>CM055071.1:6519229-6543599 GCA_029204045.2 Tillandsia leiboldiana | reverse complement strand
AAGGAAATACTAGATTTAATTCATGTTTCTTGCATCTATTTTATGAATTTGATTCTAGGTTTTCCAAACTCAGATTTTGAGTAGAATCAAATTAATGAATACTTAGATGGTATTTCCGATCTATTCTAATCTAAGTATTCGACGGATCATCACCACCCAAAACAACGATTTCCCCAAATCGCGCGGTGGACTCGCGTGGCCTTGTGGATTCAAGGATGCTACCGCTCTCGTGGATTCGGAGCGAGGTACGTTCGTGGATTTCGTAGTGTGCTACTTGGTGAAGACCGTGGATTCGGTCCGATGTCGTGGAGGTCGACGTTGGACGCCGAGGATTCGGCGTTGGACGCAAATCGTGGATTCGAGAAGCGTGCGGAGCGAGCGGAGAAGATCAACTAGGAGCGTATGGGAAAGGTTGTAGGTCGTCTGTGAGTACGGTACTATTCACCTTTGTACGTGTTATAATTCTAGTGGATTTCAACGTGTTTACGGTCCCGTGGTTTTTTACTCCGGCTTGGAGTTTCCACGTAAAAATCATCGCGTGTTATTTATTTTTCTGCATTGGGTTTTATATCGCAAAGATTGTTGAGTGTTTATTGTTTACACCTATTCACCCCCCCTCTAGGTATTTTTCCCCTATTTAGATCCAATTATACCTAACCAACAAAATCGTGTTTTTGGGTGGTGATGATCCTGCCGAATACTAGATTAGAAATAGATCGGAAATACCATCTAAGTATTCATTATTTGATTCTACTCAAAATCTGAGTTTGGAAACCTAGAATCAAATTAATAAAATAGATGAAGAAACATAGAATTAAATCTAGTATTTCCTTTCTTCTCTATATGTGGCTTTTTTCTATTTCGGTCGTAATTTTTTCCATTTTCGTCGTACCCTAAAAGATGAATAAAGGGTCTATTTATAGGTTAGAAACCATTGGAAGAGGATAAGAATTAAAAAACTAACCTTTTCTGCAATTTTTCAGGACGGCGATCCGGATCGGATTTAGGCGATCCGGATTGCAGTAACGAGACAGACAGTTTCCAGAAAAACCAAAGGTTCGGGATCCGGATCGAAGTGCCTGATCCGGATCGTTTCATACAATTCACCAAACACCAATGTTCGGGATCCGGATTGAACTGCCTGATCCGGATCGTTCATAAATTACGGTAAAAACCAGTGTTCGGGATCCGGATCAAAGGAGGCTACGATCCGGATTGAATTTGCGTATGAACTACACACCCTTCGGGATCCGGATCAAAGTGTCTGATCCGAATCCTGAACATGTCCCATGTCCAGTTTTTGATTTTTATGCAATTAAAAATTCATCCAAGTGTTTCTACACTATAAGAAGTATTCGGATCACCCAAGATAATTAGTTTAAACATACCTGATCCTTTTGAATTCTTCTTTCTTGAGATTGAGTTATATGATCCAACCTTCTTTATCTTCAATCTTCAAGACTTAACCACGAATTCACGAATACGCCAACTCAAATTCCGTAACAATCTCCCCCTTTGGCGGTTTCGTGACAAAACACAAATCCACTCAAGAAAATTCAAAAAGATATTTTTGTTGATATCACCATACAACAAAAATTTACAATGAGATCCAAATAAAGATAGATACATGAGTTAAACTCCTAAAACAGACTCTAGACTTAGCCATCTGTACTCTCTGCAAAAGAAATCATTCTTGACAAAAGAAATCGTTAGATACCTCAAGAATTTTATGTCATTCAAAAACCACACACAGAGATGAAGTTTATACTCATTTATACTTACCATGACATTTATACATTCAGATATGTAATTGGATCATAGTTAAAAAACACATATCTTCTATGCATTCAAAATCCAAATGTCACAACATTGTTAGTCAACATCAACTTGTTAGTTATATTACATGCCCAAATAGTTAGAAAATAGTTAGTCGAGGCATGCATGCAATCACAAAGGAAAACCCAAAAGCTGAAGTTATACTTACCTTCATGGTTCACAACTGGACAATCGAAGTTTCATTGTTCAACTGTTCTAATATTCTCTCCCCCTTTTTGTCACAAAGTTAGCCAAAATTGCAAAATAAGGAGAGTTAACAAGTTCAAAAATTGAAGGAAACGTAAGAACTAAAACTAACAACCTGCAAAAGAAAAAAAAGAAAAAGAAAAGTAGAGGAAATCAATCATCAAATTCAGAGTCTTCAGAGCTCGTGCAGCCCATCTTAGAGAACATCTTTTTCACCAGCTTGTTCATTGAATTGACCTTCTTAGTTATGGTAATATAAGCTACCGTGATGAGCTCAAGCTCATTGGAAATTCTCTTCTATTCCTTCGAAATCTGTTCCTGCTCAAAGGATAATCGTGTTATTCTTTGTAGATGGATGAGACTGATGCTTCAACCGCTGGTGCGGGTGCTGGTTGTGATGGTGATACGGAAGTGCCGGTACTGGGTTTCGTTCCGCATGGAGGAACTGGAGTGACATGGGGCAACTTATGAAGGGACTTGACAATGGTGGACTCATCGATCATGCCCAAAGAGTGATGATAAGTTGTTGAACTAATATCAACCTGAAATTTCTTCAAGATCCTCATTATAATCAATGGAAATGGGATTCTTTCAGTGGGATGAGGATGCTCAACATATCTCGTCATTCTATTCCAAATAATGTATGGAATGTTGATATTTAATCCCATTGCCTCTGACGGATGTCCTAAGAGATACAAAAACAGCATTCGATCCCATCTCAAGACTTTCGTCTGCATATTTGGAAGGATATTGTAACATGTGATGAAGTTTAGGAACCGGTACTCAAGACGAAGTTCTTTGGATTTGACAGATTTCTCCGTTGATTGAGTTCCCTCCAAACAAATTCCCTTTATAACCATTTGCCAAATTGTGTTTGTCAAACTCTTTCCCTTCAAGTAATTAACTCCTGTCTTGCTGGCTTGCATTCCCAAAACCTCGCCAATCAATTATGGAGTAATTTTAAACCTTGTGCCTTGGATATTCGTGTAAAACTCCATCGGACCGTTTTCATTTTCTCGAAGGTGTCGTGCATTTGTATAGAAGGTCCTCACGTGATGCAGACAGTATCCAAGCATTTCTGGGAATCGGCATACTTGAATAAGGTTTGCTTGTTCAATCCGAACACCAAACTCAGGGGAGTGGTCTCGTAGAGCCTCAATATTAACATGCCTCTCGCCAATGCATTCACGATTCTCAAATGCCCTTAGGCGATCCGTATTAACAAACACTTGTTCCTCATGGGGTGGAGAATCCGGAACTATTGGTTCGTTAATCTCGAAACCTCGTGCTCGTCCAAACCGTCGAGCCAGTCTCTTTCTTTTCATAGAGATAGAGGATGCTATTGGCGCTTTACCCTTTGATGTGTCGAAAGTCTTTTGCTTAGGTTGAACAGGCATTGATTCATCATCCGACAATTTGTCCCAATCTACTTCTTGATTATCTACTTCAGCCTCTGAATCGCTGACAAGAAGAAACTCACCTTTCCGTTGAGTTTTCTTAGCTCTTTTCAGTTTGTTTGTTGCTCGAGTGTGTACCATTGTAACTAGCAGAAAGATGATCCATGAAAACGTCATTGTTGCTATTACTTGTGAAAAGAAATCCTGTGAGCAACAACTCAAGAACACGAAAAATTGTTAATTTTCAAAAATTTGGAAAATCGTACCCAAACAATCATTATCATGTAGAGAGACTAAGAATCAAATTAGTTATGCAAAAAGAATTTTAAAAATAGATCAATCGCATGATTTTCGAAAATTCCCATTATATGCCCTAAAACCGAAAATTTTGAAATCGAAGGCCAAAAATCCGTTTATCATGAGAATACCTAGCATATAATCAAAACTAATCTACCCAGAGTTCTTATTTCAAAAGAAATTTGATCAAAAACCATCCACAAACGAAAAAGATACAGAAATTTCATCACGTTTTGAGGAAGAATATGAAAAACTGTGAAAAACCGAGATTTTGATCAGTAAAACTTACTTAGAATCGAAGAACTTGAGTTTGTAAGTTTCCAAGACGGATGAATTCTAGAGAGAGAAGCTCTGGAGACTTTGGAACAAAATATTAAAGTAAAAAGAAATCAAACTCCATTTGTTCTATATAAAACCCTAGCCGCGATCCGGATCAGTTCGTGAATCCGATCCGGATCGGCTACCCGCAGAGAATACCTGCGTTCGGGATCCGGATCGGCTTGTCCAATCCGGATCGGCTCCAACTTTTTCTTCAAAAAAATTCAGAAAAATTCTAGAAAATCCAGAAAAATATTGTAAGCACTTTTGTGTATCAACTTTAAATGAAAATCATCATTTCATACAACAAGAAATAGATTATGCCAAATCTATCAATAACATCCAACAAATGAAACGGAAATTTATAAAAATTAAAATCCCTTAAAGTTGAACAACTTCAATCACATCTAACATGATCTTATGAGTAACGTCTTTATAAATTCATCAATTTGGTAAAGAAAATGAAATACCAAGATCAATAGATGTCTGAAATCCCAGATAAGTTAGATAATATATCTAGTCAATTTATTGAAGAGAGTGGCTCTTTGAGCATCTTTCATTAAAATTCCCATCTTATACCAACCATGAAATTTTGACAGAGTCAAGTATTTCAACATGCATTTTTATTTAATCAAACTTGAAAAACCTTGCTTGGTATACATGTGGTAGCTGCACACAGTACTCGGACGACCGAGGTGGTAGCTCTTTCCTCCATGTGGTGGTAGTTTTCACACTCCTCATTTGGATGTAACTCTTTCCACATCATTTGAGCATAACACTTCTTTGACTCCCCCTCAATTGGCTAACAATTATTTAAGATATAAAGTATTCAACCAAATATTGATCTCGATTTCATACTCGACTAAATAGTCAAATAAGATAAAAACTATACCAAGAGATCATTGAGAGAGAAATTGACTTTGATCAAAACAAAGATGATTTAATTCACATAAACGATCATTGCATCAAATTAATTATTATGATATCCAAAGCATAATAAATTTCTAAACATATAAAAGGATGCAGTTAAAGTCAATAAAACTAATGCTCAATTAATGTTCTATGTCTAAGCATAGATAATGAACAAAAACACAAAAACAAAACCTAATCTAAACAAGAGTTTCAAAAAGAGGTTATTTCAAGGAAAGCATTCCAATTGCTTTACGCAAATGAATAAAACGTTTTTGATCCAAAGGTTTTGTTAAAATGTCAGCTAATTGATCTTCAGTTGAAATGTAGGAAATTTGAAGAATATTTGATTCAACTAGCTCTCTAAGAAAATAATATCTAAGTTCAATGTGTTTTGTTCTTGAGTGCAACACAGGGTTTTTTGAAATGTTTATAGCACTAGTGTTGTCACATAAAACAGTTACCGAAGTTGCTGAAATCCGGAAGTCGCTCAACACGCTTTTCATCCAAATGAGTTGAGTTGAACAACTACCCGCTGAGATATATTCCGCTTCGGTAGTTGAGAGTGCAATGCAGTTTTGCTTTTTACTATGCCAAGCAACAAGACAATGGCCAAGATAAAAACATGCACCACTCGTACTTTTCCGATCATCCACTGATCCTGCCCAATCGGCATCTGAATATCCTATAATGTCAAGACTTGTTCCGATAGGATACCAAATTCTGAAGTTTACAGTTCCTTTGATGTACCGGATGATCCATTTCACCGCTTTCAGGTGATCCTCCTTTGGTGCTGACTGATATCCCGCGCAAATCCCAACACTAAAGGATATGTCCGGGCGACTAGCTGTGAGGTAGAGTAGACTTCCAATCATACTTCGATAGAGTTTCTCGTCTAAACTATCACTAAGAGATTCACTCCCTAATCCCTTATTGCTAGTTCCCATAGGAGTAGGAAAATCTTTAGAATCTTCTAATCCGAATTTCTTTACCAACTCCTTTGCATACTTGGATTGACACAGATGGATGCCTTCACCATTTTGTTTCACTTGCAATCCAAGAAAGTATGTCAGTTCGCCCATCATAGACATCTCAAATTCGCTTTCCATGGTTTCTGCGAATTTAGAAGCATCATTATCCTTTGTTGCTCCAAATACAATGTCATCGACATAGATTTGCGCAACAATGAAGTTATTTTGATAATGCTTCACAAAGAGAGTCCTGTCTGCTCCCCCTCGAGTATAGCCCTTCTCCAAAAGGTGCTTTGTCAACCTTTCGTACCACGCTCGCGGTGCTTGTTTTAAACCGTAAAGAGCCTTTTTCAAACGAAAAACATGGTTAGGTAGTTTACAGTCTACAATACCTTTCGGTTGAGCCACATAAACTTCCTCATTTAAAAACCCATTTAAAAACGCGCTCTTAACGTCCATTTGAAAGAGTTTTATTTTAAAGTGACAAGCAATAGCGAATAAGATACGAATGGACTCGAGTCTAGCTACAGGGGCGAACGTTTCATCAAAGTCTATACCTTCTATTTGAGAGTAGCCTTGAGCAACTAAACGTGCTTTGTTCCTGATGATAGTACCATCCTCATTTTTCTTGTTCTTGAAACTCCATTTAGTACCGATCACATTGTGTTGCTTCGGAGGCGTCGTTAATTCCCAGACTTTGTTGCGTTCAAACTGATGGGGCTCTTCCTGCATTGCTTCAATCCAGTAGTCATCCTGAAGAGCTTCATCGACGTTCTTTGGTTCGATCATGGAAACGTAACAAGCGAATCCACAAACCAACTGTCTCCGAGTTTTGACTCCTTCTTGTGGGTCTCCAATAATGTTTGATTCAGGATGATCCTTGGAGATGCGTAACGTTTGATGTAATGGAGTACTCGGAGGTACATGAGATGATTCCTGCACATCAGATAAACTTGAAGAACCATTAGATGCATCATTAATATTGGAAGTATTATCATGAGAAGATGCATTTACAGGAGTATCATCATCAAGAGAGATATCAGGGGTAGATTTATCAGATGCAAAGTGGAAAACTTCATCTACTTTAACATTTATGGATTCTACAATCGTTTTAGAATCCAAGTTAAATACTCGATATGCTCTACTATTTGTAGAATAACCCAAGAAAATCCCTTCGTCACTTCGAGAGTCAAATTTTCCAAGATTTTCGCGGTCACGTAAAATGTAACACCTGTTGGGTTATATGTAATACGGATCTAAATAGGGGAAAAAATACCTAGAGGGGGGTGAATAGGTGTAAACGTATAAACACTCAAAAAATCGTTGCGATAAAACCCAATGCGGAAATAAAAATAATACGCAAGATTTTTACGTGGAAAACTCCATCACCGGAGTAAAAAACCACGGGACCGATAACACGGCAGAAATCCACTAGAATTAAAACACGTACAAGGTGATTTACCGTACACACTTACGACTCAACCTTTTCATACGCTCCTAGAGGATCTTCTCCGCTCGCTCCGCGACGCTTCTCGAATCCACGATCTGCGCCCAACGCCGAATCCACGGCGTCCAACGTCGAATCCACGACGTCCGACCGAATCCACGGTCTTCACCCAATAGCACCCTTCGAATCCACGAACGTGCCTCGCTCCGAATCCACGAGAGCGGTTGAACCTTGAATCCACAAGGACACGCGAATCCACGCGCCGATTTTTGGGGTAAATCGTTGTTTTGGGTGGTGATGATCCGCCGAATACTTAGATCAAAGATAGATCGGAAATACCATCTAAGTATTCATTAGTTTGATTCAACTCGAGATGTGAGTATGAAAACCTAGAATCAAACTAATCAATATAGATGAAGAAACATAGAGTATTCTCTAATGATTTCCTTTCTTCTCTATATGTGGATCTATAGCCGTATAAAATGGTATATGAAAATGACGGCTATGTGGATTAACCCTAGAAAAAGAGTCATAGGGTCTATTTATAGGTTAGAAACCCTAGGAAGGAGATAAGAATCAAAAACCTAACATTTCTGGAAATTTTACGGACGGCGATCCGGATCGGACTAGCTAGGATCCGGATCGTCGTAACGAGACAGCCAGTTCCAGAAAAACGAAGGTTCAGGATCCGGATCGAAGTGCACGATCCAGATCGTTCATACAGTTTACCAAACATCAACGTTCGGGATCCGGATTGCGAAGCATGATCCGGATCGTTCAAGGAAAATGGTAAACTCACTGTTCGGGATCCGGATCAAGAGACTACGATCCGGATTGAACTGATGTATGAACGAACCACCTTCGGGATCCGGATCGAACAACCTGATCCGGATCCTGAACATGTCCCAAGTCCAGTTTTTGATTTTTATGCAATGAAAGATTCTTCCAAGTGTTTCTACACTACAAGAAGTATTCGGATCACACAAAATATTTAGTTAAACGTACCTGATCCTTTTGAATTCTTCTTTCTTGAGATTGAGTTAAATGATCCAACTTTCTTCACCTTCAATCTTCAAGACTTGAGACTTTCACGAAACTACGCCAACTCAAATTCCGTAACAATCTCCCCCTTTGGCGGTTTCGTGACAAAACATAGATCCACTAAAGAAAATTCAAAAAGATATTTTTGTTGCTATCACCATACAACAAAAATTTACAATGGAGATCCAAAAATTTAAAAACATGAGATAAACTCCTAAAACATACTCTAGACTTAGACATCTGTACTCTCTGCACAAAGAAATCATTCTTGACAAAAAGAGATCGTTAGATACCTCAAGAATATTTAGCATACAAAACCTAGTACAGAGATAGAGTTTATCTAATCATCATGACATTTGAGAACTCAGATATGTAAGAGAATCATAGTCAAAAACCAACATATCTTCTATGCATTCAAAAACCAAATGTCAAAATGTTAGTCCAACATCAACTTGTTAGTCATATTACATGCCCGAATAGTTAGTCGAATAGTTAGTCGAGACATGCAAACAATCACAAGATGAAAACCAAAGTTGAAGTTGAGATCATACTTACCTTGATGTATACAAAATCTTCATCATCAAGATTTTCACAAACATTGTTCGAGTTCCCTTACCTTGATATGTTCGAGTTCCCTTACCTTGATATTTCATCATTCATTGTTCATTGTTCAAAGTTTGTTCATTGTTCAAAGTTCTCTCTACCTCTCTCCCCCTTTTTGTCACAAAATAAAGCCAAAATTACAAAATTTAAGGAGAGTTAAATGGTTCACAATCAAGAAAAACCTGAGAACTAAAATTAAAACTTAAAACTTAACAACCTGCAATATTAACGATAAGGGTTAGAGCATAAAAGATCAAGCCAAATCAGAACTATCTGAGCTAGTATCGTCTATCTTGTTCAAGATTCCTTTCAGCATTCGCGATAATTTGGAACATCTCTTTTTGATCTGTTTGTGGTCAGCAGCCATTTGTCGGAAACCTAATGCCAATTTCTCTTGCTCAGCAGAAAGTCTTCTTTGGTCCTGATGAATGGCGGCCAATACAGTAGCTGCTAGAGCGTTTCTCTTGGAAGTCGCTAGACGAGTTGTAGAGGCAGATGATGCATGCTGGTCTTCAGTCCATGCGAATTCGCTAGGTACAGAGTATGCTCTAGAGAGGGATTCAGTACTTTGAATTCCACTTCCATCTTCATTTTCCTTAATCCTAGCCGAGCTGACAAAGTCTTGAGGAGATGCTTGGCCAGCAGCTGGTTGCTCAATGGTGATTCCTCGAGCACTTCCTCTCTTGCGAGCAACACTTTTTCTCCTTGTCTTCCCTGAAGTCTCTTCCATTGGAGCTTTCCCTTTTTCAGCAGCAGTAGGCGGAGCCTTCGATGTTTCCGCAGGCGCTTTTCCCTTTGAAGCAGTGGGAACAGACGTTGCTTCAACTTGCAGTTCATCCCAGTCAATTGATTCTGTTTCAGATTCTGTATCGGAATCATCCTTAGCTTTCTTCGCTTTCTTAGCCTTCTTAGCCCTCTTGGGCTTTACGGTGTCTCTCGTATGTACCATAGCAGCAAGTAGGAAAACAATCCAAGTGATCACCATTGCTAATGGTTTCGTGAGAAAAGAAATCCTGTGTAGACCAACTCAAGAACACATGAAAGATTGTTAATTTTCAAAAATTGAAAAAATTGTATCCAAAGAATCATTATCATGTAGAGAGACTAAGAATCAAATTAGTTTTGCAAAAGGACTTTTAAAAATAGATCAATTGCATGATTTTCGAAAATCCCTATTATATGCCCTAAAACCGAAATTTTAGAAATCGAAGCCTAAAAATCCGTTAATCAGGAGAATACCTAGCATATAATCAAAACTAATCTACCCAGAGTTCTTATTTCAAAAGAAATTTGATCAAAAACCATCCACAAACAAAGTTGATCCAAGAAATTCATCACGTTTGAGGAGGAAAAGAGAAAAACGGTGAAAAACTGAGATTTTGATCAATAAAACTTACTTGGAGTTGAAGAACCTGAGTTTGAAAGCTTCCAGGAAGGATGAAATCTAGAGAGAGAGGCTCTGGAAACTTCGGAACAAAAGATTGGAGTAAAGAAATCAAAAACCCCTTTCGTTCCTTATAAAACCTAGCCGCGATCCGGATCAGTTCATAACTGCGATCCGGATCGGCTACCCGCAGTGAGAAACTGCGTTCGGGATCCGGATCGGCAGATACAATCCGGATCGTCAGCCTGCAGAAGAATTCCTGCGTTCGGGATCCGGATCATCTACCCCGATCCGGATCGGCCCCAACTTTTTCTTTAGAAAATTTCAGAGAAATTCAGGAAAATCCAGAAAAAGATTGTAAGCACAAATGTGTATCAACTTTAAACAAAAATCATCGTTTCATACAACAAGAATTAGATTATGCCAAATCTATCAATAATATCCAAAATGAAACGAAAATTTACAAAAATTAAATCCCTTAAAGTTGAACACCTTCAATCACATCTAACTTGATCTTATGAGTAATGCCTTTATCAAATCATCAATTCAGTAAAGAAAATGAAATACAAAGATCAATAGATGTTTGAAATCCCAAATATAATAGATAATATATCTAGACAATCTGTTGAAGAGAGTGGCTCTTTGAGCATCTTTCATTAAAAACCCACCTTATACCAACCTTGAAATTTGACAGAGTCAAGTATTTCAACATGCATTTTTCTTAATCAAAAATTTGAACAACCATGCTTGGTATACATGTGGTAGCTGCACACAATACTCGGACGACCGAGGTGGTAGCTCTTTCCTCCATGTGGTGGTAGTTTTCACACTCCTCATTGGGATGTAACTCTTTCCACATCTTTTGAGCATTTTACCTTTTCTAAGACTCCCCCTCAATTGGCTATCAATTATTTAAGATATAAAGTATTCAACCAAATATTGATCTCGATTTCATACTCGACTAAGCAGTCAAATAAGATAATGACTATACCAAGAGATCATAGAGAGAGAAATTGACTTTGATCACTTTAGAAGATGATTTAATTAACATAAATGATCATTGCAACAGTGAAATATTATGATGGCAAAAGCATAATAAATTTCTAAATGTGCGAAAAGATGCAATTAAAGTCAATTATGATCTATGCTCAATTAATGTCCTATGTACAAACATAGATAATGAACAAAACAAAAACAAATATAAAACCTATCCTAAGCAAAGATTTCAAAAAGAAGATTATTTCAAAGAAAGCATCCCAATTGCTTTTCGTAAATGAATAAAACGTTTTTGATCCAAAGGTTTTGTTAGAATGTCAGCTAATTGATCCTCAGTTGAAATATATGAAAGTTGAAGAGTATTTGATTCAACTAGCTCTCTAAGAAAATGATATCTAAGTTCAATATGTTTTGTTCTAGAGTGCAACACAGGGTTTTTAGAAATGTTAATAGCACTAGTGTTGTCACAAAGTATTGTTACCGAAGATGCTGAAATGCGGAAGTCGCTCAGTACGCTTTTCATCCAAATGAGTTGAGTTGAGCAACTTCCAGCTGAAATGTATTCCGCTTCGGCAGTCGAGAGTGCTATGCAGTTCTGCTTTTTACTATGCCATGCAACAAGGCAATGGCCAAGATAGAAGCATGCACCACTCGTGCTTTTCCGATCATCCACTGATCCTGCCCAATCGGCATCTGAGTATCCAACAATATCCAAACTTGTTCCCATAGGATACCAAATTCCGAAATTAATTGATCCTTTGATATACCGGATGATCCTTTTCACCGCTTTCAGGTGAACCTCCTTTGGTGCTGATTGATATCTCGCGCAAATCCCAACACCAAAAGATATATCCGGGCGACTAGCCGTGAGGTAAAGTAGACTTCCAATCATACTTCGATACAATTTCTCGTCTACATTCTCACTATGTGATTCACTTCCAAGTCCCTTGTGGCTAGTTCCCATTGGAGTCGGAAAATCTTTACAATTTTCTAGATCAAACTTTTTGACCAACTCCATAGCATACTTGGATTGACTCAAGTGAATACCTTCATCATTTTGTTTAATTTGCAATCCAAGAAAATAAGTCAATTCGCCCATCATGGACATCTCAAATTCGCTTTCCATGGTCTCCGCGAATTTAGAAGCATCGTTATCTCTTGTTGCGCCAAATACTATGTCATCGACATATATTTGTGCTACAATGAAATTGTTTTGATAATGCTTCACAAAGAGAGTCCTATCAGCTCCCCCTCGAGTATAGCCCTTCTCCAAAAGGTGCTTTGTTAATCTTTCGTACCATGCTCGCGGTGCTTGTTTCAGACCGTAAAGAGCCTTTTTCAAACGAAAAACATGGTTAGGTTGTTTATGATCTACAAAACCTTTCGGTTGAGCCACATAAACTTCCTCATTTAAAAACCCATTTAGAAATGTGCTCTTAACGTCCATTTGAAATAATTTGATTTTAAAATGACAAGCAATAGCAAACAGTATACGAATGGACTCGAGTCTAGCTACAGGGGCGAATGTTTCGTCAAAGTCTATACCTTCTACTTGAGAGTAGCCTTGAGCAACTAATCGTGCCTTGTTCCTGATGATAGTACCATCCTCATTTTTCTTGTTCTTGAAGATCCATTTGGTACCTATCACATTGTGTTGCTTTGGAGGCTTCGTTAATTCCCAGACTTTGTTTCGCTCAAATTGATGGAGCTCTTCCTGCATTGCTTTAATCCAGTAGTCATCCTGAAGAGCTTCATCTATGTTCTTTGGTTCGATTAAAGATACGTAGCAAGCGAATCCACAAACCAACTGCCTCCGAGTTCTGACTCCTTCTTGTGGATCTCCAATAATATTCGATTCCGGATGATCCTTGGAGATTCGTAGCGTTTGTTGAAGCGGAGTACTCGGAGATATATGAGATGATTCCTGCACATCAGATAAACTAGAAGAACCATTAGATGCATCATTACTATTGGAAGTATTATTATGAGAAGATGCACTAGCAGGAGAATCATCATCTAGAGAGATATCGAGGGTAGATTTTCCAGTTTCAAAGTGAAAAGCTTCATCTACTTTAACATTTATAGATTCTACGATCGTCTTAGATTCAATGTTAAATACTCGATATGCTCTGCTATTCGTAGAATAACCCAGAAAGATCCCTTCATCACTTCGAGAGTCGAACTTTCCAAGATTTTCACGGTCACGTAAAATGTAACATCGACTCCCGAAGACACGAAAATATTTGATATTGGGTTTTCTACTAAACCACAGCTCATATGGTGTATTTAAAGTTCCTGGGCGCAAGTAAACTCTATTAATGACATAGACAGCGGTGTTCACAGCTTCAGCCCAAAAATGTAGCGGCAAATTCCGGCTATGAAGCATCACACGCGCCATCTCTTGAACAACCCTGTTCTTGCGCTCAACAACACCATTCTGCTGAGGTGTATAGGGTGCCGAGAATTCATGTTTGATTCCATTTGAAGTGCAAAAGTCAATAAATTTTGAATTTATGAATTCTCCACCTCTATCACTTCTAACACGAATGATCTTTTCATTCTTTTCAATCATAATACGATGGCAAATCTCATGATAAGAGTCAAACGTATCAGCTTTCTCTTTCAAAAATGCTACCCATGAAAACCGAGAGAAATCATCAACCAATAAAAAGATGTACCATTTACCTCCCAAAGATGGTTGACGGGTCGGCCCCATTAAGTCCATGTGCAAAAGTTCCAAGGGCCGTTTTGTACCAACGTGGTTCAAGTTCTTGTGTGCAGTCCTAGACTGTTTTCCCTTTTGGCAACCACCACACACAACGTTTTGTTTAAATAAAAGCTTTGGAATCCCCTTGACCACGTCCTTGTTTGAAATTCTAGTGAGTTCCTTAAAATTTAAGTGACCTAGCCTTTCATGCCAAAGAGTTTCATTATTCAAAGCGGCTAAGTTACAATTTTCAGAAAATTTATTAGGAACAACATAACAATTGTTTTCAGATCTAACCCCTTTTAGAAAGAAAACATGGTCCTTATCAGTTACAACGCATTCAACCGATGAAAAGTTAACTGAAAAACCATTGTCGCAAAGTTGACTTATGCTTATGAGGTTAGTCTTAAGGCCATCAACAAATAAGACGTTTTTCAAAATCGGGCCATCTGGAATAGCTACCGTCCCTTTTCCAACAATTTTGGAAGATCGACCGTCTCCGAAAACAACGTGTCCTCCGGAGATTTTCTCAAGACTTTGAAAACTATTTTTGTCACCGGTCATGTGACGGGAACACCCGCTATCCAGATACCAAGACGAACTATCATATGCATGCAAGGAAACATTGGAAACAAGACAAGGGAAAATTTCACCTTTGCGCACCCAAACCCTTTTGGAGTGCGTCGGTAATGGTCGAGAAGTTATATGCCTAGGTGAAGGTGTCTTGTTAAAGCGATTGTTGTTCCTTGATGTAATCGTCTTGCGCGATGAACTACCAAATCTCTTTTCATTTGAAAAGTTTTGCTTTGATTTTCGGGGAGGAGCCGTTTTGGTAGTTGTTGCAAGAGGTCTTTGAGATGAGCGTTCGACTCCCGTCTTGCAATATCTTCTTATGTGCCCTGAAACACCACAACGAAAACATACCTTAGATCTTGACGATCCCAAAGAGGATGAAGTAGGTTTGTTGTCGTTGTTTGTCTTGAATTCCGGTGTCGGAGGAGGAGATACCGACTGAGGCACAAAAACTGTCTCACTCGAACTTGGACTGTTTCCAGTTTGAGTGTATCCGAGGCCGAACCTATTTGATTGACCAAGACCAAGAAGTCTATCCAACTTACTCCTTCCTGAAGAGAATCGCTGTAAGTCATTCTTGAGTTGGAAAATGGTCTTTGTCATTTCCAGGTTATCCTGTCGAGCCTCGTTGTAGAGCTTTGAGAAGTGATTCGCGTTATCCACCAGATTTGTATGTTCCTTCTCAAGTTGCTCATTGGACTCTTGAAGGGAAGCATTTTCTTTTATCAGGTTTCCCTTTCCACTTCAAGAGCGTTTGAGAGAGAAGTCGCTCTTTTTGCTTCTTCTTCGAGATCATGCACTCTCCCTCTCAAACTCTTGTTTTGCTTAGCCACTTTCTTTGAGTCCCTCAAAAGTCTGTGGTAGGCTAGAGCAAAATCTTCACCTTCCGAATCATCCGATTCGTTGTCCGTTGCGTTCTTTTCAACAGTGGAGTTGGACAACGACTCAGATGTACTTGCCATAAAGCACATGAAGGGTGAAGATACGGACGCGTGGAATGCGGTGGAGCTCTTTTCTTCATCACTCGAAGACGACTCATTTGACGTTGAGTTGTCATCCAAAGTGACGACTTGCATCGCCTTCTTCTTTGCCGGATACTTGTTAGGACATTCCGTTGCAATGTGGCCGTAGCCTCGACATTTGAAGCATAGTAGTTGTCCTTCTGAGCTTTTCTTATCCTTTGAGAAGTTCTCTTGCTTTCTTGACTTGTATCCTAAAGTACCCTTGCCTTTGTTCGACTTTCCGAAGGATGGAGATTTGCTTGAATTACCCCTTCGAAAGTTGCGGCGAAACTTCCTTGTCAAGAGAGCGAGCTGCTTCTCAAATTCCTCCATAGAAAGGTTCTCGTCATCGTCTGAGGAGGATGTATCCGCGTCTTCTTCCTTAGTTGTTTTCAACGCATAACCTGAAGACTTAGAAGTGGATGCCTTTCCAGAAGAATTGTTAGTAGTAAATGTCATTTCATAAGTTTGTAATGAACCAACTAATTCTTCTACACGTATTTCGTCCGGGTGTTTAATAGTTTAAATTGCAGTAACCTTTGGGCGAAATCGTTCAGGAAGAGTTCTTAAGATTTTTCTTACAATCTTAAATTCTGGAATCTTCTCTCCCAGATTAGCACATGAGTTTACGATATCTTGCAATCGTGTATAGTAGTCCGTGAAAGATTCATTTTCTGCCATTAAGATAGAGTCAAACTTGCTCGTAAGCATTTGCAGTTTCTGAATCTTCACGAGGTTAGTTCCCTCATGTGTAACCTGAAGAACATCCCAGATTTCTTTCGCAGTCTCACATGCCGAGACGCGAGAGAATTCAGTTTGAGATAAGGCATTAAAAATAGCATTAATTCCCTTGCCATTGTAAGAAGATGAATCTAACTCTTCCTTGGTCCATTTCGACCTAGGTTTTAAGGTGCGAACATCACCATTAAATTCAGTCGGATTAGACCATCCTAATTCAATTGATTGCCACACCCGTTCGTCGATGGAAATTAAAAAGGCTTTCATCCGTACTTTCCAGTACGCATAATTTGTTCCATCGAAGAACGGGGGTCGGTTGATGTTTCCACCTTCAACCATTGTTTACAACCCTATTCCCGCTCCGATACCACTTGTTGGGTTATATGTAATACGGATCTAAATAGGGGAAAAAACACCTAGAGGGGGGTGAATTGGTGTAAACGTATAAACACTCAAAAAATCATTGCGATAAAACCCAATGCGGAAATAAAAATAATACGCAAGATTTTACGTGGAAAACTCCATCACCGGAGTAAAAAACCACGGGACCGATAACACGGCAGAAATCCACTAGAATTAAAACACGTACAAGGTGATTTACCGTACACACTTACGACTCAACCTTTTCATACGCTCCTAGAGGATCTTCTCCGCTCGCTCCGCGACGCTTCTCGTGTAACACCCCTGGAATTTGGATTAGTCCTCTATATAAATGATATAATAGGACTAAATCTCTAACCCGGCTATAGCATTTGGATGGTAGCAAAATCCAAGAGGAACATGAGAGTTAAGCGTGCTAGAGCTAGAGTAGTTCTAGGATGGGTGACCCCCTGGGAAGTGGGGCGTCACAGTTGGTATCAGAGCCATTCACCTGCCGAAAATGTGAGGTGAGTCTCGGCTGAGCCAGGGTTATATAGCGGGTAGAGCGAGGCTCCCCGGCTAATGACCGTTGTGAGTGGAGTGCAGCTCCTCACAAGGTCGGCTAAGGCTAGCGAGACGAGTCTCACATCGCCTGGTGCTTGTG
Source organism: Tillandsia leiboldiana (assembly GCA_029204045.2). Taxonomy (NCBI): domain Eukaryota; kingdom Viridiplantae; phylum Streptophyta; class Magnoliopsida; order Poales; family Bromeliaceae; genus Tillandsia; species Tillandsia leiboldiana. The sequence goes on along the minus strand of CM055071.1, from coordinate 6,526,171 downwards.
AGTGTGCTTGAGCCTGACGTGGACGTCAGGGCTTAAAGGGGGGAAGAATGTGACACCCCCGGAATTTGGATTAGTCCTCTATATAAATGATATAATAGGACTAAATCTCTAACCCGGCTATAGCATTTTGGATGGTAGCAAGATCCAAGAGGAACATGAGAGTTAAGCGTGCTAGAGCTAGAGTAGTTCTAGGATGGGTGACCCCCTGGGAAGTGGGGCGTCACATCTCGAATCCACGATCTGCGCCCAACGCCGAATCCACGGCGTCCAACGTCGAATCCACGACGTCCGACCGAATCCACGGTCTTCACCCAATAGCACCCTTCGAATCCACGAACGTGCCTCGCTCCGAATCCACGAGAGCGGTTGAACCTTGAATCCACAAGGACACGCGAATCCACGCGCCGATTTTTGGGGTAAATCGTTGTTTTGGGTGGTGATGATCCGCCGAATACTTAGATCAAAGATAGATCGGAAATACCATCTAAGTATTCATTAGTTTGATTCAACTCGAGATGTGAGTATGAAAACCTAGAATCAAACTAATCAATATAGATGAAGAAACATAGAGTATTCTCTAATGATTTCCTTTCTTCTCTATATGTGGATCTATAGCCGTATAAAATGGTATATGAAAATGACGGCTATGTGGATTAACCCTAGAAAAAGAGTCATAGGGTCTATTTATAGGTTAGAAACCCTAGGAAGGAGATAAGAATCAAAAACCTAACATTTCTGGAAATTTTACGGACGGCGATCCGGATCGGACTAGCTAGGATCCGGATCGTCGTAACGAGACAGCCAGTTCCAGAAAAACGAAGGTTCGGGATCCTGGATCGAAGTGCACGATCCGGATCGTTCATACAGTTTACCAAACATCAACGTCGGGATCCGGATTGCGAAGCATGATCCGGATCGTTCAAGGAAAATGGTAAACTCACTGTTCGGGATCCGGATCAAGAGACTACGATCCGGATTGAACTGATGTATGAACGAACCACCTTCGGGATCCGGATCGAACAACCTGATCCGGATCCTGAACATGTCCCAAGTCCAGTTTTTGATTTTTATGCAATGAAAGATTCTTCCAAGTGTTTCTACACTACAAGAAGTATTCGGATCACACAAAATATTTAGTTAAACGTACCTGATCCTTTTGAATTCTTCTTTCTTGAGATTGAGTTAAATGATCCAACTTTCTTCACCTTCAATCTTCAAGACTTGAGACTTTCACGAAACTACGCCAACTCAAATTCCGTAACAACACCGACTCCCAAAGATATGAAAATATTTGATGTTTGGCTTTCTACAAAACCATAGTTCATATGGTGTATTTAACGTTCCCGGGCGCAAATAAACTCGATTAATAACATAGATTGCAGTGTTCACAGCTTTAGCCAAAAATATAACGGTAAATTCCGGCTATGAAGCATAACACGTGCCATCTCTTGTACAACCCTGTTTTTGCGCTCGACTACACCATTCTGTTGAGGTGTATAGGGTGCTGAGAATTCAAGTTTAATGCTATTGGAAGTGCAAAAATCAATGAATTTAGAATTTATGAATTCTCCACCTCTATCACTTCTAACACGAATGATCTTTTCATTCTTTTCAATCATAATACGAAGTCAAATCTCGTGAAAAGAATCAAAAGTATCAGCTTTCTCTTTTAAAAATGCTACCCATGAGTATCTAGAGAAATCATCAACCAATAGAAAATATACCATTTACCTCCCAAGGATGGTTGACGTGTCGGTCCCATAAGATCCATATGCAATAATTCTAAGGGCCGATTAGTACCAACATGGTTCAAGTTCTTGTGTGCAGTCCTGGATTGTTTTCCCTTTTGACAACCACCACACACAATGTTTTGTTTAAGTGAAAGTTTTGGAACCCCCTTGACCACGTCTTTGTTTGAAATTCTAGCAAATTCCTTAAAGTTTATGTGACCTAGCCTTCATTCCAAAGTGTTTCATTATTCAAAGAGGCTAGTTACAATTTCAGAAATTTATTGGGAACAACATAACAATTGTTTTCAGATCTAACCCCCTTTAAAAAGAAAACATGGTCCTTATCAGTTACAATGCATTCAACAGATGAAAAATTAACTGAAAAACCATTGTCACAAAGTTGACTGATACTAATGAGGTTAGTCTTAAGGCCATCAACAAATAACACATTATTCAGAATCGGGCCATCTGGAATAGCTACTGTTCCTTTTCCAACAATTTTGGAAGACTGACCGTCTCCGAAAACTACAAGTCCTCCGGAGATTTTCTCAAAATTTTGAAAACAGTTTTTGTCACCGGTCATGTGACGGGAACAACCGCTATCCAGATACCAAGACGAATTATCATATGCATGCAAGGAAATTTGTAACAAGACAAGGGAAGATTTCACCTTTGCGTACCCAAACCTTTCGAGTTTTGGTGTACGTCGGAAATGATTGTGATGTTGATACCTTTGGTGAAAGCGTCTTGTTTGATCCATTGCTTTTCCTTGACGTCGTCGTCTTGTTTGATCCATTGCTTTCCTTGACGTCGTTGTCTTGTTTGATGAACTACCGAGGCTCTTTTCCTTCGAATAATTTGCATTTGATTTCCGAGGAATCACCCTTTTGGTAGTCGTTGCAAGAAGTGCTTGAGTTGAGCGTTTGGCTCCCATCTTGCAATTTCTCCTTATGTGCCCTGCAATACCACAACGAAAACATACCTTGGTGCTTGACGATCCCGAAGAGGGGGAAGTAGGTTTGTTGTCGTTGTTTGTCGTCAATTCCGGTGTCGGAGGAGGAGATACCGACTGGGGCACAAAGACTGTCCCAACCGAACTAAAATTGTCTTCAGTTCGATTGTATCCGAGGCCGAATTTGTTTGATTGACCAAGACCAAGAAGCTTATCCAACTTACTCCTTCCTGATGAAAATTGCTGTAAGTCATCCTTGAGTTGGAGAATGGTCTCTGTCATTTCCAATTTTTCCTGTCGAGCCTCGCCGTTGAGCTTCAAGAAGTAATTCGCTTTGTTCACCATATCTACATAATTCTTCTCGAATTGCTCATTGGACTCTTGAAGGGAAACATTTGCTTTAATCAGATTATCCCTTTCCACTTCAAGAGCGTTTGAGAGAGAAGTTGCCCTTTTTGCTTCTTCTTCGAGATCCTGCAATCTCCCTCTCAAACTCTTGTTTTGCTTTGCCAGTTTCTTTGAATCCCTCAAAAGCTTATGGTAGGCAAGAGCAAAATCTTCACCTTCCGAATTATCCGATTCATCGTCCGTTGCAATTTTTTCAACAGTGGAGTTGGACAATGACTCGGATGTATTAGCCATTAAGCACATGAAGGGTGAAGATGTGGACGCGTGGAACGCCGTTGCGTTGTCTTCTTCATCACTTGACGATGACTCATTTGACGATGAGGTGTCATCCCAAGTGACGGCTTGCATCGCTTTCTTCTTTGACGGATTCTTATTGGGACACTCCGTTGAGATATGGCCGTACCCTCGGCACTTGAAGCATTGGACTTGTCCTTCTGAGCTTTTCTTATCCTTAGAAAAACCCTCTTGCTTTCTTGGTTTGTAACTTGAAGAACCTTTGCCTTTCTTCGACTTTACGAAGGATGGAGTTTTGCTTGAGTTACCCCTTCGAAAGTTTCGGCGAAATCTTCTTGTCAAGAGAGCAAGCTGCTTCTCAAAGTCCTCCATAGATAGGTTTACGTCATCGTCTGAGGAGGATGAATCCGCGTCTTCTTCTTTTGTTGTTTTCAACGCTAAACCTGAAGACTTAGAAGAGGATGCTTTTCCAGAAGAATAGTTAGTAGGAAATGTCATTTCATATGTTTGTAAAGAACCAACTAATTCTTCTACACGGATTTCGTCCGGGTGTTTAATAGTTTCAATGGCCGTAACCTTGGATCGAAATCTTTCAGGAAGAGTTCTTAATATTTTTCTTACAACTTTAAATTCTGGAATCTTCTCTCCCAAGTTAGCACATGAGTTTACGATGTCTTGCAATCGTGTGTAATAGTCTGTGAAAGATTCATTTTCTGCCATGAAAATAGAGTCAAACTTGCTCGTAAGCATTTGCAGTTTCTGAATCTTCACAAGGTTAGTTCCCTCATGTGTAACTTGAAGAACATCCCAGATTTCTTTCGCAGTCTCACATGCCGAGACGCGAGAGAACTCAGTTTGAGACAAAGCATTAAATAGAGCATTAATCCTTTGCCATTGTAAGAAGAAGAATCTATCTCTTCCTTGGTCCATTTCGACCTAGGTTTGATGGTGCGAACATCAGCAAGAATTTCAGTTGGATTAGACCATCCTAATTCAATTGATTGCCACACCCGTTCGTCGATGGAAATTAAAAAGGCTTTCATCCGTACTTTCCAGTAGGCATAATTTGTTCCATCGAAGAACGGGGGTCTGTTGATGTTTCCACCTTCAACCATTGTTTACAACCCTATTCCCGCTCTGATACCACTTGTTGGGTTATGTATAATGGATCTAAATAGGGGAAAAAAACACCTAGAGGGGGGTGAATAGGTGTAAACAATAAACACTCAAAAATCTTTGCGATATAAAACCCAATGCGGAAAAATAAATAACACGCAGAGATTTTTACGTGGAAAACTCCAAACCGGAGTAAAAAACCACGGGACCGATAACACGGTGAAATCCACTAGAATTATAACACGTACAAGGTGATATACCGTACTCACAGACGACTCAACCTTTTCCATACGCTCCTAGTTGATCTTCTCCGCTCGCTCCGCAACGCTTCTCGAATCCACGATCTGCGTCCAACGCCGAATCCACGGCGTCCAACGTCGACTCCACGACGTCCGACCGAATCCACGGTCTTCACCCAGTAGCACGCTTCGAATCCACGAACGTACCTCGCTCCGAATCCACGAGAGCGGTAGCACCTTGAATCCACAAGGCCACGCGAGTCCACGCGCCGATTTTGGGGAAATCGTTGTTTTTGGGTGGTGATGATCCGCCGAATACTTAGATTAGAAATAGATCGGAAATACCATCTAAGTATTCATTAATTTGATTCTACTCAAAATCTGAGTTTGGAAACCTAGAATCAAATTAATAAAATAGATGAAGAAACATAGAATTAAATCTAGTATTTCCTTTCTTCTCTATATGTGGATTTTTCTATTTCGGTCGTATTTTTTCCATTTTTCGTCGTACCCTAAAAGATGAATAAAGGGTCTATTTATAGGTTAGAAACCATTGGAAGAGGATAAGAATCAAAAACTAACCTTTTCTGGAATTTTTCAGGACGGCGATCCGGATCGGATTTCGGCGATCCGGATTGCAGTAACGAGACAGACAGTTTCCAGAAAAACAAAGGTTCGGGATCCGGATCGAAGTGCCTGATCCGGATCGTTCATACAATTCACCAAACACCAATGTTCGGGATCCGGATTGAACTGCCTGATCCGGATCGTTCATAAATTACGGTAAAAACCAGTGTTCGGGATCCGGATCAAAGGAGGCTACGATCCGGATTGAATTTGCGTATGAACTAACACCCTTCGGGATCCGGATCGAAGTGTCTGATCCGGATCCTGAACATGTCCCATGTCCAGTTTTTGATTTTTATGCAATTAAAAATTCATCCAAGTGTTTCTACACTATAAGAAGTATTCGGATCACCAAAGATAATTAGTTAAACATACCTGATCCTTTTGAATTCTTCTTTCTTGAGATTGAGTTATATGATCCAACCTTCTTTATCTTCAATCTTCAAGACTTAACCGAATTCACGAAATAAAGCAACTCAAATTCCGTAACACTTGGGCTGTGCTTTGCGTGATTTGCGATCGGTGGGTGGTTGCTATATCCCTTACTTTGACGAGCTCACTAGGAACATTGTATAGATCCCTATATTAGAGTTATTGAATGATCTATACTCGTGGTTGGGATATGCATGTGGGTTTGGACATGTGGATTGCTATGTTAGCACATAACTTTGCATATGGATTTGTTTATGATATTGAGGCCCTGTAATTTACCTGGATGGTGGGTACCACTTGGAGATCTATTTTTGGAAATGCATAGGTGGATAGTTATTTGTGGATGAATAGCAGTTTATATGTTTTAATATTTGCTATTCATGTGGGAATGGTATAGGACTTGGGATATCATGCTATATTGAATGGCAGGAACTGTTATCATGCTAAACATAAGTCAGAAAATGATATCTATACTCTTTCTATCTTCTCGGGACTTTTGCATGCTTGTATGGACATCTAGTTAAGCCATTTCTTATCGCTACACTATTATGTTGGAACTTGACTTAGGAGAAACCATTCTTGCTTCTTTTCTCCTTATTCTTTAGTCAGGTGGTTCTTATTGCTCAGGTTTGAGCACGGGTACGGGATAGTGTACCGGGACCTTGGGGTCAGGGACAGGTGGTACTTGATTATGGGTTGTGGGGTATTGCGGCTACCCGGATAGTAGGCGGTTGATGACCGGATACAGATATTTTACCCGATGGGGATTGGAGGTTATTGCGGCGACGGCACCAGAGATATGGGCGGTTGACCGGATGTAAGATTGGGACATGATTGTGATTGTGGGTTATTTCAGTGACTGCGGATATTGGGCGGTTGACCGGGTGTCGGTTGTTGGGCTTGATTGTTGACGGTGGATATTGCGGCAACTGCGAATATTGGGCGGTTGGCCGTGTGTGTATTTATGCATCAGATTTGGGATCGGGTTTTCTTTTAGTGGAGGGATTTGTCCACTTAGGCATTGTAGTGATCCAATCCTGCTTTTATGATACTTGTGACATGGTTACTTTCCTCGTGTGGGTAGCTCCCCTCGAGTTCCCCTCCGGAGCGTGGGGGGTCAGATAGTGATTGAGTTTTGCTATCACATCGGCGCGGCTTTTATTTGCCCGATGATGAGGGCGGCAGCAGGAGTTTTGCTATCAGG
>CM055071.1:6483985-6519129 GCA_029204045.2 Tillandsia leiboldiana | reverse complement strand
AAAACACCTCGATGCTGTCCCACAAAGCCAAACAGAAAATGGGTCACAAGTGTTGCCTCGGGATCCGTGCCAAAAACTCGCAACAGGAAAGCGCGATCAATACGAAAGATGAAGCCCTACCTCTTAGGAGTCTGTCGGCGCAAGAATCACTGCAAAATGATCTCGGGGTAGCCCAGGGGAGCTAAAACACTGTCGCTGCGCCGAAGAAGAACCCAGGAATGCAACGTCGCGCCGCGCCGTAAAATCCAGAACCTCGGGATGCGTGCTCCTAAAATCGTAGAACATGGCAGGAAGATCAAGAATTAAGAGTTGAACAAGTCTTCTTCAAGGTGCTCGGGCAGATGGTGCGTGGGCTGAGAGAAAAGAGCCAAAGAAGAGGGCTCGGGCTGCCTATTTATAGGCTGAGGAAACAATTGGAAAAATTCCCATTGTTTCCCAATTTCCGGGCGCCCGAAACTTTTCGGGCGCGCACAGTGCGGCCCGGCCCACAACTTTCGGGCGCGCACAGTGCGGCCCGGTCCACCACACAGTCCAGTCCGCTACTCCCCCGGGCCCCCACTGCACCCGGTGCACCTGCGCCCGCGAATGGCGACGCGACACGTGGCCCGGCAACCCGTGCACCACGCACGTCGCGCCGTGGACCGCGCACGTCGCGGCTGACCCGGGCCGTACGGCCACCTGCCCCGCCGTACGGCCACCTGCCCCGAACACCCACTCCACCGGTTGCGTGGACCGGGAGCACAACACCGGACCAACCACCTCACGCCACGTGTCCACCCGGTCTACCGTGCACCACCGGCCTGCACCGTGAACCCAGACCACAACACCGACCAGTGAGAACTTGCCACGTGTCCCCTCCTCGGGTGCACGACGGCCGCGTGGACCGCGCACCTGACCGCGCCCCCGCGCGCCTGCCCGCGCCCCTGTGCGCCTGCCCGCGGCCGCGCACCGCCTGCCCGAGCGCCTTCCGCCGCCTTCCGCCGCTGCCCGCCGCCGCCAGCGCCGCCGGCGATCGCCGGAAACACTGTTCCGGCGATGAACAGTAAAATTACTGTAGCAAGCTCCGAAAATACATGTAAATAGCCCATCTTGACCGTTTTCGCGCGCTGATTCCAAATCCGGCGTCCATTTTGCCAAATTCCAATCCTATAAATTGCCGGAGGCTCCCGGAAAGGTATTTTTAATCCGAATTCCGCGCCGAGCCTAAATTTGATATCCACTCCTCGCGTAAACTGTTCTAAACATCCGATGGGGTCCCCCGATTACCTACGAGATCCATTTTAAGCCCTGAGTCCATCTCTTGTGTCCAAACTGGCGCGCGAAAACCGCCGACATGCCACGTAGGCTTCCAGAAGCTGCTGGTCACACTGTAGAAGCCCTGCAAAGATCCGGGTCACCACATCCTCCCCCACTAGAAGAAAGTTTCGTCCTCGAAACTAAGGCAACTCCCAAGGAGTCCCAGAAATCAGGGGTCAATACTCAACACCGCCGTCTCCAGCTCCCAAGTCACCTAACACTCCCCGTGATTACTCCTCAGCAACAACAACAGCAACAACCAGTACGGCATAGCCCGATTGCGCAATTCCCTCACCTCACGAGTCGGAATTCGCAACGGCGTCCCTCGTACTCCAAACTCTCACAGACCCCAAAAGGAACGAGTCAAACACGGGCGAGGGGTCCAAAACATGACACTCCAGAGCTGAGACGCGGAAAAACCTCAAAAACTCCAACAAAAGGCGGGGGGAAAAAGGAACAAACAGCCTGAGTAACACGCTCTAAAATCACTCCCAAGAGCCAGCTCAACCAAAGCGACCCGAATCACATCCACACAAACACCTGCACAGAAAAGGGGCCCAAACAAGCAGGGGTTCACACTCGGTCGCCCTCAACACTTAACCACCTAAGTGGATTGCTCAGCCACAGCCTCTCATCAAAAGGGATCCTCAGGGACTCAACTTAAACCCTGCACACAAGGATGGCCCCACACAGCGCCAGCTAAGGAACCGCCAAACTCGACTCCCAAAAGCTCTTCCACTCCAGGTATCCGCCACCACAGTAGCTCAGTCAAGGTGATATCGGATGCTCAACAAAAATCCAATGGTAGCTCTTCAGCCCCTAAGGGAGGTATCACAAAAACTCACAAATCCATCTCCCACCACTGACTAGGTTAGAATCGGCGCTGGTACCAATCTCATCACCCGGTCATCAAGCTCTGCTGGCACTATCCAGTCCAAAAACTCCTCACCCCAACAATGACCGTCGATCTCGGCCAGTCTTAAATAGCATCCACTTTGGCCGAATTTCCACCGCCGCCCCTTCGGCTAGAAGAAGCAATCTAGGAAGATATGCTCTCGAAGCTAAAACTTGCACCACAACGACATGGCAAAAAGCTTCTTCCCCACAGATCTTGTCACACCCAATACAAATGCTGCACAAGCTCTAAACACTCAGGGAGGGGGTAAAACCAAAATATTCCTGGAGGATGCCGCTATCTAACCGTTCAAGGCCAACTGAAACACAGAATTCCTCAATCTAGAGGCAATAGGGCATTAGTCAATCCATTTGCTTCACTGTACTCGTAATGCCCCTACTGTGTCCTGAACACCATCTAGACAATGCCCTCAGCTGAAATTCCAAATTGGCGCAGGCATCAAACAATAACTGCCGGAATATAGCTCCTTCAAAAGGTTCTAAATAATACCTGGACCTGCCAGGACTCCAACCCCAAAGGCTCTCACCGTCGTGTATCAACGACGTGGCACCAGGTCAAACAGACCCTCTATCCAACAGATCCCTGCACCGGTGCGATCAAATCTCCCAGCTCTTACCGATAATCCAAGTGGTGCTATTGAGGTTGGCGCGGTTTCCAGAACCACGTCAACCGTAATCAAAATCCCTAACAGGCGGCATAATCATCAACTCGAGTGGACTCACACCCGGGATTTCGCAGCAATAGAAATATCCTTTGGTCCCGGCGCCACCACAAGCTCCTCTCACACAGTCGCTAAACCCTGTGTGCTCGAACAATCTCCCCATAACAAGCCTCCTTTGTCTGCCTCGCAAAAGTCACAATCAGCACCCTCTCTGCACTTAACCATCCAGTGGTGCCGTGCCAACCAATCCCAAGCACTGGGTCAAAACATCGAACAGCCACCCATATCAAGAGGTTTGCCGGTATAACTCAAGGTCACAACGACACTGAACAAAACCCACAAGCCTCCTTCACGTGCATAACACCGATGATGTTCTGTACCTCTAGTGCACGTGGTAATAACTCTGCCTTTAGTCCATGCCGGAAAGCGAGGTGCACTAACTCCGACTGCTGTGATGAAATCACACCTGCAACAACCCGATCCACTGCCGTGGCGCCCTCCAACCAGGCGGCACAAGCTCATCCACACGATGCAAGCGGTTGTCGCTTAGTCCATCAGAAAATATCCCATCAATCACAAGGGAGCACGACCTCTATCTCTGCTCACGCTGAGGCAACAGATACGATCCTCCGCAGACAACAAAACCACGCTACCGTTGCGCTACTCTGATATAGACACTGATACAGCCATCGGGGTCCGCCCGATCCCCAACATCTCAGAAGTCCATCATTGCAACCGTCATAAGACAAAACACCATTAATCCATGCAATTCCCTATACACTTATCCTTTCTAAGCTCACCCCTCAATCCCATATGATACAATCAAAATATGCAAGTTATAAATCACAAAGGGTAGAATTCCCTTGGGTAAGCTTTGCATTAACCATCCACAAGGGTATCCACCACCCAGGAAAGCAAAACGAAAATGCCCCTGCCTGCCGATCTGTCCTCCATCACCTAGCGCCAAGCGCCTCCCCCCAGAACTCGCCTCTAGCGGCAGATCCCCATCCAAGGAACTGCAGTGTCCAGCTCCAAACACAATGCCTACTCCGACGAGGCATCCACAGTCCAAAACCCGAACATGAGGGACCGAAAAGAAACTAAAGAGTATCCTGGCGCAATCCACTCCCAATCTCACTTATCCTATGTGCCTCGAAACCTGGAGCACCAGTTCAACAACTGCATAAACTCTCTAGCACAGGGAGGCTCTCAATTGATCACTCCATCACCCCCAACCACGACTCTGCCTCCAAAGGCTCCAAGCTCAATCTTACGAGTCGGGGTGGTTCATCTGCCAAATCTGGCTCACTAAATCAAACATGCCCCACAGCTCCTCTGCTGTCAACCATCCACCCTACCTCAGTGCCTTGGCACTAAACATTGGCACGGAGGGGGCCACTCGCTCTATTGGCACTACAGAAATCCCTGCCGCTGAGGGTACTACATCCAGGTGGTCTCAAAAGAAAAGTACTGTCGGGCTGCCCACTGCTCTGACAACTGCGTCACCACACAAGCAGCTCACTCTGCCGCTGATATGCCTCTGACAATCCTGTCATCTGGGTCCGGAGTTCTCTGACCTCAATCCGGGTATCCGGCCCAAAACCAACCGCTCAAGCTCAACTGCCATGACAGGATGCACAAGGGTCCCAAACCCAGCGTCGGGGAGACACCGCTCGCCACGACGAAACCACAAATCAGCACACAACAACGCTCGACCCAATCCAGCGAAAGTCTAGAGCATGTCACCCATTCCATAGCGTTATGTTGTCTGCAGCCAACATAACTACTTAGGAGAATAAACATGCCAATCACTCATCCCGTCCCTCGGGAGAGATGTAAAACTCAATCAGGACTCTCGCTACAAATCACGACTCTCACGAAGTCATCCTAGGGTCCAACCACAAGCCTAGGGTTTCTAAGTCCACCATGACCTACAACCTAGGCTCTGATACCACCTAATCTGTCACGCCCCGTGGTCGGAACTGCGACCCGGGCTCGCCAACAGATCCGCCACCTATGCCAAACCCGCATAGGCGAAGCGTCCTACCTGCAAAAAGAGCTACAGCTAACAGATATCAGAGCTAAAAGATAAAACTGCTGTAGAATAAAATCAACCACTGTACAACTGAAGATAAAACAACAAGGTCCATCTCCCAAAAATGATAATCATACATTAACCTCGAGTACAAAACTCATAGCTCAACAGGGAGATATCTCAAATAAAACATCAGTGTACAAGCTCTCAATACATCATATCCTCACTACAACAGTCTCTCAAAAGAGGAAATAAATACCAATCTACCGACTATACTGAAGATCTCCACAAAAGGGGGGTACCGCTACTCTCCAAAGATGGGTCAGGATCTAGCTCGCTACACCCTCATCGCGAACAGCAACCGCAGAAACAGCAACCACAGAACGGCAACACCCGCCAAGACTCTGCAAAACAAAGAGGAGAAAGGACAAAAGGGGGAAAACCCCCAACGGGCGTGAGAACTACGCAAATAAGGGAGTTCTCAGTGGGTATCGCCACTAGGCCCGACGATCTGCCCACCAAGACTACTAGAGGCAACAGATAACCGATGCAGTAAAACTGAAAGGAGAAGCGGGAAACACTCTACAGCTACCATGCCTCTATCCAAATGCTCAAATGGGGAAACTCTGATGAAGATATGCAACACTCGCACACGAGGTGCTCAACTGACCCAATCGAGCTGACTGCCACATCGGGTCCAGTCAAACCTGCGCCCACCTACAACCACCTCCCGCTGACGGGCAGGAATTACGTAGGGCGTCCAAACGGACTAACTCGCTATTGAGTAGTGGCTCATGCAGGCTATAGTCATAATCCATGCTCTCTCTCTCTGAACGGATAGACTCAAGATGCTCAACCTCTCACACAATGGTCAAAGAACTCACAACGACCACGGGACCACCGTCAAACCCCGACGGTTCCCAACAATACTAGCACTGGTCTAAACACAGCTACTAGACTCCACTCGGTCCCCCAGGCACGAGTGTAACAAAAGTATCTGCCTGAATAAACCCAATCGATAGACCAGTAATCACTGGTACTGCCTGCTCTGCTGTCGAACTCAAGAACCCTGCCTGGTGCCCGGCGCTCACACCGTGGAAAGCCTACTCCGGAGTGGCACTCGAGGGGAGCGACCCACACGAGTAAAGTATCACTGTATCAAGCATCACTGTATCGAGTATCTCTGTAACCACTGTCTCATAATAGCAGGACTGGATCAAGACTATGATCAAAGTGGGAAACTCCGTCCACTAACAAAACCCCGATCTGATGCAATAGTACTCAAAAAGTGGGAAACACCATCCACTAGAACAGATCTGATACCCAATCTGATGCAATAGTCAACATCCGGTCAACCGCCCAAAGTCCGCGGTCACCGCAATGACCCACAACCCACAATTGGGCAAATTAATCAAGATCCGGTCAACCGCCTACTGTCCGCGGTTGCCGCAATAACCCACAACCCACAATTGGGTAAATTAATCAAGATCCGGTCAACCGCCTACTGTCCGCGGTTGCCGCAATAACCCACAATCCATCAACAAGCACACCCTGTCTCTGACCCTAAGGTCCCAGCTACACTATCCCAAACCTCTGCTCGAACCCGAGCAACATGACTCAAAAGTCTAAATAAAAGGAGAAAGAAAGCAATCATGGTTTCTCCTAAGTCAAATTCCAATATGTAGTGCAGCAGTAAAAGATGGCCTAACTATATGTCCCTACACATATGTCCATACAAGCATGCATTTGTCCTCAAGAAGAATAAAGAAAATAAACCTCATGCCAAAATTATCAATGACCATACCTGTCCATAATTCTCAATCCATAATGGCTCCTCAGAGTAGAACCTGCACATAACTACATAATCCTATCCCAATGCATAAACCATCCTCATAAAAGGTTATGTGCTAATATGGCATGATAATTAATCATATAGGGTATCCTTGCCTTAGATAAGCTTCCACTAATCATCAACATGACTATTTGATTAATACCATTGTCATACTGTGAATAATTCACTTGCAATTTCCATAAAATCCTCATTGTTAAACTTACCGATCAATCCCAGCTATTGTACCATTCACCTGCATGCAATGCTAACATATGAAAATTTAGAGAACCGTCCACCGGTTCCGGGAATAAGGCACCCACCTGAAAAGCTGACTGTCCAAAGCCCACAGCTGAAAACACCAAAAAACTCTAATCCCTTGCTCCAATAAGTTCAGCACACCCGTAACACTCCTGGCACAATACAAAGTCCACTAATTACACTAGGCTCCCAAATATAGCACTTAAAACCACATACAACCTCGAATTCTGAACTGTTAAATTATCACCTGCAGATAGTGCCCAGAAAATTCCAATAAAAATATCACAGCAATCCTTGCGTCGATAGCTTCGAAACGGTACCTTGCACGCCCAAATCGGAGTTCGGTAAGTCAAGATAAAAATTCGGCAAGGGGGTACACTCATACAAAAATCTGTATTAACACTGTACACTGTTCACTGAGAAAACAGTAATTTTCACCTCTGATGAAATCTCAGAAAAATCCAAGAAAAATACGAGCGCGTTCCTTGCGATCTGTAGATGAAAAAGTTGTATAAGCTCGTTTCCGGCTGACGCTTGTGCGCAAAGATATGGCCAAAACACCTCGATGCTGTCCCACAAAGCCAAACAGAAAATGGGTCACAGTGTTGCCTCGGGATCCGTGCCAAAAACTCGCAACAGGAAAGCGCGATCAATACGAAAGATGAAGCCCTACCTCTTAGGAGTCTGTCGGCACAAGAATCACTGCAAAATGATCTCGGGGTAGCCCAGGGGAGCTAAAAAACTGTCGCTGCGCCGAAGAAGAGCCCAGGAATGCAACGTCGCGCCGCGCCGTAAAATCCAGAACCTCGGGATGCGTGCTCCTAAAATCGTAGAACATGGCAGGAAGATCAAGAATTAAGAGTTGAACAAGTCTTCTTCAAGGTGCTCGGGCATATGGTGCGTGGGCTGAGAGAAAAGAGCCAAAGAAGAGGGCTCGGGCTGCCTATTTATAGGCTGAGGAAACAATTGGAAAAATTCCCATTGTTTCCCAATTTCCGGGCGCCCGAAACTTTTCGGGCGCGCACAGTGCGGCCCGGCCCACAACTTTCGGGCGCGCACAGTGCGGCCCGGTCCACCACACAGTCCAGCCCGCTACTCCCCCGGGCCCCCACTGCACCCGGTGCACCTGCGCCCGCGAATGGCGACGCGACACGTGGCCCGGCAACCCGTGCACCACGCACGTCGCGCCGTGGACCACGCACGTCGCGGCTGACCCGGGCCGTACGGCCACCTGCCCCGCCGTACGGCCACCTGCCCCGAACACCCACTCCACCGGTTGCGTGGACCGGGAGCACAACACCGGACCAACCACCTCACGCCACGTGTCCACCCGGTCTACCGTGCACCACCGGCCTGCACCGTGAACCCAGACCACAACACCGACCAGTGAGAACCTGCCACGTGTCCCCTCCTCGGGTGCACGACGGCCGCGTGGACCGCGCACCTGACCGCGCCCCCGCGCGCCTGCCCGCGCCCCTGTGCGCCTGCCCGCGGCCGCGCGCCGCCTGCCCGAGCGCCTTCCACCGCCTTCCGCCGCTGCCCGCCGCCGCCAGCGCCGCCGGCGATCGCCGGAAACACTGTTCCGGCGATGAACAGTAAAATTACTGTAGCAAGCTCCGAAAAATACATGTAAATAGCCCATCTTGACCGTTTTCGCGCGCTGATTCCAAATCCGGCGTCCATTTTGCCAAATTCCAATCCTATAAATTGCCGGAGGCTCCCGGAAAGGTATTTTTAATCCGAATTCCGTGCGGAGCCTAAATTTGATATCCACTCCTCGCGTAAACTGTTCTAAACATCCGATGGGGTCCCCCGATTACCTACGAGATCCATTTTAAGCCCTGAGTCCATCTCTTGTGTCCAAACTGGCGCGCGAACACCGCCGACATGCCACGTAGGCTTCCAGAAGCTGCTGGTCACACTGTAGAAGCCCTGCAAAGATCCGGGTCACCACAGTGCCGATCTCCCGCACACTTTTTGATGCACCCAGAACCGCTGGTTTACCACGAAAAGCGTGCCAATCGCCCGCACGCTTTTTGATGCATCCGGAACCACAGTAACCATTCAGAAATTTATTCTGGGAGATCCCGGGGTCGGAATTTGAATCCGATCGCGCTATCGTTCTCCATTTCGTGAGCTCTAACACCTAAAAATACTCGCGAGCCACGATGGTCTGCCCAGAAATTCTCAAATTTCAACCCCCCCTAACAACTGAAAATATTAATTAGGGCCCAAAACGGAAAACCGGAAGGTCGAGGTACTACCAAAATAATTAAAATAACCCAATAACATAATTATGTGAAAAAGTCAGATCGTAGAAGGATCCCGTCCGATCACCTCGAAAAGCATGCCGGCCACTTAGCACGGATTCCGATGCACCACTCATAGGCAAACGCTTTGACCCCCATTCCGGGAGATCCGTGAATCAGAATCCGGATCCGTTCGCTTTGGCGTCCTCCGTTTTCCGAGCTCAATCGTAGAAAAATACCCGCGGTCCAGGCCAGTCCATTGCAGAAAACACAGTGAAAAGTTTTCCTAACAATCCCGTCATAAAAAGGAGGTATGCAAAGGCATCGGAACGCCAGGACTCTACATCACTCACCACTTAAAAGAAGTTTCGTCCTCGAAACTTAACCTTGGTCCGCAATGAGTAAATCTGGGTAACACTCCCTCATCTTTGACTCTAGTTCCTAAGTCGCTTCACGTTCTTCCTGGTTGCTCCACAGCACCTTCACATGGGGGATCGCCTGGTTGCGCAATCCTTTTTGTCCTTTCGTGCTAAGATCCGCACCGGTGTTCCGTCGAAGCTCAGGTCCTCTCTAGGCTCAAAAGTAGTGACCATCCACCACCCCAAAACGCGTACGCAGGCTCGAAGCACATCTTCGAGGACCCGGTTCACTTGCTCGGACTGTCCGTCGGTCTGGGGGTGAAACGCCTTGTTGAAGTGTGGTTTAGTCTCTAGAGCTCGTTGTAGACTTTGCCAACAGTTCGACACCAGCCGATTGTCTCTAGTCTACGTCGTACGGATGGGTGGAAAAAGAGTCGACTTCGTCAGTCGATCCACTGTGACTCAAACTGCATCGTGCCCTTGAACATCTTCGTGTCACCCGGATGCGCCGCAGAGGTAGCGCAGTGCGCCTCTGATAGTATCTCCTCCTTCAACTCTGGCAGCTCGGGTAAGCAATTTCGCTCTCAAAAATGTATTGCGCCGTTC
This sequence comes from Tillandsia leiboldiana, assembly GCA_029204045.2. Lineage (NCBI taxonomy): Eukaryota > Viridiplantae > Streptophyta > Magnoliopsida > Poales > Bromeliaceae > Tillandsia > Tillandsia leiboldiana. The sequence goes on along the minus strand of CM055071.1, from coordinate 6,508,918 downwards.
GCACTCGCCGAAAGGTCGCTCGCATGGTCTGGGGGAAAATCATGCCACGAACAAGCTGTATTGGTGCGCCTGTCTTTTGACCTTCCTGGATTTCTCTAATAGGGTTGGCTTGATCACTGAGGACAAAAGGTCACGCAACAGTACCGGTCCTGTTGAGTACTCGCGCTCATCGATTCCCCCTCCCCTCCCCGGTTTGACCCTTCCTACTCACAATATCCGCTACTACACTTGCTTTTCCCTTGGGTAATATTGAATGGACAAGCCGAGTCCTTCAGCAACTCCCACCAATGCTTCTGCCCCAAAATCAAATCCTTCTCTGTGAACAAAACTCAAGGCGGTGGCTATCCAAAAACACATCATGATGAACTCCAAAAGGTGGTGTCTCCAAAGTTTTAAAACGAAGACGACTGCTGCCAGTTCGTGATCGTGTGCCAGGTAGTTCCGCTCATATTCTCTGCGATTCCCATTGTTGAAACTGTGTGCCCCAAAAAGCCCACTTCGCGAAGTCAGAACTCACATTTCTTCAACTTAGCAAACAGTCTCTGGTCCCTGAGAGTCCGGAGAATAGTCTGCAAGTGCCCCTCGTAGTTGATCGAAGTGGTCATCAATCCCGGACTTGTTCTTCACTGTAACCTTGTTTATCTCCCTGTAGTCGATGCGTAGACATAGACTTCCATTCTTCTTTCGCACGAAGAGCGCGGGTGCGCCCGCAAGGCGACACACTCGGTCTGATGAACCCTTAAAAGTCCAAAACAACTAACCGACGACAAGGAAAACAAACCACGCTAACGCCCTCACACGTCTCCAAGAGGTGCTAGCAAAAAGTCTGGGTCACTAACTACCCGAAATTTTCCCCCCTGTAAACAACGAACTCGCCTGTCGCCAACACGGACTGCTCCCCTCCGTCACCAACACGGGCCACAAGCTCGGAGCATAACCACCATCCCGGACCACTCGTTCCGACTGTCCGTCCTACCGAGGCGATGGTCAAAACTAACGTTAGGTATTAGCTCTAAGACCTACCATAATGTCTACCCCACAGAAAGAGCTACGTACAGGGCCTCCTAGCCGAAAGTGTCAGTGCCAAAACTCCGAGTAGTCGACAGATCCCCTTGACCCACACCTGCCCCAAAAGATCAATGACCCAAAACGCTCCCAAACTAGGCCTCAAGGCTATGCCTTAGTCATGGGAAGCTGGCTACAAAACCCCCAAGGTAGGGTCCCACCTCTGTCCTGGCACCGACGGGGTGCGACACTCTAATTAACCACTAACTCCCGGTCCCGATCCGTTGCCCCTCCAAGCACCGGGCATCGAATCGAGCGGTAAGCCTCCAGACCAAATCGTGACACCCCCAACTAGGAGAAAAATCCAAACTCTAGGTCTGCTCAACAAAGACCTACAGGTACTGCAGACTATCCATCTGAAACCTAAAGGGTCGCAAGAAGACAAGCAACGAAAACAGCGAGAAGAGCCTTGTCAAAAGTTGCCTAGGTTCACTAAACGCACTCGAGGGATCACGCGCCAACCCACCAATAAAAGTCACCACTTACGCACACTTGTGCGAACCAAGGCACGACCTCTCAAACCGAAAACTAGTCCAAATGAATAAGATTTACTAGCCCCAGTGGTCTCCCTTTCTAACCCAAAGGAGCACCCCGAGACCCTATCACGATAATTTCTACAATCGTCACCTGTCTACGGTAAAAAGCCGAACTATGGGTAACAACCATAGGGGAAGAATCCTCATTTCCACCCATACCTTGCCCACGGTGCAAAAGAATCGGCCGATTAGTTGCTACAACCTAACACCAGAAGACCTAGAAGGTACAGGTATAGACAAACGACTGTCCAGTTACCCACGACCGACCAACGGCCGACACACTAACAAACACCGGTGGGTTGCACTACTACCCTCCGCTGTTAGAGACCACGACCCGAACGTCGGCAGAGGAAGGGGTTTGAAAAAAAAATAAAAGTCGGCGCAACGATCTGCCGTGCCTACAGCCACACCAAGTGCATAACCACCGTCAGCAGACTCACCGTGTCCTATGTTGGTTGCCTAATCCATTAATTCATAGCAACCACCAAGGCCCCGGTGGCAGCCGGCCTCGACCCCAACCTCCAAATCAACCCGACTACACTAGCACGACACCCGAGCTAAACCGGAAAACAAAACTCAACAGTCCCGCACTCTCGCATCTCTACTCAATTATACCCTGATCATTTCATTAGTTAGTAGACAGAGGTAATGTGCGCCTGTGGATGTTGGACAGCGACTACTGTGGTTAAAGCTGTTTTGCTCTGATACCATCTTAATCTGTCACGCCCCGGGGGTTTCATTAAGCGGAAGACGACCACTAAAAGGATTTGAATTTGCATATAATAATTTTTTTTTTTAAACCAAACTCCCCCGGTGCGTGCCCAGACCCGCCGCATATACAAATTCACTCTACGAACGGGCAGAGTCTCCTTTGTATATGCACGGCGTCCTGACTACAACAACCATACAATCATCACTTTAACCACACTAGCCCAACAGTCGAATACATACAACCATTTCCCATAAGTATTAGAAACGGTGCCCACACGGCACCCAGGTTTTTCAAAACAGTTTTCGAAATCCAAAAATCCATAGGGTTTTGAAATGGATCCCACACGACACCCAGATTTTCAAAACAGTTTTCGAAATATTTTCTTCTTCTTTGCTTTGGTAGTTTAAAAACGGCCAATCGGGAAAAGCAATGCGACTACCCACATGGGTAATAAAAGGATATTCCAACATCCACATCGACCCCACAAGGGTATCGCAATCCACATAGTAAGCTACTAACAAGTAATGAAATGAGTAAAATAAGAAATAAATACAGCCTATGATCTCGAAGGACCAAAAGTACTCCTGTCACGGCCTCACCGTCGCACTCGCTCTCACCCCCGAAGAAACCTGTCACAGAGTGGGAAGTCAGCGACACAAGGTATAACAGATGAAATGCAGGAAGACTGTAACCAAAGCAAACCGTAAGAAAACTAGAGTAACCGCCCTCCGCATCGTGCGATCGACGGTGTCCCCTCCCCCTGCAAAACCTGAACCGGGTACCTGCCCCGGCAACCCAGACCGAGCACCAACACCAACCTCAAGAAAGAAAACCAAACCGAGCACCAACCTTGGGAAAGAAAACCAAACCGAGCACCAACCTCGGGAAACCAGACCGAGCACCTACCTCGGTAAACCACGCCGAGCACCTACATCGACGGGTCGCACCGCTCGCACCTTGGCGCCTCAAACCCCCCACCTACGGGGGCCCCCACTACGTCCCCTCGTGGGTATACACGGGTCATCGACCACTTTTCCGGAAAAGCACACCCTTTGCGGTGGCCACACCGTGGGTGCGCGTGTCATAGCCTCGAGCACAGTAACCAAGAACCAATATATAACCAAAGAGCGAGGACCCTAGAGACTATCAGCATTAGTACAGTTAAACATACAATTAACACCGTCACAAAAGTTGGAAGCCCTACGCTAAGTCTCAAAATGAAAACCCACATACGTATACATAATATAGGGCACCGCGACACTTGGTCGCTATAACATCGATAAGAGCATATGATAAGTGATAACGGGAGTTAACAATATTAAATGATGCAACTACTTACTCTTACACCTCTCCCACAATACCGTAATTCAAACACCGGAAAGATTCGCCACAATGGGATGTATCCTCGTACACCGTGACCCTCGGTCGCCACAAATATGATGATGATGAAACATAATAGTAACGAAAATATGCACAAAGGGGTTCTAAGGGGTACGCACCTCGAACACGAGGAAGAAGACGATGCGGAAACTCCGGCTGAAACACTCACACCTTTTGCCCGAAGACGAACTACAGTAAGAATTATCGTTAAAAACATCGTCGCGTTAAAAAACACTCAAAAACGGGGCGAAACGGGCTAAAAACGGAGCTTCCGGACCTTTAGGCTGAGGGCTGGTGCACGGGTCCAGGCGTGGACCGGGTCCACGACAGAAGGCAGCGGCGGTGCAGACCGAGAGCACTGCCTGGTGGACCGCTGGAGCACGGCCAATGTCGCGTACCGGGCTCACGGCTACAGGGGCGGCCGTCGCAGACCGGGCGCACGCCACAGCGGTGGACCGCTGAGGCTTGGGCCGGGTCGCGCACGGGCAAAAGGCGCGCACCGGGTCCACCTGCGCGGCTGCGGGGGCGAGCACCGGGTGCACGCCTCGTGCGTGCACCGCGCAGCCTGGGCTGGGCTGGCGCACGCGCCCGTGCACGGAGTCCGCGCCTTCGGGCAGCGGAGGCGTCCGCCGGGTGCACGGTAATCCGATGGACCGCGGGCTGTAGCTGGCCGGAAATGAACAGTAAACCCTAAAACGTACCCCTTTTCCGGCTCCGATTGCGACCATGCGACCCCGGCGGCTGCGGCGACGACCTCGTGACCACGATAACGGCGGCGGCGGCCTCCCGTTTAACAACGGCGGCGGCCTCCCGTTCAAAACCAAACCCGCGTCGCTCGCGACATCCGAACCACCAACACCCGAAACGCCAATCCTAAAAAATTAAAAGCAACGATGCTAACCTTGATTTCTCTGGAGGAGGAGGAAGAAGAAGTATCGCCCGTTCCTTGCTCGATCCATCCCGCAGAAAGGAAGCCGTTTTTCCTTTCCTCTCCCCACCTCCCAGTCTCGGTTTCCCCACGTCGTTCTTGAAAAGAGGAAAAAATATGGTTTGGGGTTTTCCCCCCCGCACGCACCCCCACCCTGACTTACACGCTAACCCAAAAGTAAATTAATCATTCTGGCGTGAATGGGGAGTGGGATTGCACCTTAAACCCCAAATTCAACACTTAGCGATCGGATGCGGACCAGGGGTCCAACTTACCTCGAAAAACATGCCGATCTCTCGCACTCTTTTTGATGCACCCGGAACCGCTGGTTTACCTCGAAAAGCGTGCCGATCGCCCGCACACTTTTTGATGCATCCGGAACCGCAGTAACCATTCAGAAATTTATTCTGGGAGATCCCGGGGTCGGAATTTGAATCTGATCGCGCTACCGTTCTCCATTTCGCGAGCTCTAACACCTAAAAATACTCGCGAGCCCCGACGGTCTGCCCAGAAATTCTCGAATTTCAACCCCCCCTAACAACTGAAAATATTAATTAGGGCCCAAAACGGAAAACCGGAAGGTCGAGGTACTACCAAAATAATTAAAATAACCCAATAACATAATTACGTGAAAAAGTCAGATCGTAGAAGGATCCCGTTCGATCACCTCAAAAAGCGTGCCGGCCACTTAGCACGGATTCCGATGCACCACTCAAAGGCAAACGCTTTGACCCCCATTCCGGGAGATTCGTGAATCGGAATCCGGATCCGTTCGCTTTGGCGTCCTCCGTTTTCCGAGCTCAATCGTAGAAAAATACCCGCGGTCCAGGCCAGTCCATTGCAGAAAACACAGTGAAAAGTTTTCCTAACAATCCCGTCATAAAAAGGAGGTATGCAAAGGCATCGGAATGCCAGGACTCTACACAGTTACTGACGAATGAGTAGACATCCATGTAACTATTCGTAATTGGTCACGCTCAGTGCCCTTGTTCTCTAACAACCACCTGCACGTTCGCTCCAGTGTCCACACACTGATGACTTGAGACTCGTCATCCTAAAAGAGAGCGGCACATACATCAATCTTACCGGATCAATCATCGTCCCCATGATGATCCTCCGATTGAGAGCATTTATGACTTAATCACCAATAATATGTATCTCAAATTCTTAACTGTTAAGAATATACATTATCATCTCATTAATTCAAAGGACGATTCATGAACACATTAAACATGAATGGCATAAGATGCCCAAATAATAATAAAGATCAAGTACAAATATGTCCCATATAAAAAATGCGTCAGCCTGATAGGCTTTTGGGGCATACAACTAACAACAGGCGCCAGTACTTACATTGCCGAAGCCCGGTGAGGACTTTGAGATCTATTGCGACGCATCTCAAAGCGGTCTTGGAAGCATATTGATGCAACAAGGGAAGGTCATAGCATACGCATCAAGACAACACAAGGATTACGAGCAGAACTACCCTACGCACGACTTGGAACTCGCGGCAGTCGTGTTTGCCCTAAAGCTCTGGAGACATTATCTCTACGGGGCGCTTTGTAACGTGTTTTCCGATCACTAGAGCCTCAAATACCTGTTTACACAGAAGGAACTGAGCTTACGGCAAATGCGATGGCTGGAACTGCTAAAGGACTACGATTTGTTCATCCACCACCACCCCGGGAAGGCAAATGTGGTGGCCGACGCCTCGAGCCAGAAAGGACAGACGGGGGAAACGGCACTGAGCGCCCTTACCCAATAGGATCGTCTAATTGCAGAGTTCTCGCAACTGAGGCTGGAGGTAGTGCCAGCAGGTGCGGTTGCGAAACTTCTGTCCTTGGTGGTGAAGCCTACGCTGATCGAGAGGATATTGGAAGGCCAAACAATGGACACGCAACTACAACTGGTGCGGGACAGAATATCCTCGGAGCAAAGTGGGGATTTTACGATTGGCACGGATAATGAAATAAGGTTCCGGGGACGAGTTTTCGTGCCCGACGTGCCAGAATTGAGGAAAGAAATTCTAACGGAAGCGCATAATTCCCCCTACACTGCGCATCCCGGAGGTACAAAGATGTACAAAGACCTGAGGCAGACCTTATGGTGGCCCAAATTGAAGAGCGATGTGACGCAATTCGTGGCGCATTGTTTGGTGTGCCAATAGGTGAAAGCAGAACATTAGCGACCGACGAGAAAACTACAACCATGGCCCATACCAGAGTGGAAATGGGAACGGATTACCATGGACTTCGTAACCGGTTTTCCGTGATCGCAACATGGACATGACGCGATATGGGTCATAGTGGACCGTCTGACGAAATCGGCCCACTTTCTGCCTATCCACACGACGTGGACCCGAGATCAGCTAGCGCAAACCTACATCGACGAGGTGGTAAGATTGCACGGAGTACCATCGTCGATAACTTCTGATAGGGACGCACGCTTTGTGTCGAATTTCTGGCAGAGCCTGCAGCAGGCACTGGGGACCAAACTGCAGTTCAGCACGGCCTTTCACCCGCAGACGGATGGGCAATCGGAACGGGTGATCCAGATTCTCGAAGATATGCTTCGAGCCTGTGTGCTGGATCTGGGTGAGGGATGGTCGCGTTACCCACCCCTCATGGAATTCGCCTATAATAATAGCTACCAAGCTAGTATTCAGATGGCGCCGTACGAAGCCTTGTACGGGCGCCGATGTCGATCGCCTATTTGCTGGGACGACTTGGGGGAGCAGAAGCATTTGGGGCCAGACCTCGTAGTGGAAACAGAGGCAAAGGTTCGCCTTATCAGGCAGCGGCTGTTGACCGCCCAGAGCCGGCAGAAACCCTACGCGGACCAGAGGCGACGGGAATTGGAATTTATGGTGGGGGGAACACGTGTTGCTTCGTGTATCACCGTCTAAGGGGACAAGACGGTTCGGCATACGAGGGAAACTGAGCCCACTGTACGTGGGACCATTCGAAATCTTGGAGCGCGTGGGCCCGGTGGCATACCGGTTGGCCTTACCGCCAAACCTCGAACGGGTACACAATGTGTTTCGCATCTCGATGCTCCGAAAGTACCTTCCCGACCCGTCTCACGTCCTCGATGCCTCTGCTGTCGAGTTGGGCGAGGACTTGAGCTTCAAGGGAACGCCGATACGGATATTGGCACGAGAGGAAAAAAAACTTCGCAACCGGACGATCCTCTACATAAAGGTGCAATGGAGTAACCATGAGGAGCGCGAGGCGACCTGGGAACTTGAGACGAAAATGAGGGAGTGTTTCCCTGAGTTATTTAGCGAGGTTTGAGGTTAAGTTTCGGGGACGAAACTTCTTTTAAGGGGTGTGTGGTGTAATATCACAGTTTTCATGTAACATTTTACCCTCCTGCTAAAAAAGTGTAAGTTATGGGAAATTCAATTAACGGGTTTACTTAAGTTGATGATCTTGAGTTGCGGGTATTTTTCTGTGATAGAGCTCGAAAAACGGTGAACAGCGGTGCGATCCGATCCGGATTCCGACTTACGGATCCCCCAGAACGGGGTTGTTAGGATCGCAGTAACCGGGATGTGCATCGAAATCCGTGCAAGTGACCGTGCACGCTTTTCGAGGAGATAAGGAATTATCTCTAAGGAATTATCTCTAAAGAATTATCTTAAAGAAATTATCTTTAAGGAATTATCTCTAAGGAATTATCTTAAAGGAATTATCTTTAAGGAATTATCTCCAAGGATTAATTAAATAATTAATTAATTAGAGATTGAAATACCCGATGTGGATTTTGATGGTACGTACATATGAAAAGGGAAAATAAAAGAAATAAATTAATAATAAGATTTATTTATTCTCCGTATACCGAAAGGAAAACTCTAGTTTTAAAAGATCGCCTCCTCAAACCCTTCCCTCTTGTGCGTGCCGAAAACCAAACGAAACCCTAGCTCGAAAAGAGAGAAATGAGAAAAGGAAAGGAAACCCTAACCGGAGGAAAAAGAAATAGAGAAGGAGGAAGCGGAGGAACCCGTTCGTTCCCGATCAACGTGCCGGAGACCGGAGAACGAGACGTCACCGCCATCGGAGGGCGGATCCAGATTCTCACCACCGCAAAGAACGGAGATCGGGATCGCGTTGCCTCCTCCATCGGAGCAAGGTTAGTGATCGTTATCTCTCCTTCGTCGGTTAAATTATGGGGTTTTTCCGTGTTCCTTGAGATCGGTTTAATCGGTAAATTGATCACGGGTTTCTGATTGGTTTTGATCGTTGATTTGTTCGTGTTCTTGACCGGGTTTAATCGATGGTTTTTAATCGGTCTTGATTGGAGGTTTGATCGGGTTTCCGATCGATGTTTCGTTTGGTCTCCGATCAATGGTTTTATCGTTAGAGTTGCCGCGGATTTGTTTGGGTTATTTGGGTGTTCCGTTGGAGCATAGGGGAATTAACGGGAAGCTGTCGCCGCCATTGTTAAACGGGAGGCCGCCGCGGCCGTTGTCATGTTCACGAGGTCGTCGCCGCAGCCGCCGTGGTCGCGTGGTCGCAACCGAAGCCGGAGAAGACGAATAAATCGGAAAATTAAAGAAAAACAAGGATTTACTGTTCACGGAGCCCAGCCCGCAGCCACGTGGTCCACGCTCTAGGCGTGGACCCGGCGCACAGGCGTGGCACCGATTGTGGTGAACCCCGCGGCTACCCCGGGAGCCCAGCCCGGTGCCCACCACAGCGCCCTGCGGGCGTAAGCCCGGTGCGCGCTCTTCTCGTGCACCGGCCCGGCCCAAAGCGCATGGTGCATGCTCCCGGGGTGAGCTCGGTCTGCGCCGCCGCCTCCACTGTGCTGTGAACCTGGTCCACGCCTCAGCCATGCACCAGCCTCCAACGGAAGAGTCCGGTAGCTCCGTTTTCGGCCCGTTTCGCCTCATTTTTTAGTGTTTTTGACCACGACGATATTTTTAACAACGATGTAGTTCTTTCGGATCAGTTTTTGGTTCGATGGTTTTTTGTTGGACGACACGATCCGCTTGGCACAGTGATTTTGGTTTTTCGTCGGTCTATTGTTACAGTGGTCGGGACCACTAATTTTGCCTGTTTAGGGTAAAAAGTGTTAAATGGTGTTCTTGGTTATTTTATTAGGCTGCGTGAAGTTCTGATTGCCTAGGAGGGTCCCGGACGCGGTCGTTTATCTTCGTTCAGATGGGTACCTTTGGTTATTTTCGGTATAATGTCGTTCCCGAGTATTTTGCATGATAAAGTAGATGTTTTGGTAAACTGTCTAACCCCATTGCATGTAAATCCTGTTTTATATTCTAACTGAGGCGGTTGAGGTCGCAATACTGCTCTAACTTAGGCGGCTGAGGTCGCATGGCAGTTTATATGCTCATATTGCTTACACGCACACCGGCGGTTTGGCCACCGCACAGGGTGTATTTTTTCGGAAAGATGGTAAGGTTTACCCGTGTACCCCACGACTAGCGATGATGGGGACCCCTCACGGAGAGCCAAACTACTACTTGGGCAGTGGAGGGGTTGGAGGCACCAAGAAAGTGAGCACGGTATCTGGGGTTGGCGCCCAATATATATATATATATATTATAAATCTGCGGTTGGTGCCCAGCTTGTTTTATGACAGTGATTTAGCGGTACATTAGGGGGAAGTAAATGCTCTGGTGTATCGGTTTGTCTTTTCAGTTATTGCATTTACTGTTTATAGCTACTTTATTAGTCACTGACTACCCACGCTGTGACAGGTCCGAGCAGGGGTGGGAACCGGGACGACGGTGAGGCAACAGTTAGAGGACCCTAGCCCTTGAGGCTATTAAACTTTACTGTTTTATGGTTATCTTTTGTTGTGTTTGGTTAGTCTAGCTGTGATTACTTGTGCATGGTTTCTTGCGGATGTTGGATTGAGGACTTAGTGTAGGAATATCTTCTCATATCTGTGAATGTTGAGATGTATGAATGCGGCTCGTTTTCAAATACAAACATGGTTTCAAAAGCATTTTCAAACCAAGTGTCGTGTGGGCACTGATTTCAAAACCTGTGGATTTATCCTTTCAAGTAAGGTGGCCGCTTAAAAGAGTTTGCGAAAATGTTTTGTAAAATCGGGTGTCGAGTGGACACCGACTTTCAAACCTATGGGTTTATGGTGTAGTTTCAATATGATAAATGTGACTGTATGGTTAAGTATAGTCTCTCCTTATTGTCGTTCATTGTTTGCATGGTTAAAGAATTTGTCGTGCTCGGAACGCCGTGCATATACAAAGGAGGCTCCGCCCGTTTGGGGAGCTAATTTGTATATGTGGCGGGTCTGGTGCGCACCGGAGGCGAGGTTCATTTAAGGAAAAAAAAAATGAATACGTTTTCCGCTCTTTTAGAACCTCCGGGGTGTGACACCGCATGCGCGCACGCATCCCGAGGCACCGGTGTGCACCTCCTTGGACCGCGCCGCATGAGCCCGCCTATCACAGGCTGCCACGTGTCCCCGCGCCCGGTCTATGCACCCGCGCGGGGTTCCGTGGATCGCACAACACACGCCGGCCACTCCTGGGGCGCCACGTGTCCCCGCGCTGGGTCCATGTGCTACCCAGCGTCGCTCCGTGGACCGCGCAACCTGAACCGGCCAGTGATAGGCCGCCACGTGGCTCCCGGCCGGTCTACTGCCTCCCCCATGCACCCGAATCCACTGAAAACTTTCGGGAGCCTGTTTTTGGGCATCCGAACTCAGAAAAATACAAGCAAATAGCCGTTTTCAAGCGTTTTTCCGTGCTGAATCCAAATCCGACCTCCGATCAGCCTGAAACCTCTTCTAAAATTCAGCAAAAGTAGCCGAAGGACAGGCTTGATCCAGGAACCTCACTGAGTCCATCCAACACATCCATTTGATGCGTTACTGGCCCAACACACCAATACCAGGTGTTTCACATCATGGATTCACAGGAAAAGCTACATGGGGTTTTGGGGCCCTATAGTTGAGACTTGGGATTATGTCGGTAGATGTGACGGTTTGGTGGCAGCTCAAAGACTCTAACCGAGCACACGGGATGGACTGGTTGGCGCGTTATCATGCGACGACTGATTGTGGAATGAGAACAGTGACCCTTCCGCGAGTTGGACAGGAGAGTTCATTTTCACTTGTTAGCGAAGTACCCTTCCTACAGCGATGGCTTCAGCGGCAGTGGACCGATGCCACCACTTGAGCAGATGTGACGATTAGGACTAGAGGTTGTGTCCCTTGAGGTCACGGTTAGATCGTAGCTTTCGTTTTTGTAGCCACAGCAGGAAAGGCTTCTACACTTCTCTCCCATTTTCTCGCCTTTATGCTGAAACTTACGAACAAGACAAAAACTTCGAAAGGCTACTCTAGAAATGGAGATAGTGCCCGAACATGTTCTTGTTTGATTGGGGCGTGGGCACCGACCTTTCAAAATTTTTGGACTTTTCGTTATTTTCGGCTGCTTTCCAAATTGAGAGTTGGGGTTGATGACGTTCCTGAAGGTAGGGCCTTTACCTTTCTTGTTTGGTTGTGATGGCATACTTCGAGTAGATTTGGACAAGTTAGTACCGAGGGTTTGCGTTTTGAGCTTGTTGCTTTTCCCCGCAATTTGTTGGAAGTCCATGTGTTTCCACATCCCAGCTCAGTGGTGTTATGTTTTGAATCCCTCGCCCGTGATTGACTCACTCCACTTAAGATCCGTGAGTGTTTGGAGTACGAGGGACGCCCGTTGCGAATTCTGGCTCGTGTGATGAGGGGACTGCGCAACAGGGCCATGCCGTACTTGTTGTTGTTGAGGAGCAATCACGGGGAGCGAGTGGTGACTGGGGAGCTGGAGACGGTGTTGATGAATACCCACCCTTCTATTTGAGACTCCCGTTGAGGTTTGTTAGTTTTGACGATGAAACTTTCTTTTAGTGGGGGAGGATGTGATGACCCGGATCTCTGCAAAGGTCTTACGGCGCGAATTGTGGCTTCTAGAGGTCAATGATGTGTGTTGGAGATGGTTGCCCGCAAATCGAACCTCAAGATCCGACTCAGCGTGAAATTTGGATTAAGAATACCTGTCCGGATGCCTTCGACAAAATTTAGAAGTGGAATTTGGCAAAACGGGCATCGGATTTGGACTCAGCGCGCGAAAACAATGAAAATGGACTATTTACTTGTATTTTTCGGAGCCCGGATGCCAAAACATGGATTTCGAGGCATGAATTATTGTTTCGGGAGGCCAGGGCAGCACCGGCAGTGACGGGCAGGCGTCGGAGCGCGGCGGCACGAGCGCGGGCAGGCGCGTGCGCAACGGTGGGCAGGCCAGTCCACGGGACTCGGCGTTCACCGGGACCAGGCAACGGAAGGTGTGACACGTGACGCGCGCGGATTGGGCGGTCAACGCACGCGCGACAGCGCACCGGGCGTGGCGCACTGTGGACCCCGTCTGGCCACGTGTCGCCCACTCATTGGCGGGCGCAGCGACCCGGCTGCCCCGTCGTGAACCGCGGACCACGGTTTCCACTGTGGACCGCACTGCCACGCGGCGCGCCGCGATTGGCGAGCGCGCGTGCGCGGGGCGCAGAGTGGGCCATGTGGCGCGCCGACAGGGTTTCGGGCGCGCACATTGACGGGCCGGTCCAAATTCGGGCGCCCGAATCCTGCGCCCGAATCCGAATTTCCTTTTTGGTGGGCTTGGGCTATAAATAGCCTATTTGGGCTTCTTTTTTAGTGCTTTTCCCGAGCCCTCTTGAGCCCATCTTCGGCAGGGGGTTTCTTCATCGGGTTTTCTTCGACTTTTGGGATCCTGGAGATTTTTGGGAGTCATGCTATCTGCGTTCTTCTCGACATCGCGAGCTTCGACGCACCTTCGATATCGAGCTTTTTCGTCGACGTTTCTTCCGCGAGCTCCCCAGGACTGACGGAAGGGAGTTTTTCGCCGATATCTGTGGCATCGGTTCCATGAGAGGTAGATCTTCGTTTTCCGTGTTTACTGCTCCTCCCAATTTTGGGTTTTTATTAGGGTATTCAGAGCATCTTTGAACCCCTTTCTTACTGCTGGTTTTCCTAGACCCCCCGAGCTTGTTTGATTTTTATCTCGGCACTTAATTATTGGATTTCTGCCCTTGGGGACTTGATCGACATCTACGCTTCGCAAGAATCGCAGCAATATTTTTATTGGAATTTTTGGAGATCATCTCGCAGGTGATATTTTGGATTCTTTTGGATTGATCTTTCTGCAGATTTGTGATCATGGGGATTTTTGCTTACCGCGATGCTTGGACTGTATCTTTGTGCCTAGGAGGAGCTTTGTGAGGACCCAAAATTCCCACGTAAGGATTACTGTTGGTTCGGCAGCTTCTGGAAGCCTTTTGTTGAGTGTTGGAGGATTTGCGCGCAAATCGAACTTCAAAACCGGACTCAGCGCGAAAAATAGATCGAGTTGGTGTGTTCGGATGCCCCCGTAAATTTTTAGAGGTGGTTTCATGCGAAATGGATATCGTATTTGGATTCAGCACGGAAAAACGATGGAAATCGGCTGCTTGGTTGTATTTTTCGGAGTCCGGATGAGCGAAAACGGGCAACCAGAAGTTCGGGAGGTCTTTCGGGTGCATGGGGTGGCTGTGGACCGTGGGTGCCACGTGGCGGCGCCCGGTTGGGCCGGCGCTGAGCGCGCGGTCCACCAAGCGCCCGTGCGGACGCGTGGCGGGCTGTGAATGGCCCGCCGCCGTTGCAGCGCGCGCCCACGTGCGCGCTGTCCCCGCGCGGGGACACGCGGCGCGCGCCTAGTGGAGGCGCGGCGCCCACCCGGATCAAGCCGCGTGGCTTGATCCGGGTGGCCCTGCTACAGTGCCGTGGCGGCCTGGATGGCCGCCACGTGTCCCGACCCGCGGGGCCGAGCGGGCCGGGCCTGCACTGTAGCAGAGGGAGAGTGGAGGGAGGGGAGCTATTGTGCTTTCTCCTCCTTCTTCTTTTCACCTTCTTCTTCCTCCTCCTTCTTCCTCCTTGGACCAGGGATTTTTGGGGGACTCCAGGCAGAGCTGCACCAGCAACCCTACTTCATCTTCATCACCATGGATGGGCCATTGGAGCTCCATGATCATCATTTTCCCCATGATGGAGCACAAGCACCATTGCTGGATTTTCGGAGCTCCACCGTCGCAGTTTAGTACGAAAATTCCCCAGGCTTCATTTCTTGGAATTTCGAGCTAATTCTTGGTTCTACGTTTTCACAAGAGGTAAGGCTACAATCTTCGTATTCAAGTCTCCCCTCAGATCTCATGTTTTTACAGAGTTTTAGGGCCATCTTTGGGACCCTTTGTTTCAGTCTGGATTTTTGGGCAGCCTTTAGTATTGTGGTTTTTCTGGATTGTAGGAGTGGAACTTTTTGATGATTTTTGTGAGAAAATTTCCAGGACTCGAAGATCTACAATATTGGTATGTACCATTTTCCCCAGATCTGAGTTTTTATTAGGGTTTATGCATGATCTTTGGAGTACCTTGCTGCATTCGTGTACAGATGGAACTTGGTGGATAGTTCAAAGTGTTTATGGGTTTTCTCCTTCATCCGAGCATGAAAAATGGAGTTCTTTAGCTCAATTTGTATCTACTCTCGACAAGGAATCCAATGGTACCTCTCTTGCAGGATTTGGAGCACGTTTGATTAGGTAACTTTAATGATCTTTCCAAGTGCTATTATATGGATTACTGCAGTCCCTGTTTTAGTTTTGATTTGAGCAATTCACCTTGGAATGCAGATATCTTTGTGGATATAAGGTCTTTTTCTGAAATTCAAGGTGGTACTTCTTCTTAACTTCAAGGTGAGCAAATTCTCTTTTTTGAGCTATGGATGAATCCCTTTGGAAAAGCCCCTAATTAAGCTTGGAAATGCTAGCAAGTTTATGTTAGCAATTTTTGGACAGCATTGTGATTCTTGCTACATTTGAATGTTAAGGAAAATTAATGGTGGATTTTTGGGGACTTGAAGATATTTGTATGAAAGAGGAGATCTTTGTTTTACTGTTGGAGACTTCATTTTGAGGTATTTGAGGTTGCACCTACTTTTTATTTAACCTTGTTGCACTTGCTGAAATTCTGGAATTTGAGTGCGTAGTGTGCATTGTTTCAGTGATTGCGCCCAATCCGTGAGGCGGATTTGGATGATTTTCTTGGCATCGGACTCCTGAGAGGATAAGGATTACTCACTCCAAAATTCAGCCAGATCGGGCATCGGATCGTCAAGATTCAGGTGGGTGGTTGTGCTTTGCCGAAAACAACGATTTACCCACTCGGGCTATTGGTTTCTCTCATGACATAGTTGGTTGTTGCTCTCTTTTCCTTGACGAACCATGCTAGAATATCTATGTTTAGATTAAGTTAATCGATCCTCAGTGTATACATGAGTGAATGAATAGTTGATTGGTGTTGTATTATCTCATATGAAGCGATTATAAGCGATCATCCTTAAATTTATGGCTATGTGAGAATATTTGGGAAAATTAATCTTTAGCCTACCCTTTATGATGAATGGTTAACTTGATTCATGTGAGAATGATTTTGGTTGATGTATGTGAAGGATTGGCTATTGTATAAAGAAGACTTGCTTAATTTATGCGAGAATAATTTGGTTGCTTTATGCGAATGGTTCATTAACTCGAGTGTGAATGTTGGGTTGGTTGATGTGAGAAGGACATGGTTGCTACGTGAGAAGGGTTCTTATAGCTTTATGTGAATGTCATATGGGCTAAGTGTGAATGGCTATCATGGGTATGTGAGGGTGATCTTGTTGATGATTCTTGAACCTATGTCATGAAAGGTTATATGTTAAATGATTCACAACCTATCTATGTGAGATCAATGAAGGTTGTAAAGCCGTAGACTATTCATTGGTGATACATGATTGAACGTCTATGATTAAGTAATGTTAAATGATCCTAAGAATATTCATGTATGAATGTGAGGTTTGACAAGCGATGAATCACCTTATGAGATGTTGATTATGAGTGACTCTTGCGTTAGAATGTTGATTGCGCATCGTGGATAAAATTGCAGGCTTGGTTGAGATCAAAGCATATCATGTTAGAAAGAAAAGGCCAATTTATACCTGTGAGCATCGTGTATGTGGTATAGGCAGGCATAGGCTATGTTGCACTTAATGATCTTATGCAATTATCAATATGTTGGAATAGCATGCTCTAATAAATGTAAGAACATCAACACCTGTTTTCTTTATATCATCTTGGGACATTTTCATGCTTGTATGGTCATCTAGATAGGCCACCTTTTTTTCTGCTACACTATCATGTTGGAATTTGACTTAGGAGAAACCATGCTTTATACTTTTCTCCTTTTCATTTTAGACTCTGGGCATTTGTAGCTCGGGTGTGAGCAGGGGGTTTGGGATAGTGTAGTCAGGTTTCTGGGGATTTGGGACAGGCAGGGCCTGATGGCAGGGATTGCGGCAACCGCGAACTGTGGGCGGTTGACCGGATTATTATTATTGCATCAGATTGGAGGTGAGGGATCGGGCTTCCTTAGTGGATGGTTTTTCCCACTTATTTAGAGTCGTGATCTAGTTCTGCTATATAAGGTTACTTATGACTACTTATTTCACTCGTGTGGGTCGCTCCCCTCGAGTGCCACTCCGGAGTGTGTGACCGTGCCGGTCAGGAGCCGGTCTGTTACTTGTTTTGGGTGCGACCGTACCGGTCAGTAGTCGGTCTGTCACCTATTTCGGGATGCGACCGTACCGGTCAGTAGTCTGTGGTGATCCGGAATTCTACAGGGCTTTTACAGTGTGACCGGCAGCTTCTGGAGGGCTACGCGGCAGGACGGCGGTGTTCGAGCGCCAACTTGGAGACAAGTGATGAACTCCGGGCTTAAAATGGATCACGTGGGTAATCGGGGGACCTCGTCGGATGTTTAGAGGTGTTTACGCGCAAAACGGATATCAAATTTAGGCTCAGCGCAAAATTCGGGTTAAAAACACCTTTCCGGGAGCCTCCGGCAATATATAGGATTGGAATTTGGCGAAATGGACACCGGATTTGGAATCAGCGCGCGAAAACGGTCAAAATGGGCTATTTACACTTATTTTTCGGATGTTGCTACAGTGTTTTACTGTTCACCGGCCGGAACAGTAACTCCGGCGATCGCCGGCGCCGGCGGCGGCAGCGGGCAGCGCCGGCGGGCGGCGGCGCGGCATCGGGCAGGCCGAACGGCGGAAGCGCGCGACAAGGGCAGGGCGCGGGCAGCGCACGGGCGCGCGGGCAGGCGGGCGGTCCACGCGACCGGCGTGCACCGAAACGGGGACACGTGGCATCACCCTATAGGCTGGCTCACAGCTCCCGGTCTACGGAGTTTGGCGGTTGGGTATTGGTTCATGGTGCACCCGGGGGTGGACACGTGGCAGGATATCATTGGCTCGGTGTACAGAGGTTCGCGCACTGGGTGCAGCAGTCAGTGGCAGGGACACGTGGCGCTTCCCTATTGGTTGGTCTACTGTGCGGGCAGAAGGGCAGCAGGCGCGTCTGGGCGCGCGGGCAGGCGCGGTCGGGCCACGTGTCGCATCCGCATTGGCTGGAGTTGCTGTGCACTGTTCGGGAGCCACGTGGCAGTCAGTGGATGGTGGAATTTGGTGTTTCCTGTTCGGCGGGACACAGAGGTAATTTCCTGAAAAGATTTTCTGGTTTTGGCTCCTTGTTTGCTTCCGAGAGGGCTTCAATGGAGGATTTGGACCCCTTGGAGCCCTCATCTCGAAGGGGGGCTGAGAAGATGAAATCTTCTCCAAGAAGAGAGGAATGCTCCTATGAAGTTTCGGATTTTTCGGCTGCACGGATCATGAGATTTCCATTTTCTCCGGCGCGGCGCGACGTTCCTTCATCGGTGTACCCCTTTCATCGTGTTTCGATGCGAGAGCTCTCGCGGGCTACCCCGACAACATTTTCTAGCGATTCTTGCGCCATTGGAACGTCGACTGACAGAGCTTTAATATTGGTATTTCCTGTTTCCCCACGTTTCGCGCTTTTCGAGGAGTTTTCCTGAGTTTACTGTGACAATATTTGCTGTGATGGAGTTTTGGACAGCGGTTCGGTATTTCGGCGATATCTCCGCAACCGGGCATTGGATTGGGGAGATTCAAAAGGCGTTTTGCATCTACACATCACGCGGATTATCCCCAAATTTTCTTGGAATTTTCTGAATTTTCCCCGAGGGTGAGAAATCCCTTTTTACTGAGCCCTGTGGTACAGATTTTGTGATTGGATTATTTCGGGGTGGTTCCCTTGTCGAATTTGTATCTCAGCGTAGGAAATTCGGGTGTGAACGTGCAGGTACTCATTTCGACCGGTTCGTCGCGAGGATCGTGACAGTATTTTTCCTGAAATTTTTCGAGCAGATCTCGTAGGTTAAAAAGGCAAAACTATGGACTATTATGTTTGGGACAGATTTTGTGTGAGCATAGTATATTAATTGTGCATGTCCCTTTGGGGTGCTTTGTGCAGTGTTGTGGTGATTGCTTAGACCGGGCGTGGACTTCTCTGTTGGGACCAGGATTTGGCGCTCGAGGTGGGTGGTTGCTTTATTCCTCTTTTCTGATATACCCACTAGGAATATTAGAGAGATCCCCTCTATTGGACATATTGAATGGTCACCTAATGGACATGCATGCTTAACTAAATAATTGTGAGCCTATCATATGGAAAACATTATATTGGAAACTTGATAATGGTTGGAACTTATACATGCTTACATGGACATCATTTTAGCATTTAACCTTGCATAAGGGGGGGATGTACTTTCATATTGAGATATTGTGAAACGTCTTGTGGGAGGGTACCACTTGAGGATTTTTGGACATGCATAGGTGGATGATTCATGTGAGGGTGATTAGCAAGTTATGGACATGTGTGTGGTTGGATTATCATTTAGCATGATGATTACACCCAGGTGGAGTTATTATTTGATACACATGTGGAACCACTATTCGTCACTCCCCTTCTTTCTTCCATGAGGAGATAGGCTTGATTTTATGGATACCTAGTTAGACCATTTCTGATCGCTACACTATATGTTGGGACTGACTTAGGAGAAACCCTATTATTTCTTCTCTCCCTATTCCCTAGGCAGGCGGCTATTTGTTGCTCGGGTTTGAGCAGGGATTGGCATAGTGTAGCCGGGGCTTGGATTTTAGCTTTTGGGGTATTGCGGCTACCGCGGATAGTAGGCGGTTGACCGAATGTCGGATCTTGGTCAGGATTGTTATTATGAGTGTTGTTGTGAACCCCTTGCTTTTGATTACCCGCTAGGCACTTGAGTAGCTTCCTTGATTAAAAGGCTAAATGCATTTTACGTGTGGCAATGGCAGGCTTGGTTGAGATTAAACCGGATATTGTTAGAACTTGCTTAATTGGGGATTATGATTGTAGCGCAGTAACATCATGGTAAAAGATAAGGCTAATCAATAATTTGTGGGCTTTGGGTATGTGGTATAGGCAGGCGCAGGCTATCTCATCTTTACTTTTCTTATACTGTTCTCTACATGCTCTAACATTATAAAGGTTATCGACATCTGTTTTATTTTGTATCATCTTGGGACATTTGCATGCTTGTTCGGTCACCTAGATAGGCCACCTTTTTCTCCTACACTATCATGCTGGAATTGACATAGGAGAAACCTTTTTATTATTCTTTTCTCCTTTCATTTGAGGCTCAGGGTATTTGTAGCTCGTGCGCGAGCAGGGGGTTTGGGGATAGTGTAGTCAGGATCTTGGGTTTTGGGACAGGCAGGCTTGATGGCAGGGTATTGCGGCAACCGCGGACCTTGGGCGGTTGACCGGAGGTTGCTTATGCATCAGATTGGGTATCAGGTCTCTAGTGGATGAGTTTCCCACTATTTGTCCATCTTGCATCAGGTTGAGATCGGGTCTTTCTTTAGTGGATGGGTTTTCCCACTTTGATCAGAGTCATGATCCAGTCCTGCTGATTTATGATACTTATGTTACTGGATATTGAGATACTTTAACTCGTGTGGGGTCGCTCCCCTCGAGTGCCACTCCGGAGTGCACGTTATACAGGCTTTGAGTCCTTAGGGCTCCTTTTTCCTATCGGTGTTATGCATAGGATGGCATACCCGATTTGGCAGGCACAGTAGGCAGTACCAGTGTTTACTGGTGGTCAGATTGGGTTATTCAGGCAGGCACTTGTATTCTGATGCATACATTCAGCTATTCTTTTAGCTCAGTATTTAGAGGCATACTAGTGGTAGCTTTTCGTCAGTAGTCATATTCATAGCATACCACCTTCTTTTCCGTTGCCTCGGTAGACCTAGTGGGCGTGTCAGAGTTGAGGTTTTATCCACTAGGGGAGGCTACTGGTTTACTAGTAGTTCTCACCCCCATTCTTCTTTCCTCTTTTTCTTCTCCCTTGTTTTGCAGTGTCTTCTGCGGGTGCTACTGGGCTTTCAGTGGCGGGTCGAGGAGAGAGGACGGCTGAGTAGATAGATCTCGAGGCAGGATGAGCGTGTTAGCTGGACTATTGTGTACCATGTTTCCTCAGACGGTTGTACTTTTACTTTTGGGACTGGCTTTGCCAGCAGGTTGTATTTTATTTTTGGTGAGCTGGGAGAGATAGATGTTCATTTATACAGATGTATTGTATTTATTTCCAGCCTCAATCTGAGATGTATTAGTTTTTAGTTTCAGCTCTGTTTTATTGCTCTTTTATTATTTCTCTTATATCTGAGCAGGTTTACTGGCGCTTCGTGTACACGGAAAATACCGTGTGCACGGCGGATCTGTGGACGGGCCCGGGTTCTGGTTTACACCCGGGGCGTGACAGATTAGGTTGGTATCAGAGCTTAGGGATAGGTCGGTTGGGACTTAGGAAACCCTAGGCTTTTAGCGGACCCTAGGATGATAGGGCGCGAGGGACGCGACACTTTGCGAAAGTCGGTAATTTATTTGTTTGACTCTTCCAGTGAGTGAAGAGGATCGACTTATTCTATTTCTGTGGGACAGTATGTTGGCTGCAGACAACATAAGGTTACAGAAATAGAGGGATGCCTTTGACTTTCGCTAGATTGGGTCGAGTGTTTGGGGTGTGCTGATTTGCGTTTGTCGTGGCGAGCGGTGTCTCCCCGACGTTGGGCCTTGATCCGGGCGCACTTTGGTGCAGCAGTTGGGTCTGAGCTAGTTGTTTCAGGCCGGATACCGGATTGGAGTTACAGGACTCCGGACCCTACTGGGCAGGATTATCGGAGGCTTATCATTGGCAAGAGCGAGCGGGCATCTGGCTTTTAGTGACACAGTTGTCGGAGCAGTGGGCAGCTCGACAGTGCTTCTTTCTGAGGCCACCGGTTGCAGTATCCTCAGGGGCGGGGATTTCTGTAGTACTGATGGAGTGAGTAGCCCCTCCGTGCCAATGTTTAGTACCGAGGCGCCGAGGCAGGGTGGATAATTGACAGCTGATGAGCTATGGGATACCAATGATCAGTTGAGCCAGTTTCGGCAGATAAACCACCCCGATTCATAGGATTAAGTTTGGGGCCTCTTGGGGTAGAATCGTGGTTGGTGGTGATGGAGAGACTACTTGAGAGCCTCCTGGTGTCAAAAGGTTTACATAGTTATCGACCTGCGCACGTCTATTATTTAGGGGACAAGGCGTATAGGATATGCTTGACTGTGAGTGGATTGCGTCAGGATACCTTTCAGGTTATTTGATTCCCCGTCTTGGATTTTGGATGCCTCGATGGAGTAGCATTGTGTATGGCGCGTAGAGTTGCAGTCCCTTTGGGATAGGGGTCCGCCGCCAGAGGCGAGCCTTGGATAGAGGCGCTTGGCGCTTGGTGTTGGCGGACAGATCGGCCAGCGGAGACATTTTCGTTTTCCCTTCCAGGATGGTGGGATATCCTTGTGGATGGATTATGTAAAGCTTACCCAAGGGGGATGTTACCCTATGTGATTGATAACTGGCATGTTTGGGGTGCAATATATGTGATTGAGGGGTGAGCTTAGTAAGGATAATTGTATAAGGAATTGCACGAATTGATTGTTCTTGGTCGTATGACGATGATATCCAGGTGGATTTCTGAGACGTCAGAGGTTGGGTGGACCCCGATGACAGCATCAGGCCTTTATCAGAGTGGCGCAGCGGTAGCGTGGATTGGCTGTCTGCGAGAGACCACATTCGTCACCTCAGTGTGAGCATTGACAGAGGTCGTGCTCCCTTTGTGATTGGTCTAGATATTTTGGCAGGCTGAGCGACGACCACTTGCATTGAGTGGATGAGATTGTGTTGCCGGGTTGGAGGCCGCCACGGTAGTGGATTGAGTTGCGCGGGTGTGATTTCATCACAGCAGTCGGAGTAAGAGCATGCTGCATTCCTGCATGGACTAGAGGCAGAGTTGTTACCCCGTGCACTAGAGGTACAGGTTACTATTGGTATTGCGCAGGTGGGGAAGGCTTGTGGATCATGTCCAGTGCAGTAGAGGCCGTGAGTTATGCCGGCAGACTTATTGGTATTTGTGACAGTTCGGTGTCTTGACCCAGTGCTTGGGACTGGTTGGCATAGTGCCACAGGATGTTTGACTGCTGAGAGAAAGGACTTTGTTTCTGCGAGGCAGACAATAGAAGGCTTGTTGTTGAGACTGTTTGGGTACTCAGGTTACAGTGACAGTGTGAGAGGTGCCTACGGCGGCACCGGGACGTAAGGATATTCCTGTTGCCCGTGAGATCCCGGGTGTGATTCCACCTGAGCTGATGATGATGCCGCCGGTTAGGGAGATTGTGATTTCGATTGACATGGTTTTGGGAACCGCGCCTACCTCGATGGCACCTCGTTAAATATCATTTGTAGAGCTGTGAGAGTTTGTGGCATAGGTGCGTGGATTTGATGGATAGAGGGTTTGTTTGATCTAGTGTCGTGTCGTTGATACACGACTGTGAGAGCCCTTTGTGATTGGAGCCCTGGCAGGTCCAGGTATTATTAGGACCTTTTGATGGAGTTATGCTCCGGCAGTTGATCGATTATGATGCCTGCACCAGTTTGGATTTACAGCTGAGTATTTCGCCAAGATGGCGTTCAAGACACGCTAGGGGCATTATGTGTGCAGTGAGGCCAATGGAATGACTAATGCCTTGTTGCCTTTAAGATTGAGGAACTCTGTATTCCAGCGGGACTTGAACGGGTTGATAGCGGCATTCTCTAGGGATATTTTGGCTTTACCCCCTCCCTGAGTGATTTAGAGCTTGTGGAGCATTTGTAGATGGTGTGACAAGATCTGTGAGGAAGAAGCTTATGCCAATGGTTTTGGTACAAGTTTTAGCTTTGAAGCATATCTTTCTGATTACATATTCTAGCCATAGGAGCGGCGGTGGAATCCGGTCAAAATGGATGCTGATTGAGACAGGCCGAGATTGACCGTTACTGTTGAGGTGAGGAGCTTTTGGACCGGATGGTGCCGGCAGAGTTTGACGAGCGGAGGATAAATTGGTGCCAGCGCCGATTTTTTTTTTTTTTAGCTTGTTCAGCGGAGGAAGCTGGACTTGCGAGTATAGTGATACCTCCCCATAGTGGCTATGGGCTACCATTGGATTTTGATGCCATTCTGGATCACCCCGACCGGGCCCACTGTGGTGGCGGATACTGGAGCAGAAGAGCTATTTTGGAGTTGGGTTTGACGGTTCCATAGCTGGCGCTGTGTGGGACCATGTGGTTGTACGGGCTTGAGATTTGTGTCCCGGAGGACCCCTTTTGCGGATAGGCTGCGGCTGATCGATCTACTCTTGTGGTCTGTTTTGACGTGACCGAGTGAGAATCCCTGCTTGTTGGGGCCCCTTTCTTTTGCGGTGCTGGGTGGTCGTGTTTCGGAGCCGCCCTGGTTGATTGGCTCTAGAGGTGGATTTTAGTGCGTTGTTGTACTATGCTGTTCGTCCTTTTCCCAGTCTTTGGTGGAGTCCCTAGGTTTTTCTGCGTCTTCGCTCCGGAGTGTTAGTTGTTGGACCCCTCGCCCGTGATTGTACTCACTTCTTTTGAGCCCTGTGGAGTTTGGAGTACGAGGGACGCCCGTTGCGAATTCTGCTCGTGAGAGAGGGAATTGCGCAATCGGGCTCGACTGTGACGGTTGTTGCTGTTGTTGTTGCTAAGGAGTAATCACGGGAGTGATAGGCGACTTGGGAGCGGGAGACGGCGTTGTTGAGTACTTTACCCCCGGTTTTTGAGACCCCGTGGAGTTGCTTTAGTTTCGAGGACGAAACTTTTCTTTTAGGGGGGAGGATGTGGTGTCCGGAATTCTACAGGGCTTTTACAGTGGGACCGGCAGCGTTCTGGAGGGCTACGCGGCAGGACGCGGTGTTCGAGCGCCA
>CM055071.1:6456290-6483885 GCA_029204045.2 Tillandsia leiboldiana | reverse complement strand
CAGAGTGGGCCATGTGGCGCGCCGACAGGGTTTCCGGGCGCCACATTGACGGGCCGTCCCAAATTCGGGCGCCCGAATCCTGCGCCCGAATCCGAATTTCCTTTTTGGTGGGCTTGGGCTATAATAGCCTATTTGGGCTTCTTTTTTAGTGCTTTTTTCCCGAGCCCTCTTGAGCCCATCTTCGGCAGGGGGTTTCTTCATCGGGTTTCTTTTCTCGACTTGGGATCCTGGAGATTTTGGGAGTCATGCTATCTGCGTTCTTCTTCTCGACATCGCGAGCTTCGACGCACCTTCGATATCGAGCTTTTTCGTCGACTTTCTTCCGCGAGCTCCCCAGGACTGACGGAAGGGAGTTTTTTTTTCCGCCGATATCTGTGGCATCGGTTTCCATGAGAGGTAGATCTTTCGTTTTCCGTGTTTACTGCTCCTCCCATTGGGTTTTTATTAGGGTATTCAGAGCATCTTTGAACCCCTTTCTTACTGCTGGTTTCCTAGACCCCCCGAGCTTGTTTGATTTTTATCTCGGCACTTAATTATTGGATTTCTGCCCTTGGGGACTTGATCGACATCTACGCTTCGCAAGAATCGCAGCAATATTTTTATTGGAATTTTGGAGATCATCTCGCAGTGATATTTTGGATTCTTTTGGATTGATCTTTCTGCAGATTTGTGATCATGGGGATTTTTGCTTACCGCGATGCTTGGACTGTATCTTTGTGCCTAGGAGGAGCTTTGTGAGGACCCAAAATTCCCACGTAAGGATTACTGTTGGTTCGGCAGCTTCTGGAAGCCTTTTGTTGAGTGTTGGAGGATTTGCGCGCAAATCGAACTTCAAAACCGGACTCAGCGCGAAAAAATAGATCGAGTTGGTGTGTCGGATGCCCCCGTAAATTTTTAGAGGTGGTTTCATGCGAAATGGATATCGTATTTGGATTCAGCACGGAAAAAACGATGGAAATCGGCTGCTTGGTTGTATTTTTCGGAGTCCGGATGAGCGAAAACGGGCAACCAGAAGTTCGGGAGGTCTTTCGGGTGCATGGGGTGGCTGTGGACCGTGGGTGCCACGTGGCGGCGCCCGGTTGGGCCGGCGCTGAGCGCGCGCGGTCCACCAAGCGCCCGTGCGGACGCGTGGCGGGCTGTGAATGGCCCGCCGCCGTTTGCAGCGCGCGCCCACGTGCGCGCTGTCCCCGCGCGGGGACACGCGGCGCGCGCCTAGTGGAGGCGCGGCGCCCACCCGGATCAAGCCGCGTGGCTTGATCCGGGTGGCCCTGCTACAGTGCCGTGGCGGCCTGGATGGCCGCCACGTGTCCCGACCCGCGGGGCCGAGCGGGCCGGGCCTGCACTGTAGCAGAGGGAGAGTGGAGGGAGGGGAGCTATTGTGCTTTCTCCTCCTTCTTCTTTTCACCTTCTTCTTCCTCCTCCTTCTTCCTCCTTGGACCAGGGATTTTTGGGGGACTCCAGGCAGAGCTGCACCAGCAACCCTACTCATCTTCATCACCATGGATGGGCCATTGGAGCTCCATGATCATCATTTTCCCCATGATGGAGCACAAGCACCATTGCTGGATTTTCGGAGCTCCACCGTCGCAGTTTAGTACGAAAATTCCCCAGGCTTCATTTCTTGGAATTTCGAGCTAATTCTTGGTTCTACGTTTTCACAAGAGGTAAGGCTACAATCTTCGTATTCAAGTCTCCCCTCAGATCTCATGTTTTTACAGAGTTTTAGGGCCATCTTTGGGACCCTTTGTTTCAGTCTGGATTTTTGGGCAGCCTTTAGTATTGTGGTTTTTCTGGATTGTAGGAGTGGAACTTTTTGATGATTTTTGTGAGAAAATTTCCAGGACTCGAAGATCTACAATATTGGTATGTACCATTTTCCCCAGATCTGAGTTTTTATTAGGGTTTATGCATGATCTTTGGAGTACCTTGCTGCATTCGTGTACAGATGGAACTTGGTGGATAGTTCAAAGTGTTTATGGGTTTTCTCCTTCATCCGAGCATGAAAAATGGAGTTCTTTAGCTCAATTTGTATCTACTCTCGACAAGGAATCCAATGGTACCTCTCTTGCAGGATTTGGAGCACGTTTGATTAGGTAACTTTAATGATCTTTCCAAGTGCTATTATATGGATTACTGCAGTCCCTGTTTTAGTTTTGATTTGAGCAATTCACCTTGGAATGCAGATATCTTTGTGGATATAAGGTCTTTTTCTGAAATTCAAGGTGGTACTTCTTCTTAACTTCAAGGTGAGCAAATTCTCTTTTTTGAGCTATGGATGAATCCCTTTGGAAAAGCCCCTAATTAAGCTTGGAAATGCTAGCAAGTTTATGTTAGCAATTTTTGGACAGCATTGTGATTCTTGCTACATTTGAATGTTAAGGAAAATTAATGGTGGATTTTTGGGGACTTGAAGATATTTGTATGAAAGAGGAGATCTTTGTTTTACTGTTGGAGACTTCATTTTGAGGTATTTGAGGTTGCACCTACTTTTTATTTAACCTTGTTGCACTTGCTGAAATTCTGGAATTTGAGTGCGTAGTGTGCATTGTTTCAGTGATTGCGCCCAATCCGTGAGGCGGATTTGGATGATTTTCTTGGCATCGGACTCCTGAGAGGATAAGGATTACTCACTCCAAAATTCAGCCAGATCGGGCATCGGATCGTCAAGATTCAGGTGGGTGGTTGTGCTTTGCCGAAAACAACGATTTACCCACTCGGGCTATTGGTTTCTCTCATGACATAGTTGGTTGTTGCTCTCTTTTCCTTGACGAACCATGCTAGAATATCTATGTTTAGATTAAGTTAATCGATCCTCAGTGTATACATGAGTGAATGAATAGTTGATTGGTGTTGTATTATCTCATATGAAGCGATTATAAGCGATCATCCTTAAATTTATGGCTATGTGAGAATATTTGGGAAAATTAATCTTTAGCCTACCCTTTATGATGAATGGTTAACTTGATTCATGTGAGAATGATTTTGGTTGATGTATGTGAAGGATTGGCTATTGTATAAAGAAGACTTGCTTAATTTATGCGAGAATAATTTGGTTGCTTTATGCGAATGGTTCATTAACTCGAGTGTGAATGTTGGGTTGGTTGATGTGAGAAGGACATGGTTGCTACGTGAGAAGGGTTCTTATAGCTTTATGTGAATGTCATATGGGCTAAGTGTGAATGGCTATCATGGGTATGTGAGGGTGATCTTGTTGATGATTCTTGAACCTATGTCATGAAAGGTTATATGTTAAATGATTCACAACCTATCTATGTGAGATCAATGAAGGTTGTAAAGCCGTAGACTATTCATTGGTGATACATGATTGAACGTCTATGATTAAGTAATGTTAAATGATCCTAAGAATATTCATGTATGAATGTGAGGTTTGACAAGCGATGAATCACCTTATGAGATGTT
This sequence comes from Tillandsia leiboldiana, assembly GCA_029204045.2. Lineage (NCBI taxonomy): Eukaryota > Viridiplantae > Streptophyta > Magnoliopsida > Poales > Bromeliaceae > Tillandsia > Tillandsia leiboldiana. The sequence goes on along the minus strand of CM055071.1, from coordinate 6,480,465 downwards.
GATTATGAGTGACTCTTGCGTTAGAATGTTGATTGCGCATCGTGGATAAAATTGCAGGCTTGGTTGAGATCAAAGCATATCATGTTAGAAAGAAAAGGCCAATTATACCTGTGAGCATCGTGTATGTGGTATAGGCAGCATAGGCTATGTTGCACTTAATGATCTTATGCAATTATCAATATGTTGGAATAGCATGCTCTAATAAATGTAAGAACATCAACACCTGTTTTCTTTATATCATCTTGGGACATTTTCATGCTTGTATGGTCATCTAGATAGGCCACCTTTTTTTCTGCTACACTATCATGTTGGAATTTGACTTAGGAGAAACCATGCTTTATACTTTTCTCCTTTTCATTTTAGACTCTGGGCATTTGTAGCTCGGGTGTGAGCAGGGGGTTTGGGATAGTGTAGTCAGGTTTCTGGGGATTTGGGACAGGCAGGGCCTGATGGCAGGGATTGCGGCAACCGCGAACTGTGGGCGGTTGACCGGATTATTATTATTGCATCAGATTGGAGGTGAGGGATCGGGCTTCCTTAGTGGATGGTTTTTCCCACTTATTTAGAGTCGTGATCTAGTTCTGCTATATAAGGTTACTTATGACTACTTATTTCACTCGTGTGGGTCGCTCCCCTCGAGTGCCACTCCGGAGTGTGTGACCGTGCCGGTCAGGAGCCGGTCTGTTACTTGTTTTGGGTGCGACCGTACCGGTCAGTAGTCGGTCTGTCACCTATTTCGGGATGCGACCGTACCGGTCAGTAGTCTGTGGTGATCCGGAATTCTACAGGGCTTTACAGTGTGACCGGCAGCTTTGGAGGCTACGCGGCCAGGACGGCGGTGTTCGAGCGCCAACTTGGAGACAAGTGATGAACTCAGGGGCTTAAAAATGGATCACGTGGGTAATCGGGGGACCTCGTCGGATGTTTAGAGGTGTTTACCGCGCAAAACGGATATCAATTTAGGATCAGCGCAAAATTCGGGTTAAAAACACCTTTCCGGGAGCCTCCCGGCAATATATAGGATTGGAATTTGGCGAAATGGACACCGGATTTGGAATCAGCGCTGCGAAAACGGTCAAAATGGGCTATTTACACTTATTTTTCGGATGTTGCTACAGTGTTTTACTGTTCACCGGCCGGAACAGTAACTCCGGCGATCGCCGGCGCCGGCGGCGGCAGCGGGCAGCGCCGGCGGGCGGCGCGCGCGGCATCGGGCAGGCCGAACGGCGGAAGCGCGCGACAAGGGCAGGGGCGGGCAGCGCACGGCGCGCGGGCAGGCGGGCGGTCCACGCGACCGGCGTGCACCGAAACGGGGACACGTGGCATCACCCTATAGGCTGGCTCACAGCTCCGGTCTACGGAGTTTGGCGGTTGGGTATTGGTTCATGGTGCACCCGGGGGTGGACACGTGGCAGGATATCATTGGCTCGGTGTACAGAGGTTCGCGCACTGGGTGCAGCAGTCAGTGGCAGGGACACGTGGCGCTTCCCTATTGGTTGGTCTACTGTGCGGGCAGAAGGGCAGCAGGCGCGTCTGGGCGCGCGGGCAGGCGCGGTCGGGCCACGTGTCGCATCCGCATTGGCTGGAGTTGCTGTGCACTGTTCGGGAGCCACGTGGCAGTCAGTGGATGGTGGAATTTGGTGTTTCCTGTTCGGCGGGACACAGAGGTAATTTCCTGAAAAGATTTTCTGGTTTTGGCTCCTTGTTTGCTTCCGAGAGGGCTTCCAATGGAGGATTTGGACCCCTTGGAGCCCTCATCTCGAAGGGGGGCTGAGAAGATGAAATCTTCTCCAAGAAGAGAGGAATGCTCCTATGAAGTTTCGGATTTTTTCGGCTGCACGGATCATGAGATTTCCATGTTCTCCGGCGCGGCGCGACGTTCCTTCATCGGTGTACCCCTTTCATCGTTGTTTCGATGCGAGAGCTATCGCGGGCTACCCCGACAACATTTTCTAGCGATTCTTGCGCCATTGGAAAGTCGACTGACAGAGCTTTAATATTGGTATTTCCTTTTCCCCACGTTTCGCGCTTTTCGAGGAGTTTTTCCTGAGTTTACTGTGACAATATTGCTGTGATGGAGTTTTGGACAGCGGTCGGTATTTCGGCGATATCTCCGCAACCGGGCATTGGATTGGGGAGATTCAAAAGGCGTTTTGCATCTACACATTCACGCGGATTATCCCCCAAATTTCTTGGAATTTTCTGAATTTTCCCCGAGGGTGAGAAATCCCTTTTTAATGAGCCCTGTGGTACAGATTTTGTGATTGGATTATTTCGGGGTGGTTCCCTTGTCGAATTTGTATCTCAGCGTAGGAAATTCGGGTGTGACGTGCAGGTACATCATTTCGACCGGTTCGTCGCGAGGATCGTGACAGTATTTTTCCTGAAATTTTTCGAGCAGATCTCGTAGGTTAAAAAGGCCAAACCTATGGACTATATGTTTGGGACAGATTTTGTGGTGAGCATAGTATATTAATTGTGCATGTCCCTTTGGGGTGCTTTGTGCAGTGTTGTGGTGATTGCTTAGACCGGGCGTGGACTTCTCTGTTGGGACCAGGATTTGGCGCTCGAGGTGGGTGGTTGCTTTATTCCTCTTTTCTGATATACCCACTAGGAATATTAGAGAGATCCCCTCTATTGGACATATTGAATGGTCACCCTAATGGACATGCATGCTTAACTAAATAATTGTGAGCCTATCATATGGAAAACATTATATTGGAAACTTGATAATGGTTGGAACTTATACATGCTTACATGGACATCATTTTAGCATTTAACCTTGCATAAGGGGGGATGTACTTTCATATTGAGATATTGTGAAACGTCTTGTGGGAGGGTACCACTTGAGGATTTTTGGACATGCATAGGTGGATGATTCATGTGAGGGTGATTAGCAAGTTATGGACATGTGTGTGGTTGGATTATCATTTAGCATGATGATTACACCCAGGTGGAGTTATTATTTGATACACATGTGGAACCACTATTCGTCACTCCCCTTCTTTCTTCCATGAGGAGATAGGCTTGATTTTATGGATACCTAGTTAGACCATTTCTGATCGCTACACTATATGTTGGGACTGACTTAGGAGAAACCCTATTATTTCTTCTCTCCCTATTCCCTAGGCAGGCGGCTATTGTTGCTCGGGTTTGAGCAGGGATTGGCATAGTGTAGCCGGGGCTTGGATTTTAGCTTTTGGGGTATTGCGGCTACCGCGGATAGTAGGCGGTTGACCGAATGTCGGATCTTGGTCAGGATTGTTATTATGAGTGTTGTTGTGAACCCCTTGCTTTTGATTACCCGCTAGGCACTTGAGTAGCTTCCTTGATTAAAAGGCTAAATGCATTTTACGTGTGGCAATGGCAGGCTTGGTTGAGATTAAACCGGATATTGTTAGAACTTGCTTAATTGGGGATTATGATTGTAGCGCAGTAACATCATGGTAAAAGATAAGGCTAATCAATAATTTGTGGGCTTTGGGTATGTGGTATAGGCAGGCGCAGGCTATCTCATCTTTACTTTTCTTATACTGTTCTCTACATGCTCTAACATTATAAAGGTTATCGACATCTGTTTTATTTTGTATCATCTTGGGACATTTGCATGCTTGTTCGGTCACCTAGATAGGCCACCTTTTTCTCCTACACTATCATGCTGGAATTGACATAGGAGAAACCTTTTTATTATTCTTTTCTCCTTTCATTTGAGGCTCAGGGTATTTGTAGCTCGTGCGCGAGCAGGGGGTTTGGGGATAGTGTAGTCAGGATCTTGGGTTTTGGGACAGGCAGGCTTGATGGCAGGGTATTGCGGCAACCGCGGACCTTGGGCGGTTGACCGGAGGTTGCTTATGCATCAGATTGGGTATCAGGTCTCTAGTGGATGGAGTTTCCCACTATTTGTCCATCTTGCATCAGGTTGAGATCGGGTCTTTCTTTAGTGGATGGGTTTTCCCACTTTGATCAGAGTCATGATCCAGTCCTGCTGATTTATGATACTTATGTTACTGGATATTGAGATACTTTACTCGTGTGGGTCGCTCCCCTCGAGTGCCACTCCGGAGTGCACGTTATACAGGCTTTGAGTCCTTAGGGCTCCTTTTTCCTATCGGTGTTATGCATAGGATGGCATACCCGATTTGGCAGGCACAGTAGGCAGTACCAGTGTTTACTGGTGGTCAGATTGGGTTTATTCAGGCAGGCACTTGTATTCTGATGCATACATTCAGCTATTCTTTTAGCTCAGTATTTAGAGGCATACTAGTGGTAGCTTTTCGTCAGTAGTCATATTCATAGCATACCACCTTCTTTTCCGTTGCCTCTGGTAGACCTAGTGGGCGTGTCAGAGTTGAGGTTTTATCCACTAGGGGAGGCTACTGGTTTACTAGTAGTTCTCACCCCCATTCTTCTTTCCTCTTTTTCTTCTCCCTTGTTTTGCAGTGTCTTCTGCGGGTGCTACTGGGCTTTCAGTGGCGGGTCGAGGAGAGAGGACGGCTGAGTAGATAGATCTCGAGGCAGGATGAGCGTGTTAGCTGGACTATTGGTGTACCCATGTTTCCTCAGACGGTTGTACTTTTACTTTTGGGACTGGCTTTGCCAGCAGGTTGTATTTATTTTTGGTGAGCTGGGAGAGATAGATGTATCATTTATACAGATGTATTGTATTTTATTTCCAGCCTCAATCTGAGATGTATTAGTTTTTAGTTCAGCTCTGTTTTTATTGCTCTTTTATTATTTCTCTTATATCTGAGCAGGTTACTGGCGCTTCGTGTACACGGAAAATACCGTGTGCACGGCGGATCTGTGGACGGGCCCGGGTTCTGGTTTACACCCGGGGCGTGACAGATTAGGTTGGTATCAGAGCTTAGGGATAGGTCGGTTGGGACTTAGGAAACCCTAGGCTTTTAGCGGACCCTAGGATGATAGGGCGCGAGGGACGCGACACTTTGCGAAAGTCGGTAATTTATTTGTTTGACTCTTCCAGTGAGTGAAGAGGGATCGACTTATTCTATTTCTGTGGGACAGTATGTTGGCTGCAGACAACATAAGGTTACAGAAATAGAGGGATGCCTTTGACTTTCGCTAGATTGGGTCGAGTGTTTGGGGTGTGCTGATTTGCGGTTTGTCGTGGCGAGCGGTGTCTCCCCGACGTTGGGCCTTGATCCGGGCGCACTTTGGTGCAGCAGTTGGGTCTGAGCTAGTTGTTTCAGGCCGGATACCGGATTGGAGTTACAGGACTCCGGACCCTACTGGCAGGATTATCGGAGGCTTATCATTGGCAGAGCGAGCGGGCATCTGGCTTTTAGTGACACAGTTGTCGGAGCAGTGGGCAGCTCGACAGTGCTTCTTTCTGAGGCCACCGGTTGCAGTATCCTCAGGGGCGGGGATTTCTGTAGTACTGATGGAGTGAGTAGCCCCTCCGTGCCAATGTTTAGTACCGAGGCGCCGAGGCAGGGTGGATAATTGACAGCTGATGAGCTATGGGATACCAATGATCAGTTGAGCCAGTTTCGGCAGATAAACCACCCCGATTCATAGGATTAAGTTTGGGGCCTCTTGGGGTAGAATCGTGGTTGGTGGTGATGGAGAGACTACTTGAGAGCCTCCTGGTGTCAAAAGGTTTACATAGTTATCGACCTGCGCACTCTATTATTTAGGGGACAAGGCGTATAGGATATGCTTGACTGTGAGTGGATTGCGTCAGGATACCTTTCAGGTTATTTGATTCCCCGTCTTGGATTTTGGATGCCTCGATGGAGTAGGCATTGTGTATGGCGCGTAGAGTTGCAGTCCCTTTGGATAGGGGTCCGCCGCCAGAGGCGAGCCTTGGATAGAGGCGCTTGGCGCTTGGTGTTGGCGGACAGATCGGCCAGCGGAGACATTTTCGTTTTCCCTTCCAGGATGGTGGATATCCTTGTGGATGGATTATGTAAAGCTTACCCAAGGGGGATGTTACCCTATGTGATTGATAACTGGCATGTTTGGGGTGCAATATATGTGATTGAGGGGTGAGCTTAGTAAGGATAATTGTATAAGGAATTGCACGAATTGATTGTTCTTGGTCGTATGACGATGATATCCAGGTGGATTTCTGAGACGTCAGAGGTTGGGTGGACCCCGATGACAGCATCAGGCCTTTTATCAGAGTGGCGCAGCGGTAGCGTGGATTGGCTGTCTGCGAGAGACCACATTCGTCACCTCAGTGTGAGCATTGACAGAGGTCGTGCTCCCTTTGTGATTGGTCTAGATATTTTGGCAGGCTGAGCGACGACCACTTGCATTGAGTGGATGAGATTGTGTTGCCGGGTTGGAGGCCGCCACGGTAGTGGATTGAGTTGCCGCGGGTGTGATTTCATCACAGCAGTCGGAGTAAGAGCATGCTGCATTCCTGCATGGACTAGAGGCAGAGTTGTTACCCCGTGCACTAGAGGTACAGGTTACTATTGGTATTGCGCAGGTGGGGAAGGCTTGTGGATCATGTCCAGTGCAGTAGAGGCCGTGAGTTATGCCGGCAGACTTATTGGTATTTGTGACAGTTCGGTGTCTTGACCCAGTGCTTGGGACTGGTTGGCATAGTGCCACAGGATGTTTGACTGCTGAGAGAAAGGACTTTGTTTCTGCGAGGCAGACAATAGAAGGCTTGTTGTTGAGACTGTTTGGGTACTCAGGTTACAGTGACAGTGTGAGAGGTGCCTACGGCGGCACCGGGACGTAAGGATATTCCTGTTGCCCGTGAGATCCCGGGTGTGATTCCACCTGAGCTGATGATGATGCCGCCGGTTAGGGAGATTGTGATTTCGATTGACATGGTTTTGGGAACCGCGCCTACCTCGATGGCACCTCGTTAAATATCATTTGTAGAGCTGTGAGAGTTGTGGGCATAGGTGCGTGGATTTGATGGATAGAGGGTTTGTTTGATCTAGTGTCGTGTCGTTGATACACGACTGTGAGAGCCCTTTGTGATTGGAGCCCTGGCAGGTCCAGGTATTATGTAGGACCTTTTGATGGAGTTATGCTCCGGCAGTTGATCGATTATGATGCCTGCACCAGTTTGGATTTACAGCTGAGTATTTCGCCAAGATGGCGTTCAAGACACGCTAGGGGCATTATGTGTGCAGTGAGGCCAATGGAATGACTAATGCCTTGTTGCCTTTAAGATTGAGGAACTCTGTATTCCAGCGGGACTTGAACGGGTTGATAGCGGCATTCTCTAGGGATATTTTGGCTTTACCCTCTCCCTGAGTGATTTAGAGCTTGTGGAGCATTTGTAGATGGTGTGACAAGATCTGTGAGGAAGAAGCTTTATGCCAAGTGGTTTTGGTACAAGTTTTAGCTTTGAGAGCATATCTTTCTGGATTACATATTCTAGCCATAGGAGCGGCGGTGGAAGTCCGGTCAAAATGGATGCTGATTGAGACAGGCCGAGATTGACCGTTACTGTTGAGGTGAGGAGCTTTTGGACCGGATGGTGCCGGCAGAGTTTGACGAGCGGATGATAAGATTGGTGCCAGCGCCGATTTTTTTTTTTTTAGCTTGGTCAGCGGAGGAAGCTGGACTTGCGAGTTATAGTGATACCTCCCATAGTGGCTATGGGGCTACCATTGGATTTTGATGAGCATTCTGGATCACCCCGACCGGGCCACTGTGGTGGCGGATACCTGGAGCAGAAGAGCTATTTTGGAGTTGGGTTTGACGGTTCCATAGCTGGCGCTGTGTGGGACCATGGTGGTGTACAGGGCTTGAGATTGTGTCCCAGAGGACCCCTTTTGCGGATAGGCTGCGGCTGATCGATCTACTCGTGTGGTCTGGTTTTGACAGTGACCGAGTGAGAATCCCTGCTTGTTGGGGCCCCTTTCTTTTGCGGGTGCTGGTGTGGTCGTGTTTCGGGCCGCCCTGGTTGAGTTGGCTCTAGAGGGTGATTTTAGTGCGTGTTGTACTAGCTGTTCGTCCTTTTCCCCAGTCTTTTGTTGGAGTCCCTGAGGTTTTTCTGCGTCTTCGCTCCGGAGTGTTATGTTTTGGACCCCTCGCCCGTGATTGACTCACTTCTTTTGAGCCCTGTGAGAGTTTGGAGTACGAGGGACGCCCGTTGCGAATTCTGGCTCGTGAGATGAGGGAATTGCGCAATCGGGCTATACTGTACTGGTTGTTGCTGTTGTTGTTGCTAAGGAGTAATCACGGGGAGTGATAGGCGACTTGGGAGCGGGAGACGGCGGTGTTGAGTACTTACCCCCTGGTTTTTGAGACCCCGTGGGAGTTGCTTTAGTTTCGAGGACGAAACTTTCTTTTAGTGGGGGAGGATGTGGTGATCCGGAATTCTACAGGGCTTTTACAGTGTGACCGGCAGCTTCTGGAGGGCTACGCGGCAGGACGGCGGTGTTCGAGCGCCAACTTGGACACAAGTGATGAACTCCGGGCTTAAAATGGATCACGTGGGTAATCGGGGGACCTCGTCGGATGTTTAGAGGTGTTTACGCGCAAAACGGATATCAAATTTAGGCTCAGCGCAAAATTCGGGTTAAAAACACCTTTCCGGGAGCCTCCGGCAATATATAGGATTGGAATTTGGCGAAATGGACACCGGATTTGGAATCAGCGCGCGAAAACGGTCAAAATGGGCTATTTACACTTATTTTTCGGATGTTGCTACAGTGTTTTACTGTTCACCGGCCGGAGCAGTAACTCCGGCGATCACCGGCGCCGACGGCGGCAGCGGGCAGCGCCGGCGGGCGGCGGCGCGGCATCGGGCAGGCCGAACGGCGGCAGCGCGCGGCACGGGCAGGGTGCGGGCAGCACGCGGGCGCGCGGGCATGCGGGCAGTCCACGCAGCCGGCGTGCACCGAAACGGGGACACGTGGCATCACCCTATAGGCTGGCTCACAGCTCCCGGTCTACGGAGTTTGGCGGTTGGGTATTGGTTCATGGTGCACCCAGGGGTGGACACGTGTCAGGATATCATTGGCTCGGTGTACAGAGGTTCGTGCACCGGGTGCAGCAGTCAGTGGCTGGGACACATGGCGCTTCCCTATTGGTTGGTCTACTGTGCGGGCAGAAGGGCAGCTGGCGCGTCTGGGCGCGCGGGCAGGCGCGGTCGGGCTACGTGTCGCATCCGCATTGGCTGGAGTTGCTGTGCGCTGTTCGGGAGCCACGTGGATGGTGGAATTTGGTGTTTCCTGTTCGGCGGGACACAGAGGTAATTTCCTGAAAAGATTTTCTGGTTTTGGCTCCTTGTTTGCATCCGAGAGGGCTTCAATGGAGGATTTGGACCCCTTGGAGCCCTCATCTCGAAGGGGGGCTGAGAAGATGAAATCTTCTCCAAGAAGAGAGGAATGGTCCTATGAAGTTTTGGATTTTTCGGCGGCACGGATTACGAGATTTCCATTTTCACCGGCGGGGCGCGACGTTCCTTCATAGGTGTACCCCTTTCGTCGCGTTTCGATGCGAGAGCTCTCCCGGCCTACCACGACAACATTTTCTAGCGATTCTTGCGCCATTGGAACGGCGACTGACAGAGCTTCAATATTTCTATTTCCTGTTTCCTCTGGTTTCGCGCTTTTCGAGGTGTTTTCCTGAGTTTACTGTGACACCATTTGCTGTGATGGAGTTTTGGACAGCGGTTCAGTATTTCGGCAATATCTCTGCAACCGGGCATCGGATTGGATCGATTCAAGAGGCGTTTTGCATCTACACATCACGAGGATTATCCCCAAATTTTCTCGGAATTTTATGAATTTTCCCCGAAGGTGAGAAATCCCTGTTTACTGAGCCCTGTGGTACAGATTTTGTGATTGGATTATTTCGGGGTGGTTCCCTTGTCGAATTTGTATCTCAGCGTAGGAAACTCGGGTGTGAACGTGCAGGTAGTCGTTTCGACCAGTTCGTCGCGAGGATCGTGAGAGTATTTTTCCTGGAATTTTTCGAGCAGATCTCGCAGGTGAAAAAGGCAAAACTATGGACTGTTATGTTTGGGACAGATTTTGTGTGAGCGTAGTATATTAATTGTGCATGTCCTTTTGGGGTGCTTTGTGCGGTGTTGTGGTGATTGCTTAGACCGGGCGTGGACTTCACTGTTGGGACCAGGATTTGGCGCTCGAGGTGGGTGGTTGCTTTATTCCTCTTTTCTGATATACCCACTAGGAATATTAGAGAGATCTTCTCTATTGGACATATTGAATGGTCACCTAATGGACATGCATGCTTAACTAAATAATTGTGAGCCTATCATATGGAAAACATTATATTGGAAACTTGATAATGGTTGGAACTTATACATGCTTACATGGACATCATTTTAGCATTTAACCTTGCATAAGGGGGGGATGTACTTTCATATTGAGATATTATGAAACGTCTTGTGGGAAGGTACCACTTGAGGATGTTTGGACAGGAATAGGTGGATGATTCATGTGAGGGTGATTAGCAGGTTATGGAGATGTGTATGGTTGGATTATGATTTAGCATGATGATTACACCCAGGTGGAGTTATTATTTGATACACATGTGGAACCACTATTCGTCACTCCCCTTCTTTCTTCCATGAGGAGATAGGCTTGATTTTATGGATACCTAGTTAGACCATTTCTGATCGCTACACTATATGTTGGGACTGACTTAGGAGAAACCCTATTATTTCTTCTCTCCAAATTGCCTAGGCAGGCGGCTATTTGATGCTCGGGTTTGAGCAGGGATTGGCATAGTGTAGCCGGGGCTTGGATTTTAGCTTTTGGGGTATTGCGGCTACCGCGGATAGTAGGCAGTTGACCGGATGTCGGATCTTGGTCAGGATTGTTATTATGAGTGTTGTTGTGAACCCCTTGCTTTTGATTACCCGCTGGGCACTTGAGTAGCTTCCTTGATTAAAAGTGTCACGCCCTGGGTGTAAACCAGAACCCGGGCCCGTCCACAGATCCGCCGTGCACACAGAATTTCCCGTGTACACGAAGCGCTGGTAACCTGCTCAGAAATAAAAGATATAATAAAGGAGCATAAAACAGAGCTAAAATAAAACTACTACATCTCAGACTACAACTGGAAAGAAAAAGCATAATAAAAACTCTCAAAATATACAAGTGTCTCTCCCAGCTCACGAAATAAGTACAAACAGCTGGCAAAAGCCAGACCCAAAATAAACTACAACTGTCTGAGAAAAGGAAAGGGTACAACTGGTACACGACTAAGCTTGAAGTCGGGGTAGATGAACTACCTAATCCGCTATCTGCTTGCCTCGCTCTGCCCGAGACGGCCGTGCAACTCCCGCAGAAGACTCTGCATAACAAAGGGAGAAAAGAACAGAAGGACAATGGGGGGGGGGGGGGGGGGGGGTGAGAACTACTATATAAACAGCAGTCTCCCCTAGTGGGCAAAACCTCAAACCCTGACGGCCCACTAGGACAACTAGAGGCAAAAAGGGAAAACCAGTAGTAAGCTATAAAGGCTACTGATAAGGAAAACTATCACTACTATGCCTCTAAATGCAGTATCTAAAGAGATGACTGTATGAATGCATCAGAAAACTATATCTGTCCAAATACCCAATCATGTGCCACCAGTACAACTGGCATTGCCTGCTCAGCGGAATCTGCACACAAGGCTCGAAACCGCGGGATCGGCCCGCACGGCTCGCATCCCAACATCAGTATCAGACCGGCACACAAGGCTGGGTCCGAAAAGCCTACCTCCGGAGTGGCACTCGAGGGGAGCGACCCACACGAGTATAGTATCTCAGTAACAAGTATCTCAGTAACCAGTATCTCAGTAACCAGTATCTCAGCATAGCAGGACTTTGATCATGACTATGATCAAATTGGGAAAATCCATCCACTAATGAAACCCCAATCCCCAATCTGGTGCAATAATACTCAATAAGTGGGAAACTCCATCCACTAGAGTAATCTGATACCCAATCTGATGCATAAGTAAAGTATCCGGTCAACCGCCCAATGTCCGCGGTCGCCGCAACAATCCCTCAAGTCCAATCTGATAAAGTAATCAACAACTGGCTAACCGCCTACTGTCCACGGTTACCACAATGCCCCACGATCCATAATCAAGTCTAATTTGACCCCGACTCGATGACCTCGACTACACCATCCCATACGCCTGCTCTAACTCGAGCAATATGTAACTGAATAGAAAGGAGAACAACTAAACATGGTTTCTCCTAAGTCATGTCCCAATATGTAGTGTAGCAGAAAAAGGTGGTCTAGCTAGATGACCATACAAGCATGCAAAGTCCTTTACTTGATAAAGCAATTACAAGTATTCTAACTTTTACAAAACTAAGTGCATGGGACCTCCAATGTACATGATGCATAATACATGATCCAGGATACAATCTTAATACATGATCGACTAACAATAGGCTTCTCAAGATGCGAGCCCTAACCACGTGCTTCCACAAGAATAATGAATTTCCCTAACACTTTGCTTTTCAAGATACAATCACTTCCAATATGTTGTTGCACAGAGAGGAACTCACTAACAATTAATCTTTCCAAATATGAACTCTAACCACATGCCCAAACCTTCCATTATACACACAACATGATTTGGATTAGCATGATTCCAAGTGTTTAAACTACACCTCTAAAGCAAGGAAACACAACTTACTAACATTTAGTTCTCTAACCATGCAAGTAGTAACAATGAATCCGTGATCTCATACAAGCATGCTAGGTCCATTACACAATTCTAACTAGCAACATGATCAAGCAACACTCTAATATGCCTAGTGGGAAATCAAAAGTAGGAGGTTTACAACAACACCCACCTCGAGCGCTAAATCCTGGTCCCAAAAGTGATGTCCACGCTCGGTCCAAACAACCTCCACAAAACTGTACAACATTCCCCAAAAGAACAAACAACATTAATCACACAATACAACCCAAAATATGTCCCAAGTACAGCAGTCCACTATATGTCTGTTTTCACCTGTGAAATATGCCCGGAAAAATCCAAGATAAATATTGACACGATCCTCGCGACGAACCCGTCGAAACAAGCACCTGCACGTTCAATTCCGAGTTTTCTACGCTGAGTTACAAATTCTGCAAGAGCAACACCCCAAACCAAACTGTACCAAATTTCTGTGTCAAAGAACTACAGTGAAAGGAGATCTTCACCTTCGAGAAAAATCCAGAAAAATCTGAGAAAAATCCAGGAGATTCCTTGCGAAAAGTAGATGAAGTTTTCCTTTTGAATCGCCTCGATCCGTTGCCTGTGCGCAAAGATACGGCTAGTTCATCGCAACGCTGTCCAAATATCCGCGAAGGAAAATGGGTCAAATGGGTGCTCAGAAAACTCCAAGGTAAGCACGGAAAACGAGGAACCTCAAAACACTAGAGTTGAAGTCCTACCTGTCGAGAGTCCAACGGTGCAAGAATCACCGGAAAAGGAGGTCGGGGTGACTCGGGGGAGCCCAAACACTGAGAAGGGGCGAAGCGGGTCGCCGGAGAATGAGCGTCGCGCCGCGCCGTAAAATCGCGAACCTCGGGATGCGTGCCTCCAAAAATCCTCCAAGTCCTCCAATGGATAGTACACTGTAAGAGGGAAAAGTCTCCTGAAGAACTCTCTGCGAAAAGGGGTCCAAAAAGCCCAAAAAGGAAACAAGGAAGCCTATTTATAGGCTCAGCCCAAAACAGCGTGGGCCGGACTTTCGGGCGCAAGATTCGGGCGCACTGCGCCCGAAAGTCCGGTCGGACGGTTCCCATCCGACGCGCCCGAATCTTCCTGGTGCGGCCACGTGTCCCTGCAACAGGAAACAGCGGTGCAAGGCTCCCGCCGCGCGCCACGCGTCCCTCACGGTCAACGGCGGTAGGTACGGCCCGCCAATGGCGGGCCGACACGTGGACCGCACTCACCCGCACTCGAGTGCGGCCGACAGCGCCGCCTGGCGCCTCTGCACGCACGCGCCCCGAGGCGCCCCCCCGTGCACTCCGTGGACCGTGCCCTCGTGAGCCTGCCAATGCCAGGCCGACACGTGTCCAAGCACCCGGTCCACCGAACCCGCACAACTCAATGGTCCGCGCCGCGTGCGCCGGCCACTCCGGGCACGCCACGCGTCCCCCGCCCGCGGTCCATGCTCCGCCGCGCCTTCCCGTGGACCGAGCTCCGTGAGCCGGCCAATGATAGGCCGCCACGTGGCTCCAGGCCGGTCCACGGTCACCCCCATGCACCGAAAATTCTCGAAAACTTCCGTTAGCCCGTTTTTGGTCATCCGGACTCCAAATTTAACAAGCAAATAGCCGTTTTCAAGCGTTTTTCCGCGCTGAATCCAAATCCAACCTCTGTTTGGCCCAAATCCTTTTCTAAAATTCGGCAAACGCAGCCGAAGGCCAAATCAGCAAAAGATACCTCACAGGGTCCATCTGTGGCATCCCTTTGATGCACTATGGGCCAGGCACACCAACAAAAGGTTTTCTACACAATGGATTCACCAGAAAAGTTGCATGGAATTTTGGACCACTACATCCTCCCCCACTAAAAGGAGTTTCGTCCACGAAACAAGAAAAACAACCAGACGTACCTCAACCGGAAGCTTCGAACAGAAAAGGGGTAGGTACCTTTCATCACCATCTCTAGCTCCCAAGTAGCCTCACGCTCATCGTAATTGCTCCACAAGACCTTCACCTCACGAGCAAGAACTCGCAACGGGCGCTCCTCATATCCAAGATCCTCACCGATCTCCAAAGAGGTGAAGCCGGTCATATGCGAAGGGTCCGATAAAACGGGGACTAAACTTCCCACGAACTCCAAATCTCCGGACTTCTTCCGAAGGCAAGACCTTCAAAAGACTTGATCACCAATCTGAAGCTCTAGGTCTCGCCGCCGAGTATCGGCGTAGCTCCTCTGACGGCTCTGGGCCATCACAAAATGTCGGCGAGCTAATATGGCTTTCCCCTCTGTCTCCAACAGTAACTCCGGTCCCAAAGTCCTCCTCTCACCCACGTCACCCCAATACAAGGGCGACCGACACAAACGTCCATCCGCGCCTCGAACGGAGCCATCTGAATGCTCGCCTAATAGCTGCCGTTGCACGCAACCTCAACCACTGCTAAGTACCGGTACCACTCTCCTCCAAAATCCATGACGCATGCTCTCAACATGTCCTCGAGGGTCTGTATGGTGTGCTCAGTCTGTCCATCGGTTTGTGGGTGGAACGCTGTGCCACATCGGAGCTGGGTCCCCCAAGGCTGACTGTAGACTCCCTCCAAAAGTGATACAAGCCTCGGGTCCCTATACATCCTAGTACTACCAGAACGAATGGTAAAAGGTGTATAATGGGCCCCTCACAACTCTGGTCTCTGTACCGTAGTACTCTCGAGCTGTCCAGTGCAAAATCCCCTATATGATCTGCCTGAAGCTGTGATCCGATCCTCGTCAAGTAGGGGTCCTCACTCTGTGTCTCCCTAATCCTGGCCAACAGAGTGGGGCTGCAAGGTCATAGACATGAGTCTAGCAGAGACCCCAGGGAATACCATCTCAATCTGTAGACGCCTCACTGCTCCACTAGCGGTGCCCGCCACGTGATCAACATGCTCAAACTCTTATGATCAGTGTAAATATCGCAGTGCTCTCCGTAGAGGTAATGCCGCCACAACTTCAACGCGAACATCACAACCGTAAGCTCCAAATCATGAGTAGGATAATTCTTCTCATAATCCTTTCATTGCCGTAAAGCATAAGCAATTATCCTACCATGCTGCATCAAAACACATCCCAAACCGCTGGGAGAGGCGTCACAGCAAATCATAAATCCATCGCCCCCTCGCTGGCAATGCCAGAAGTGGTGCCCAAATCAAGTTCCTCTTCAGTTCCTTAAAGCTCAGCTGGCACCGTTCAGTCCAAACAAACCTTATTCCCTTCCTTGTCAAACTGGTCAGGGGAAAAGGGCAAAGCGCTTCGCAAAGCCCTCCACAAATCGACGGTAATGACCCGCTAAGCCCAAAAGCTATGGACCTCAGTAACCGTCGTCGGTCTAGGCCAATCCCGAACAACAATAATCTTCGTCGGGTGAACTGCCACTCCTGCGGCTAACACAAAGTGGCCTACAGATGCAACCTCCCGAAGCAAAAATTCGCACTTTTCACCCTCGGCATACAGCTTCTTCTCTCGTAGAAGCTGCTGCACTATCCTTAAGTGCTCCACACGCTCTATATCCCTCCGGGAGTAAAACACAATGTCGTCAATGAACACAACGACAAACAGGTCCAAGTACGGCTGGAATACCCGGTTATTCAGATCCATAATATAGCAGGGGCATTAGTTAAACCAAAAAGCATAACAAAGAACTCATAATGCCCGTACCGGGATCTAAAAGCCGACTTGGGGATATCCTCGGCCTTCACTTTCTGCTGGTGGTAACCTGATTGGAGATCAATCCTCGAGAAGGCACAAACCCCTTGCAGCTGATCAACTAAGCCATCAATGCGCGGCAAAAGGGGTACTTGTCCTTGATGGTCACTAAATTGAACTCTCACACAAAGTCGTAGTGAACCATCCTTCACTTTTACAAATAGCACCGGCGTTCCCCAAGGCGAAACACTGGGTCCAACAAAACCCTCAACCTTCAAGTCCCGAAATTGCGCCTCTAACTCTCGCAGCTTAGCAGGTGCCATTCGATAAGGAGCCTTAGAGATTAACGCAGCTCCTGGAACTACGTCAATCAAAACTCAATCTCCCTAACCGGCGGCATACCAACCAACTCCGGGGGAAAACATCCGGGAACTCGTGGGCAAAAGGGATATCCGCGAGTTCCGATGCCGCCGTAGGCTCCTCCACCACACTAGCCCAAAAAGGCTATGCATCCACTGCGGATCATCCGCCTCGCTCGGGAAGTCGCAACCACTGAGGTAAAAGAAACATCCTGACACCCTCTATACACACACACCTCCTGGCCTGGCTCGCTAAAGGTAACAATCCTCGCGCCATCATCAAAAATCGCAAAGTATCGAGCCAGCCAATCCAACCCAAGAACTACATCAAAGTCCCTCAGCTGTCTCAAGACCAACAGGTCCACTAACATAATCCAGAACTCGATCTGCATCGGGCAGGACCCACAACACTCCTCCACGTGCAAAAAGATCGGGGAAACTAAACCTCTCGTGCATGTGGTAAAAGCCCTACCTCTAACCCATATGATGATGCAACTGATCTACTAAAGAAAGAATGCGATGCTCGTATAACAAATAAGACAAGAATCCAAATGCCAGTAATAAATCATACCTGCCACCACACAGTCAGCCGTAGCAGAATCCCCCGCCAGTGCTAAGCCGCCCTGATCACTCAACATCGGCTGTCTCTCACCAGAAGAGTGGGGAGGCGAAACTCGGTCTGCCTGGGGACCTGTCGATGAAGCTCCCGGTCACAGCCGGGAAGTGGCAGGAACAGATGCCGAAGTCGGTGCCGCTGATGTCGCAAAAGGGCATGAAACTCGTAAGTGCCCGGCCTGACCACAGCCAAAACAACGCCCCCACCTCAGATCACAAGTGCCGGAAAAGTGCTGATCCCCACAGAAAATACAACTACCAGGGACCCGTAACTGTCGCGGCTGATGCTGCCGTCTCTGAAGTCGTGATCGCGACCTCTGCTGGGATGCGGTAGGGGCCAATGCTGAAGGAGGTGCTACCAAGGTCCGAAAGGGGCACGTAGATCGGATGTGGCCTGGCTGCCCACATCGGAAGCATCGACCCTCCCTCAAGCTACAGGTATTAGATGGATGCTGCCCCCTACAGAAAACACACCGGGACAACGCCCGAGACTGTCGAGGCTGCTGCTGCGGTGGCCTCTGAATCCTACCAGGTCCTCGTCGATCAAGACGCCCACGGCCAGGAGGCTGGGGCCGCGGGGGTCGTGATGGTCTCCCCGAACTGGCCTGTCCATCCTCATCGGGGGCTGGGCGTTTCCTGTCTGGACGTTGCTCTGAAGCCCCGGCCCCCTCGCCAACCGTCAAGTCACCCTGCCGCGCCAGTAACTGCTCCAGGCACTGGTCCTGACGGAAGCTCCTCGCCACTAACTGGGTCACCAAAGCCCGCAGTTCTCCCAACTCAGCGGATACCGCCCGCTCAGACTCCTCAGAAGGTGCGGGGGTACCCCGGGTGGGTGAACGACAACGCGGGGACATCCTGCCACAGAAACCCCACACGACCCAATCTAGCGAAAGTCAAAGACATCCCCCTATTTCTGCAACTTTATGTTGTCTGCAGCCAACATAATTGTTCAACAGAAATAGGGTATATCGATCCCTCTTCACTCACTGGAAGAGTCAACTGACTAAAATCACCGACTTTCGCAAAATATCACGCCACTCATGCCCTAACATCCTAGGGTCTGCCAAAAGCCTAGGGTTTTTCTAAGTCCCAACTGACCTATCCCTAAGCTCTGATACCAAACTAATCTGTCACGCCCCGGGTGTAAACCAGAACCCGGGCCCGTCCACAGATCCGCCGTGCACACAGAATTTCCCGTGTACACGAAGCGCTGGTAACCTGCTCAGAAATAAAAGATATAATAAAGGAGCATAAAACAGAGCTAAAATAAAACTACTACATCTCAGACTACAGCTGGAAAGTAAAAGCATAATAAAAACTCTCAAAATATACAAGTGTCTCTCCCAGCTCACGAAATAAGTACAAACAGCTGGCTAAAGCCAGACCCAAATAAACTACAACTGTGTGAGAAAAGAAAAGGGTACAACTGGTACACGACTAAGCTTGAAGTCGGGGTAGATGAACTACCTAATCCGCTATCTGCTTGCCTCGCTCTGCCCGAGACGGCCGTGCAACTCCCGCAGAAGACTCTGCAAAACAAAGGGAGAAAAGAAGAGAAGGACAATGGGGGGGGGGGTGAGAACTACTATATAAACAGCAGTCTCCCCTAGTGGGCAAACCTCAAACCCTGACGGCCCACTAGGACAACTAGAGGCAAAAAGGGAAAAACAGTAGTAAGCTATAAAGGCTACTGATAAGGAAAACTATCACTACTATGCCTCTAAATGCAGTATCAAAAGAGATGACTGTATGAATGCATCAGAAAACTGTATCTGTCCAAATACCCAATCATGTGCCACCAGTACAACTGGCATTGCCTGCTCAGCGGAATATGCACACAAGGCTCGAAACCGCGGGATCGGCCCGCACGGCTCGCATCCCAACATCAGTATCAGACCGGCACACAAGGCTGGGTCCGAAAAGCCTACCTCCGGAGTGGCACTCGAGGGGAGCGACCCACACGAGTATAGAATCTCAGTAACAAGTATCTCAGTAACCAGTATCTCAGTAACCAGTATCTCAGTATAGCAGGACTTTGATCATGACTATGATCAAAGTGGGAAAATCCATCCACTAATGAAACCCCAATCCCCAATCTGGTGCAATAATACTCAATAAGTGGGAAACTCCATCCACTAGAGTAATCTGATACCCAATCTGATGCAAAAGTAAAGTATCCGGTCAACCGCCCAATGTCCGCGGTCGCCGCAACAATCCCTCAAGTCCAATCTGATAAAGTAATCAACAACTGGCTAACCGCCTACTGTCTGCTGTTACCACAATGCCCCACGATCCATAATCAAGTCTAATTTGACCCCGACTCGATGACCTCGACTACACCATCCCATACCCCTGCTCTAACTCGAGCAATATGTAACCGAATAGAAAGGAGAACAACTAAACATGGTTTCTCCTAAGTCATGTCCCAATATGTAGTGTAGCAGAAAAAGGTGGTCTAGCTAGATGACCATACAAGCATGCAAAGTCCTTTACTTGATAAAGAAATTACAAGTATTCTAACTTTTACAAAACTAAGTGCATGGGACCTCCAATGTACGTGATGCATAATACATGATACAGGATACAATCTTAATACATGATCGACTAACAATAGGCTTCTCAAGATGCGAGCCCTAACCACGTGCTTCCACAAGAATAATGAATTTCCCTAACACTTTGCTTTTCAAGATACAATCACTTCCAATATGTTGTTGCAAAGAGAGGAACTCACTAACAATTAATCTTTCCAAATATGAACTCTAACCACATGCCCAAACCTTCCATTATACACACAACATGATTTGGATTAGCATGATTCCAAGTGTTTAAACTACACCTCTAAAGCAAGGAAACACAACTTACTAACATTTAGTTCTCTAACCATGCAAGTAGTAACAATGAATCCAAGATCTCATACAAGCATGCTAGGTCCATTACACAATTCTAACTAGCAACATGATCAAGCAACACTCTAATATGCCAAGTGGGAAATCAAAAGTAGGAGGTTTACAACAACACCCACCTCGAGCGCTAAATCCTGGTCCCAAAAGTGATGTCCACGCTCGGTCCAAACAACCTCCACAAAACTGTACAACATTCCCCAAAAGAACAAACAACATTAATCACACAATACAACCCAAAATCTGTCCCAAGTACAGCAGTCCACTATATGTCTGTTTTCACCTATGAAATATGCCCGGAAAAATCCAAGATAAATACTGACACGATCCTCGCGACGAACCCGTCGAAACGAGTACCTGCACGTTCAATTCCGAGTTTTCTACGCTGAGTTACAAATTCTGCAAGAGCAACACCCCAAACCAAACTGTACCAAATTTCTGTGTCAAAGAACTACAGTGAAAGGAGATCTTCACCATCTAAACCAATCCAGAAAAATCTGAGAAAAATCCAGGAGATTCCTCGCGAAAAGTAGATGAAGTTTCCCTTTTGAATCGCCTCGATCCGTTGCCTGTGCGCAAAGACACGGCTAGTTCATCGCAGCGCTGTCCAAAAATCAGCGAAGGAAAATGGGTCAAATGGGTGCTCAGAAAACTCCAAGGTCAGCACGGAAAACGAGGAACCTCAAAACACTGGAGTTGAAGTCCTACCTGTCGAGAGTCCAACGGCGCAAGAATCGCCGGAAAAGGAGGTCGGGGTGAGTCGGGGGAGCCCAAACACTGAGAAGGGGCGTAGCGGGTCGCCGGAGAACGAGCGTCGCGCCGCGCCGTAAAATCGCGAACCTCGGGATGCGTGCCTCCAAAAATCCTCCAAGTCCTCCAATGGTAGTGCACTGTGAGAGGGAAAAGTCTCCTGAAGAACTCTCTGAGAAAAGGGGTCCAAAAAGCCCAAAAAGGAAACAGGGAAGCCTATTTATAGGCTCAGCCCAAACAGTGTGGGCCGGACTTTCGGGCGCAAGATTCGGGCGCACTGCGCCCGAAAGTCCGGTCGGACGGTTCCCATCCGACGCGCCCGAATCTTCCTGGTGCGGCCACGTGTCCCTGCAACAGGAACAGCGGTGCAAGGCTCCCGCCGCGCGCCACGCGTCCCTCACGGTCAACGGCGTTAGGTACGGCCCGCCAATGGCGGGCCGACACGTGGACCGCACTCACCCGCACTCGAGTGCGGCCGACAGCGCCGCCTGGCGCCTCTGCGCGCACGCGCCCCGAGGCGCCCCCTCGTGCACTCCGTGGACCACGCCCTCGTGAGCCAGCCAATGCCAGGCCGACACGTGTCCAAGCACCCGGTCCACCGAACCCGCACAACTCAATGGTCCGCGCCGCTTGCGCCGGCCACTCCGGGCACGCCAGGCGTCCCCCGCCCGCGGTCCATGCACCGCCGCGCCTTCCTGTGGACCGAGCTGCGTGAGCCGGCCAATGATAGGCCCCCATGCACTGAAAATTCCTGAAAACTTCCGGTAGCCCATTTTTGGTAATCCGGACTCCAAATTTAACAAGCAAATAGCCGTTTTCAAGCGTTTTTCCGCGCTGAATCCAAATCCAACCTCTGTTTGGCCCAAATCCTTTTCTAAAATTCGGCAAACGCAGTCGAAGGCCAAATCAGCAAAAGATACCTCACAGGGTCCATCTGTGGCATCTCTTTGATGCACTATGGGCCAGGCACACCAACAAAAGGTGTTCTACACAATGGATTCACCAGAAAAGTTGCATGGAATTTCGGACCACTACAAAAGGCTAAATGCATTTTACGTGTGGCAATGGAAGGCTTGGTTGAGATTAAACCGGATATTGTTAGAACTTCCTTAATTGGGGATTATGATTGTAGCGCAGTAACATCATGTTAAAAGATAAGGCTAATCAATAATTTGTGGGCTTTGAGTATGTGGTATAGGCAGGCGCAGGCTATCTGATATTACTTTTCTTATACTGTTCTCTACATGCTCTAACATTATAAAGGTTATCGACATCTGTTTTATTTTGTATCATCTTGGGACATTTGCATGCTTGTATGGTCACCTAGATAGGCCACCTTTTTCTGCTACACTATCATGCTGGAATTGACATAGGAGAAACCATTTTATTATTCTTTTCTCCTTTCATTTGAGGCTCAGGGTATTTGTAGCTCGTGCGCGAGCAGGGGGTTTGGGGATAGTGTAGTCAGGATCTTGGGTTTTGGACAGGCAGGCTTGATGGCAGGGTATTGCGGCAACCGCGGACCTTGGGCGGTTGACCGGAGGTGCTTATGCATCAGATTGGGTATCAGGTCTCTAGTGGATGGAGTTTCCCACTATTTTGTCCATCTTGCATCAGGTTGAGATCGGGTCTCTTCTTTAGTGGATGGGTTTTCCCACTTTGATCAGAGTCATGATCCAGTCCTGCTGATTTATGATACTTATGTTACTGGATATTGAGATACCTTTACTCGTGTGGGTCGCTCCCCCTCGAGTGCCACTCCGGAGTGCACGTTATACAGGCTTGAGTCCTTAGGGCTCCTTTTTCCTATCGGTGTTATGCGTAGGCTGGCATACCCGATTTGGCAGGCACAGTAGGCCAGTACCAGTGTTTACTGGTGGTCAGATTGGGTTTATTCAGGCAGGCACTTGTATTCTGATGCATACATTCAGCTATTCTTTTAGCTCAGTATTAGAGGCATACTAGTGGTAGCTTTTCGTCAGTAGTCATATTCATAGCATACCACCTTCTTTTTCCGTTGCCTCTGGTAGACCCTAGTGGGCGTGTCAGAGTTGAGGTTTTATCCCACTAGGGGAGGCTACTGGTTTACTAGTAGTTTCTCACCCCCATCTTCTTTCCTCTTTTCTTCTCCCTTGTTTTGCAGTGTCTTCTGCGGGTGCTACTGGGCTTTCAGTGGCGGGTCGAGGAGAGAGGACGGCTGAGTAGATAGATCTCGAGGCAGGATGAGCGTGTTAGCTGGACTGTTGGTGTACCCATGTTTCCTCAGACGGTTGTACTTTTACTTTTGGGACTGGCTTTGCCAGCAGGTTGTATTTATTTTTGGTGAGCTGGGAGAGACGATGTATCATCTATACAGATGTATTGTATTTTATTTCCAGCCTCAGTCTGAGATGTATTAGTTTTTAGTTCAGCTCTGTTTTATTGCTCTTTTATTATTTCTCTTATATCTGAGCAGGTTACTGGCGCTTCGTGTACACGGAAAATACCGTGTGCACGGCGGAATCTGTGGACGGGCCAGGGTTTTGGTTTACACCCGGGGCGTGACATAGTGGTCAGCATTCCCGCAGTTGAGTCGGAAGTTCGGTAGGCATGGCAGGCAGTACCAGTGTTTACTGGTGTATAGATTGGGTTTAGTCCGACAGGCATTTATATTCTGATGCACATATTTAGCTATCCTTATTAGCTCGGCATTTAGAGGCATTTTTTGTGGTAGCTCTCTTTTATCAGTAGTTCTGTTTATAGCTTACCACCTCTCTTATTCTCTTTTCTTGCCTCTGGTAGACTTGTGGGTACGTCGGGGTTTGAGGCTTACCCACAGGGGAGGCTACTAGTTTTACTAGTGGTTTCACCCCCATTGTTGTTTTTCCCCTTTCCTCCCTTTGTTTTTGCAGTGTTTGCTGCGGGAGTGGCGGATCTTCGGTGACAGTTCGAGGCGAGAGGAGTCGCGAGCTAGATCCCTACCAGTGTTGATTTCTACAATGGGATAGATGTACCAACCCGGATTGTGGGTTCACTGTACTCAGTTGTATTTTATTATTTCAGTTTATCTCCCTTTTTGGATTTATAGATGTTGTATAGGTGGCCTTTACTTGTATTACAGTTCGATGGATCGGATTATTGTATCATTTATTTATGGGAGATGGATATTGTACCTTTGTTTTTCAGTGTACAGTGATTCAGGTTTTTTTATTTCAGCAGTTTTTCTTCAGCTCTGATATCTGTTTAGTTGTTAGATGGTACTTGCAGGTTGGAGCTTCGCCT
>CM055071.1:6342568-6456190 GCA_029204045.2 Tillandsia leiboldiana | reverse complement strand
CTAGAGGAAAAAGGAGGAAACCAGTAGTAAGCTATAAAGGCTACTGATAAGGAAAACTATCACTACTATGCCTCTAAATGCAGTATCTAAAGAGATGATGTATGAATGCATCAGAAAACTATATCTGTCCAAATACCCAATCATGTGCCACCAGTACAACTGGCATTGCCTGCTCAGCGGAATCTGCACACAAGGCTCGAAACGCGGGATCGGGCCCGCACGGCTCGCATCCAAACATCAGTATCAGACCGGCACACAAGGCTGGGTCGAAAAGCCTACCTCCGGAGTGGCACTCGAGGGGAGCGACCCACGAGTATAGTATCTCAGTAACAAGTATCTCAGTAACCAGTATCTCTAACAGTATCTAGCAGGGACTTTGATCATGACTATGATCAAAGTGGGAAAATCCATCCACTAATGAAACCCCAATCCCCAATCTGGTGCAATAATACTCAATAAGTGGGAAACTCCATCCACTAGAGTAATCTGATACCCAATCTGATGCATAAGTAAAGTATCCGGTCAACCGCCCAATGTCCGCGGTCGCCGCAACAATCCCTCAAGTCCAATCTGATAAAGTAATCAACAACTGGCTAACCGCCTACTGTCCGCGGTTACCACAATGCCCCACGATCCATAATCGAGTCTAATCTGACCCCGACTCGATGACCTCGACTACACTATCCCATACCCTGCTCTAACTCGAGCAATATGTAACTGAATAGAAAGGAGAACAACTAAACATGGTTTCTCCTAAGTCATGTCCCAATATGTAGTGTAGCAGAAAAAGGTGGCCTAGCTAGATGACCATACAAGCATGCAAAGTCCTTTACTTGATAAAGCAATTACAAGCATTCTAACTTTACAAAAACTAAGTGCATGGGACCTCCAATGTACATGATGCATAATACATGATCCAGGATACAATCTTAATACATGATCGACTAACAATAGGCTTCTCAAGATGCGAGCCCTAACCACGTGCTCCCACAAGAATAAGAATTTCCCTAACACTTTGCTTTTCAAGATACAATCACTTCCAATATGTTGTTGCACAAGAGAGGAACTCACTAACAATTAATCTTTCCAAATATGAACTCTAACCACATGCCCAAACCTTCCATTATACATACAACATGATTTGGATTAGCATGATTCCAAGTGTTTAAACTACACCTCTAAAGCAGGAAACACAACTTACTAACATTTAGTTCTCTAACCATGCAAGTAGTAATAATGAATCCGTGATCTCATACAAGCATGCTAGGTCCATTACACAATTCTAACTAGCAACATGATCAAGCAACACTCTAATATGCCTAGTGGGAAATCAAAAGTAGGAGGTTTACAACAACACCCACCTCGAGCGCTAAATCTGGTCCCAAAAGTGATGTCCACGCTCGGTCCAAACAACCTCCACAAAACTGTACAACATTCCCCAAAAGAACAAACAACATTAATCACACAATACAACCCAAAATCTGTCCCAATTACAGCAGTCCACTATATGTCTGTTTTCACCTGTGAAATATGCCCGGAAAAATCCAAGATAAATACTGACACGATCCTCGCGACGAACCCGTCGAAACGAGTACCTGCACGTTCAATTCCGAGTTTTCTACGCTGAGTTACAAATTCTGCAAGAGCAACACCCCAAACCAAACTGTACCAAATTTCTGTGTCAAAGAACTACAGTGAAAGGAGATCTTCACCTTCGAGACAAATCCAGAAAAATCTCAGAAAAATCCAGGAGATTCCTTGCGAAAAGTAGATGAAGTTTGCCTTTTGAATCGCCTCGATCCGCTGCCTGTGCGCAAAGATATGGCTAGTTCATCGCAGCGCTGTCCAAAAATCCGCGAAGGAAAATGGGTCAAATGGGTGCTCAGAAAACTCCAAGGTCAGCACGGAAAACGAGGAACCTCAAAACACCGGAGTTGAAGTCCTACCTGTCGAGAGTCCAACGGCGCAAGATCGCCGGAAAAGGAGGTCGGGGTGAGTCGGGGGAGCCCAAACACTGAGAAGGGGCGAAGCGGGTTGCCGGAGAACGAGCGGCGTCGCGCCGCGCCGTAAAATCGCGAACCTCGGGATGCGTGCCTCCAAAAATCCTCCAAGTCCTCCAATGGATAGTACACTGAGAGGGAAAAGTCTCCTGAAGAACTCACTGCGAAAAGGGGTCCAAAAAGCCCAAAAAGGAAACAGGGAAGCCTATTTATAGGCTCAGCCCAAAACAGTGCGGGCCGGACTTTCGGGCGCAAGATTCGGGCGCACTGCGCCCGAAAGTCCGGTCGGACGGCTCCCATCCGACGCGCCCGAATCTTCCTGGTGCGGCCACGTGTCCCTGCAACAGGAAACAGCGGTGCAAGGCTCCCGCCGCGCGCCACGCGTCCCTCACGGTCAACGGCGGTAGGTACGGCCCGCCAATGGCGGGCCGACACGTGGACCGCACTCACCCGCACTCGAGTGCGGCCGACAGCGCCGCCTGGCGCCTCTGCGCGCACGCCCCGAGGCGCCCCCCCGTGCACTCCGTGGACCGCGCCTCCCGTGAGCCTGCCAATGCCAGGCCGACACGTGTCCAAGCACCCGGTCCACCGAACCCGCACAACTCAATGGTCCGCGCCGCGTGCGCCGGCCACTCCGGGCACGCCACGCGTCCCCGCCCGCGGTCCATGCACCGCCGCGCCTTCCCGTGGACGAGCTGCGTGAGCCGGCCAATGATAGGCCGCCACGTGGCTCCAGGCCGGTCCACGGTCACCCCCATGCACCGAAAATTCCCGAAAACTTCCGGAAGCCCGTTTTTGGTCATCCGGACTCCAAATTTAACAAGCAAATAGCCGTTTTCAAGCGTTTTTCCGCGCTGAATCCAAATCCAACCTCTGTTTGGCCCAAATCCTTTTCTAAAATTCGGCAAACGCAGCCGAAGGCCAAATCAGCAAAAGATACCTCACAGGGTCCATCTGTGGCATCCCTTTGATGCACTATGGGCCAGGCACACCAACAAAAGGTGTTCTACACAATGGATTCACCAGAAAAGTTGCATGGAATTCCGGACCACTACATCCTCCCCCACTAAAAGGAGTTTCGTCCACGAAACAAGAAAAACAACCAGACGTACCTCAACCGGAAGCTTCGAACAGAAAAGGGGTAGGTACCTTTCATCACCATCTCTAGCTCCCAAGTAGCCTCACGCTCATCGTAATTGCTCCACAAGACCTTCACCTCACGAGCAAGAACTCGCAACGGGCGCTCCTCATATCCAAGATCCTCGCCGATCTCCAAAGAGGTGAAGCCGGTCATATGCGAAGGGTCCGATAAAACGGGGACTAAACTTCCCACGAACTCCAATCTCCGGACTTCTTCCGAAGGCAAGACCTTCAAAAGACTTGATCACCAATCTGAAGCTCTAGGTCTCGCCGCCGAGTATCGGCGTAGCTCCTCTGACGGCTCTGGGCCATCACAAAATGTCGGCGAGCTAATCTGGCTTTCCCCTCTGTCTCCAACAGTAACTCCGGTCCCAAAGTCCTCCTCTCACCCACGTCACCCCAATACAAGGGCGACCGACACATACGTCCATCCGCGCTCGAACGGAGCCATCTGAATGCTCGCCTAATAGCTGCCGTTGCACGCAACCTCAACCACTGCTAAGTGCCGGTACCACTCTCCTCCAAAATCCATGACGCATGCTCTCAACATGTCCTCGAGGGTCTGTATGGTGTGCTCAGGCTGTCCATCGGTTTGTGGGTGGAACGCTGTGCCACATCGGAGCTGGGTCCCCCAAGGCTGACTGTAGACTCCCTCCAAAAGTGATACAAGCCTCGGGTCCCTATACATCCTAGTACTACCAGAACGAATGGTAAAAGGTGTATAATGGGCCCCTCACAACTCTGGTCTCTGTACCGTAGTACTCTCGAGCTGTCCTGTGCAAAATCCCCTATATGATCTGCCTGAAGCTGTGATCCGATCCTCGTCAAGTGGGGGTCCTCACTCTGTGTCTCCCTAATCCTGGCCAACAGAGTGGGGCTGCAAGATCATAGACATGAGTCTAGCAGAGACCCCAGGGAATACATCTCAATCTGTAGACGCCTCACTGCTCCACTAGCGGTGCCTGCCACGTGATCAACATGCTCAAACTCTTATGATCAGTGTAAATATCACAGTGCTCTCCGTAGAGGTAATGCCTCCACAACTTCAACGCGAACATCACACCGTAAGCTCCAAATCATGAGTAGGATAATTCTTCTCATAATCCTTTCATTGCCGTAAAGCATAAGCAATTACCCTACCATGCTGCATCAAAACACATCCCAAACCGCTGGGAGAGGCGTCACTGCAAATCATAAATCCATCGCCCCCTCTGGCAATGCCAGAAGTGGTGCCCAAATCAAGTTCCTCTTCAGTTCCTTAAAGCTCAGCTGGCACCGTTCAGTCCAAACAACCTTATTCCCTTCCTTGTCAAACTGGTCAGGGGAAAAGGGCAAAGAGCTTCGCAAAGCCCTCCACAAATCGACGGTAATGACCCGCTAAGCCCAAAAGCTATGGACCTCAGTAACCGTCGTCGGTCTAGGCCAATCCCGAACAACAACAATCTTCGTCGGGTGAACTGCCACTCCTGCGGCTAACACAAAGTGGCCTACAGATGCAACCTCCGAAGCAAAAATTCGCACTTTTCACCCTCGGCATACAGCTTCTTCTCTCGTAGAAGCTGCTGCACTATCCTCAAGTGCTCCACACGCTCTATATCCCTCCGGGAGTAAAACACAATGTCGTCAATGAACACAACGACAAACAGGTCCAAGTACGGCTGGAATACCCGGTTTCTTCAGATCCATAATATAGCAGGGGCATTAGTTAAACCAAAAAGCATAACAGGGAACTCATAATGCCCGTACCGGGATCTAAAAGCCGTCTTGGGGATATCCTCGGCCTTCACTTTCTGCTGGTGGTAACCTGATTGGAGATCAATCCTCGAGAAGGCACAAGCCCCTTGCAGCTGATCAACTAAGCCATCAATGCGCGGCAAAGGGGTACTTGTCCTTGATGGTCACTAAATTGAACTCTCACACAAAGTCGTAGTGAACCATCCTTCACTTTTACAAATAGCACCGGCGTTCTCCAAGGCGAAACACTGGGTCCAACAAAACCCTCAACCTTCAAGTCCCGAAATTGCGCCTCTAACTCTCGCAGCTTAGCCGGTGCCATTCGATAAGGAGCCTTAGAGATTGACGCAGCTCCTGGAACTACGTCAATCAAAACTCAATCTCCCTAACCGGCGGCATACCAACCAACTCCGGGGGAAAACATCGGGAACTCGTGGGCAAAAGGGATATCCGCGAGTTCCGATGCCGCCGTAGGCTCCTCCACCACACTAGCCCAAAAAGGCTATGCATCCACTGCGGATCATCCGCCTCGCTCGGGAAGTCGCAACCACTGAGGTAAAAGAAACATCCTGACACCCTCTATACACACACACCTCCTGGCCTGGCTCGCTAAAGGTAACAATCTCGCGCCATCATCAAAAATCGCAAAGTATCGAGCCAGCCAATCCAACCCAAGAACTACATCAAAGTCCCTCAGCTGTCTCAAGACCAACAGGTCCACTAACATAATCCAGAAC
Source organism: Tillandsia leiboldiana (assembly GCA_029204045.2). Taxonomy (NCBI): domain Eukaryota; kingdom Viridiplantae; phylum Streptophyta; class Magnoliopsida; order Poales; family Bromeliaceae; genus Tillandsia; species Tillandsia leiboldiana. The sequence goes on along the minus strand of CM055071.1, from coordinate 6,450,579 downwards.
TCGATCTGCATCGGGCAGGACCACAACACTCCTCCACGTGCAAAAAGATCGGGGGAAACTAACCTCTCGTGCATGTGGTAAAAGCCCTACCTCTAACCCATATGATGATGCAAACTGATCTACTAAAGAAGAATGCGATGCTCGTATAACAAATAAGACAAGAATCCAAATGCCAGTAATAAATCATACCTGCCACCACACAGTCAGCCGTAGCAGAATCCCCCGCCAGTGCTAAGCCGCCCTGATCATCAACATCGGCTGTCTCTCACCAGAAGAGTGGGGAGGCGAAACTCGGTCTGCCTGGGGACCTGTCGATGAAGCTCCCGGTCACAGCCGGGAAGTGGCAGGAACAGATGCCGAAGTCGGTGCCCGCTGATGTCGCAAAAGGGGCATGAAACTCGTAAGTGCCCGGCCTGACCACAGCCAAAACAACGCCCCCACCTCAGATCACAAGTGCCGGAAAAGTGCTGATCCCCACAGAAAATACAACTACCAGGGACCCGTAACTGTCGCGGCTGATGCTGCCGTCTCTGAACGTCGTGATCGCGACCTCTGCTGGGATGCGGTAGGGGCCAATGCTGAAGGAGGTGCTACCAAGGTCCGAAAGGGGCACGTAGATCGGATGTGGCCTGGCTGCCCACATCGGAAGCATCGACCCTCCCTCAAGCTACAGGTATTAGATGGATGCTGCCCCCGACAGAAAACACCCGGGGACAACGCCCGAGACTGTCGAGGCTGCTGCTGCGGTGGCCTCTGAATCCTACCAGGTCCTCGTCGATCAAGACGCCCACGGCCAGGAGGCTGGGGCCGCGGGGTCGTGATGGTCTCCCCCGAACTGGCCTGTCCATCCTCATCGGGGGCTGGGCGTTTCCTGTCTGGACGTTGCTCTGAAGCCCCGGCCCCCTCGCCAACCGTCAAGTCACCCTGCCGCGCCAGTAACTGCTCCAGGCACTGGTCCTGACGGAAGCTCCTCGCCACTAACTGGGTCACCAAAGCCCGCAGTTCTCCCAACTCAGCGGATACCGCCCGCTCAGACTCCTCAGAAGGTGCGGGGGTACCCCGGGTGGGTGAACGACAACGCGGGGACATCCTGCCACAGAAACCCACACGACCCAATCTAGCGAAAGTCAAAGACATCCCCCTATTTCTGCAACTTTATGTTGTCTGCAGCCAACATAATTGTTCAACAGAAATAGGGTATATCGATCCCTCTTCACTCACTGGAAGAGTCAACTGACTAAAATCACCGACTTTCGCAAAATATCACGCCACTCATGCCCTAACATCCTAGGGTCTGCCAAAAGCCTAGGGTTTTTCTAAGTCCCAACTGACCTATCCCTAAGCTCTGATACCAAACTAATCTGTCACGCCCCGGGTGTAAACCAGAACCCGGGCCCGTCCACAGATCCGCCGTGCACACAGAATTTCCCGTGTACACGAAGCGCTGGTAACCTGCTCAGAAATAAAAGATATAATAAAGGAGCATAAAACAGAGCTAAAATAAAACTACTACATCTCAGACTACAGCTGGAAAGTAAAAGCATAATAAAAACTCTCAAAATATACAAGTGTCTCTCCCAGCTCACGAAATAAGTACAAACAGCTGGCTAAAGCCAGACCCAAAATAAACTACAACTGTGTGAGAAAAGAAAAGGGTACAACTGGTACACGACTAAGCTTGAAGTCGGGGTAGATGAACTACCTAATCCGCTATCTGCTTGCCTCGCTCTGCCCGAGACGGCCGTGCAACTCCGCAGAAGACTCTGCAAAACAAAGGGAGGAAAAGAAGAGAAGGACAATGGGGGGGGGGGTGAGAACTACTATATAAACAGCAGTCTCCCCTAGTGGGCAAAACCTCAAACCCTGACGGCCCACTAGGACAACTAGAGGCAAAAAGGGAAAAACAGTAGTAAGCTATAAAGGCTACTGATAAGGAAAACTATCACTACTATGCCTCTAAATGCAGTATCAAAAGAGATGACTGTATGAATGCATCAGAAAACTGTATCTGTCCAAATACCCAATCATGTGCCACCAGTACAACTGGCATTGCCTGCTCAGCGGAATATGCACACAAGGCTCGAAACCGCGGGATCGGCCCGCACGGCTCGCATCCCAACATCAGTATCAGACCGGCACACAAGGCTGGGTCCGAAAAGCCTACCTCCGGAGTGGCACTCGAGGGGAGCGACCCACACGAGTATAGAATCTCAGTAACAAGTATCTCAGTAACCAGTATCTCAGTAACCAGTATCTCAGTATAGCAGGACTTTGATCATGACTATGATCAAAGTGGGAAAATCCATCCACTAATGAAACCCCAATCCCCAATCTGGTGCAATAATACTCAATAAGTGGGAAACTCCATCCACTAGAGTAATCTGATACCCAATCTGATGCAAAAGTAAAGTATCCGGTCAACCGCCCAATGTCCGCGGTCGCCGCAACAATCCCTCAAGTCCAATCTGATAAAGTAATCAACAACTGGCTAACCGCCTACTGTCTGCTGTTACCACAATGCCCCACGATCCATAATCAAGTCTAATTTGACCCCGACTCGATGACCTCGACTACACCATCCCATACCCCTGCTCTAACTCGAGCAATATGTAACCGAATAGAAAGGAGAACAACTAAACATGGTTTCTCCTAAGTCATGTCCCAATATGTAGTGTAGCAGAAAAAGGTGGTCTAGCTAGATGACCATACAAGCATGCAAAGTCCTTTACTTGATAAAGAAATTACAAGTATTCTAACTTTTACAAAACTAAGTGCATGGGACCTCCAATGTACGTGATGCATAATACATGATACAGGATACAATCTTAATACATGATCGACTAACAATAGGCTTCTCAAGATGCGAGCCCTAACCACGTGCTTCCACAAGAATAATGAATTTCCCTAACACTTTGCTTTTCAAGATACAATCACTTCCAATATGTTGTTGCAAAGAGAGGAACTCACTAACAATTAATCTTTCCAAATATGAACTCTAACCACATGCCCAAACTTCCATTATACACACAACATGATTTGGATTAGCATGATTCCAAGTGTTTAAACTACACCTCTAAAGCAAGGAAACACAACTTACTAACATTTAGTTCTCTAACCATGCAAGTAGTAACAATGAATCCAAGATCTCATACAAGCATGCTAGGTCCATTACACAATTCTAACTAGCAACATGATCAAGCAACACTCTAATATGCCAAGTGGGAAATCAAAAGTAGGAGGTTTACAACAACACCCACCTCGAGCGCTAAATCCTGGTCCCAAAAGTGATGTCCACGCTCGGTCCAAACAACCTCCACAAAACTGTACAACATTCCCCAAAAGAACAAACAACATTAATCACACAATACAACCCAAAATCTGTCCCAAGTACAGCAGTCCACTATATGTCTGTTTTCACCTATGAAATATGCCCGGAAAAATCCAAGATAAATACTGACACGATCCTCGCGACGAACCCGTCGAAACGAGTACCTGCACGTTCAATTCCGAGTTTTCTACGCTGAGTTACAAATTCTGCAAGAGCAACACCCCAAACCAAACTGTACCAAATTTCTGTGTCAAAGAACTACAGTGAAAGGAGATCTTCACCATCTAAACCAATCCAGAAAAATCTGAGAAAAATCCAGGAGATTCCTCGCGAAAAGTAGATGAAGTTTCCCTTTTGAATCGCCTCGATCCGTTGCCTGTGCGCAAAGACACGGCTAGTTCATCGCAGCGCTGTCCAAAAATCAGCGAAGGAAAATGGGTCAAATGGGTGCTCAGAAAACTCCAAGGTCAGCACGGAAAACGAGGAACCTCAAACACTGGAGTTGAAGTCCTACCTGTCGAGAGTCCAACGGCGCAAGAATCGCCGGAAAAGGAGGTCGGGGTGAGTCGGGGGAGCCCAAACACTGAGAAGGGGCGTAGCGGGTCGCCGGAGAACGAGCGTCGCGCCGCGCCGTAAAATCGCGAACCTCGGGATGCGTGCCTCCAAAAATCCTCCAAGTCCTCCAATGGTAGTGCACTGTGAGAGGGAAAAGTCTCCTGAAGAACTCTCTGAGAAAAGGGGTCCAAAAAGCCCAAAAAGGAAACAGGGAAGCCTATTTATAGGCTCAGCCCAAAACAGTGTGGGCCGGACTTTCGGGCGCAAGATTCGGGCGCACTGCGCCCGAAAGTCCGGTCGGACGGTTCCCATCCGACGCGCCCGAATCTTCCTGGTGCGGCCACGTGTCCCTGCAACAGGAAACAGCGGTGCAAGGCTCCCGCCGCGCGCCACGCGTCCCTCACGGTCAACGGCGTTAGGTACGGCCCGCCAATGGCGGGCCGACACGTGGACCGCACTCACCCGCACTCGAGTGCGGCCGACAGCGCCGCCTGGCGCCTCTGCGCGCACGCGCCCCGAGGCGCCCCCTCGTGCACTCCGTGGACCACGCCCTCGTGAGCCAGCCAATGCCAGGCCGACACGTGTCCAAGCACCCGGTCCACCGAACCCGCACAACTCAATGGTCCGCGCCGCTTGCGCCGGCCACTCCGGGCACGCCAGGCGTCCCCCGCCCGCGGTCCATGCACCGCCGCGCCTTCCTGTGGACCGAGCTGCGTGAGCCGGCCAATGATAGGCCCCCATGCACTGAAAATTCCTGAAAACTTCCGGTAGCCCATTTTTGGTAATCCGGACTCCAAATTTAACAAGCAAATAGCCGTTTTCAAGCGTTTTTCCGCGCTGAATCCAAATCCAACCTCTGTTTGGCCCAAATCCTTTTCTAAAATTCGGCAAACGCAGTCGAAGGCCAAATCAGCAAAAGATACCTCACAGGGTCCATCTGTGGCATCTCTTTGATGCACTATGGGCCAGGCACACCAACAAAAGGTGTTCTACACAATGGATTCACCAGAAAAGTTGCATGGAATTTCGGACCACTACAAAAAGGCTAAATGCATTTTACGTGTGGCAATGGAAGGCTTGGTTGAGATTAAACCGGATATTGTTAGAACTTCCTTAATTGGGGATTATGATTGTAGCGCAGTAACATCATGTTAAAAGATAAGGCTAATCAATAATTTGTGGGCTTTGAGTATGTGGTATAGGCAGGCGCAGGCTATCTGATATTTACTTTTCTTATACTGTTCTCTACATGCTCTAACATTATAAAGGTTATCGACATCTGTTTTATTTTGTATCATCTTGGGACATTTGCATGCTTGTATGGTCACCTAGATAGGCCACCTTTTTCTGCTACACTATCATGCTGGAATTGACATAGGAGAAACCATTTTATTATTCTTTTCTCCTTTCATTTGAGGCTCAGGGTATTTGTAGCTCGTGCGCGAGCAGGGGGTTTGGGGATAGTGTAGTCAGGATCTTGGGTTTTGGGACAGGCAGGCTTGATGGCAGGGTATTGCGGCAACCGCGGACCTTGGGCGGTTGACCGGAGGTTGCTTATGCATCAGATTGGGTATCAGGTCTCTAGTGGATGGAGTTTCCCACTATTTGTCCATCTTGCATCAGGTTGAGATCGGGTCTTTCTTTAGTGGATGGGTTTTCCCACTTTGATCAGAGTCATGATCCAGTCCTGCTGATTTATGATACTTATGTTACTGGATATTGAGATACTTTACTCGTGTGGGTCGCTCCCCTCGAGTGCCACTCCGGAGTGCACGTTATACAGGCTTTGAGTCCTTAGGGCTCCTTTTTCCTATCGGTGTTATGCGTAGGCTGGCATACCCGATTTGGCAGGCACAGTAGGCAGTACCAGTGTTTACTGGTGGTCAGATTGGGTTTATTCAGGCAGGCACTTGTATTCTGATGCATACATTCAGCTATTCTTTTAGCTCAGTATTTAGAGGCATACTAGTGGTAGCTTTTCGTCAGTAGTCATATTCATAGCATACCACCTTCTTTTCCGTTGCCTCTGGTAGACCTAGTGGGCGTGTCAGAGTTGAGGTTTTATCCACTAGGGGAGGCTACTGGTTTACTAGTAGTTCTCACCCCCATTCTTCTTTCCTCTTTTTCTTCTCCCTTGTTTTGCAGTGTCTTCTGCGGGTGCTACTGGGCTTTCAGTGGCGGGTCGAGGAGAGAGGACGGCTGAGTAGATAGATCTCGAGGCAGGATGAGCGTGTTAGCTGGACTGTTGGTGTACCCATGTTTCCTCAGACGGTTGTACTTTTACTTTTGGGACTGGCTTTGCCAGCAGGTTGTATTTATTTTTGGTGAGCTGGGAGAGACAGATGTATCATCTATACAGATGTATTGTATTTTATTTCCAGCCTCAGTCTGAGATGTATTAGTTTTTAGTTCAGCTCTGTTTTTATTGCTCTTTTATTATTTCTCTTATATCTGAGCAGGTTACTGGCGCTTCGTGTACACGGAAAATACCGTGTGCACGGCGGATCTGTGGACGGGCCCGGGTTTTGGTTTACACCCGGGGCGTGACATAGTTGGTCAGCATTCCCGCAGTTGAGTCGGAAGTTCGGTAGGCATGGCAGGCAGTACCAGTGTTTACTGGTGTATAGATTGGGTTTAGTCCGACAGGCATTTATATTCTGATGCACATATTTAGCTATCCTTATTAGCTCGGCATTTAGAGGCATTTTTGTGGTAGCTCTCTTTTATCAGTAGTTCTGTTTATAGCTTACCACCTCTCTTATTCTTTTTCTTGCCTCTGGTAGACTTGTGGGTACGTCGGGGTTTGAGGCTTTACCCACAGGGGGAGGCTACTAGTTTTACTAGTGGTTCTCACCCCCATTGTTGTTTTTCCCCTTTCCTCCCTTTGTTTTGCAGTGTTTGCTGCGGGAGTTGCGGATCTTCGGTTGACAGTTCGAGGCGAGGGAGTCGCGAGATAGATCCCTACCAGTGTTGATTTCTACAATGGGATAGATGTACCAACCCGGATTGTGGGTTTCACTGTACTCAGTTGTATTTTATTATTTCAGTTTATCTCCCTTTTTGGATTTATAGATGTTGTATAGGTGGCCTTTACTTGTATTACAGTTTCGATGGATCGGATTATTGTATCATTTATTTATGGGAGATGGATATTGTACCTTTGTTTTTCAGTTGTACAGTGATTCAGGTTTTTATTTCAGCAGTTTTTCTTCAGCTCTGATATCTGTTTAGTTGTTAGATGGTACTTTGCAGGTTGGACGCTTCGCCTATGCGGGGTTTTGCATAGGTGGCGGATCTGTTGGCGAGCCCGGGTCGCAGTTTCGACCCCCGGGGCGTGACAAGCTTTCAGGTGTTTTTGGGCTCGTTGGAATCATGGGAATCTGAGGATTATCCCCGTTCAGTTTCAGCCCCATTGGACCTTGGATCGATGCGCACTTTCAGATGGGTTGCTTCGTCTCCAAAACCGGTGGACGGTTCTCTAATTCTATTGAATAGAATTGCATTCATGATTGTGAGAGAGTTAGGAAGCATGTTAGAGTGAGAGATGACACTTTCTTGTGTTGTTACTGAGTTCATGTCGACTAATGCTTCCTAGTTGTATTAACAATGTTATTATTGAAACTTGACCTAGCACCCTGTCATATGATGTATGTTCAACCAGACTAGTAGAAAACTCTCACTTGGGCTAGGTTTATTTATGCTTTAGACATCCACACCTTACATTCTATCTCTGGACATAGTGTTTTCCTCGCCTGGATAGTGGGCTGACTGGTCGGGATTTCTCTTAGTGTAGGATGCATGTTACACTCGTGCTTGGGGGCCAAGTGGAGTCTGGTAGATGTAGCTAGTCTTGTACTAGTGGCGGGAGCCATTTGGGTAAACGGTGGTCCCGGGTTGTCGAGTTCTTCGATTTGTTTGTCGCCACTGTGTTCGTGGCAGTGGTGTACCAGTGATAGCAGGACCTTTAATCCAGAATCTTTTTGGACAAACATGATTTTAGTAAAGCAATATTTTTCTTCCAAATGTCGAAGGGTCACCGGAGTCTGTTCTTGTCTGATTGGGCGAAGGCATTAGCCCTTCGGGGTTTGGGAGTAAAACTTGTTTTCTAACTGATTTTCCTAAAATAGCTAAAATTTATTAAAATGGGCTTCCTTAAATCAAGATGGTTTTACAAAAAGGAACTACTTTTAATCCCCACCCCGCGTGGGTTCGAGTGAAAATGGTTTTTCAGTAATAAATATCATATTTTTCTGTAAACTTCCACACCCAAGAGAGTTCGAGTGATCTGGATTCTAAGGGCTGCCTTTTTCTTTGGGTCAAGAACAGCGAGAGGCTATGCCTAGAGTGTGACAACCCGGATCTCCACAGAGCTTTTGTAGTGTGTCAACGACTTCTGGAGCCTTATTCGGTGAGATAGAGGTTCTTGTGCGCAAATCGGGCCTCAAGGTTGGACCCATCGCGAAATTTGGATTAAGATGACTTATCTGGATGCCTTTGACAAATTTTAGAAGTGAAATTTGGTAAAACGGACATCGGATTTCGACTCAGCGTGCAAAAACGATGTTTTCGGAGCCCGGATGCCAAAACACGGATTTCGAGGCTTAGTGTACTGTTCCGGCGGCCGGGGGCAGCGCCGGCGGCCACGGGCAGGCGGCGAAGTGTGGCAACGCCGCTGCGGGCAGGCGCAGGCAGGTGCGGGCAACGGCGCGGGTTGGCGGGTCCCCGGGGCTTGGGCGTGCACCGGGCGCAGCCAACGTGGAGGTTGCCACATGGCGAGCTCCCATTGGCTGGGCGGCGGCGCAGGTGCCGAGGCGCCAATTGCACCGGGCGCGACGCACGGTGGACCGCGCCAGGACGCGTGTCGTGCGCCCAATGGCCGGCGCAGCGACCCGGCAGTCCCGGCGTGGACCGCAGCCCGTGCGCCCCGCCATGAACCCCGCTGCCACGCGTCGCGTCGTGATTCGCGGGGGTGCGTGCGCTGGGCGCACGGGGCGCGGAGAAGGCCACGTGTCGTGCCCAGGGGATTCCGGGCGCGCACAGTAGCCAGCCGGGGCCTGATTCGGGCGCCCAAATCCGGCGCCCGAATCCGGATCCTCTTGTGTCTGGACTTTGGGCTATAAATAGCACCTTTTGCTGTTCTTTGGTCCTTTTCTCGAGCTCCTCTTGGGTTGAGGCCTTAAAAAAGGTTGTTCCTCACCTTGTCCTCTACTTCTTGATGGATTCCCAGAATTTTTGGAGGCCGCGGCTTCGGCATTTTCTGCGACGCGGCGCACTTCGACGCTTCTTCGATTGTGGCTTCTACCGTTGCATTTCAGTCCGTGAGGCCCCTTGGATCACTCCGATGGAATTTTGGGCTGATTTTTGTGGCAGCGCATTCATGAGAGGTACGCCTTCGATTTCCGTGTTGATTGCTTTGCTCTGTTTCGAGTTTTTGGTGGTGTTCCTGAGGTACCTTTTGACCACTTGTACTACTGCGATGTTTAGGACAGCGGTGAAGTATTGTTGGGATTTCTCGGCCTACGGGCATCGGATCAGGGCGTGTGAGGACTCGATCGGCATCTATGCTTCGAGAGGAACACAACCTTATTTTTATCAGAATTTCCAGAGGACTCTTCGAAGGTGATATATAAGCTTCTTCGTGACTGATTTTCGCAGATTTGCGAGTTGTGGATTGATTAGCTTACCGCGATGCTCTATTTGTATCTTGGCCTACAGGTGTCGGAATGAGAAGTATAAATACTTGATTTGCATCTACTCATCGCGAGGATCGCAGCCGTGATTTTTTTGGATTTTTCGGAGGATTGTACGCAAGTGAAAATTTTCCTTTTTCTGTGCTGGTTTGTAAAAACAGCAAGTGCTATTTTTGAGATGTGTTTGTGGTGTCGTTTGATTGTTGGTTGTGATGTTGGTTGGAGCAGAGGCTTGCGCGACCGAGTACCGAGGGTGCGGTTTTGGTGGATTTTGATAGTGTGGCTACACACTTCACCAACTTCGGCTTTGTTGGGTTATGATTAATTGGATCTAAATAGGGAAAAAAACACCTAGAGGGGGGTGAATAGGTGTAAACAGTAAACACTCAAAAATCATTGCGCAATAAAACCCAATGCGGAAATGAAAAAATAACACGCACGATTTTTACGTGGAAAACTCCAAACTGGAGTAAAAAATCACGGGACCGATAACACGGCGAAATCCACTAGAATTAAAACACGTACAAGGTGATATACCGTACTCACTTAAGACTCAACCTTTTCCATACGCTCCTAGTAGATCTTCTCCGCTCGCTCTGCAACGCTCCTCGAATCCACGATTTGCGTCCAACGCCGATTCCACGGCGTCCAACGTCGAATCCACGACGTCCGACCGAATCCATGGTCTTCACCCAGTAGCACGTATCGAATCCACGAACGTACCTCGCTCCGAGTCCACGAGAGCAGTTGCACCTTGAATCCACAAAGCCACGCGAGTCCACGCGCCGATTTTGGAAAAATCGTTGTTTTTGGGTGGTGATGATCCGCCGAATACTTAGATTAGAAATAGATCGGAAATACCATCTAAGTATTCATTAATTTGATTCTTCTCAAAATCTGAGTTTGAAAACCTAGAATCAAATTAATCAATATAGATGAAGAAACATAGAATTAAATCTATTGATTTCCTTTCTTCTCTATATGTGGATCTTTTTCTTTTTATCGTCTTTTTGGATTACCCTAAAAATGAATCATAGGGTTTATTTATAGGTTAGAAACTGTTGGAAGAGGATAAGAATAAAAAACTAACCTTTTCTGGAATTTTACAGGACGACGGTCCGGACTGGAATTATGGCGGTCCGGACTGTCGTAGCGAAACAGACTTTTTCCAGAAAAACATACCTTCGTGGTCCGGACTGAAATTCCCACGTTCCGGACTGTTCATGCAATTCCTGCAAATTCCACGTTCGGGGTCCGGACTGAAGTGACCAAGGTCCGGACTGGAATTGCGCATGAACTATCCTATGTTCGGGGTCCGGACTGTAATATCAGGTCCGGACTCTGAACATGTAGTATGTCCAGTTTTTGATATTTATGCAATTAAAAATTCATCCAAGTGTTTCTACACTATAAGAAGTATTCGGATCACCAAAAATATTTAGTTAAACGTACCTGATCCTTTTGAATTCTTCTTTCTTGAGATTGAGGTATATGATTCAAACTTCTTCATCTTCAATCTTCAAGACTTAAACAATTTCACGAAATACGCCAACACAAATTCCTTAACAATCTCCCCCTTTGGCGGTTTCGTGATAAAACACAAATCCACTCAAGAAATTTCAAAAAGGTATTTTTGTTGCTATCACCATACAACAAAAATTTACAATAGAGATCCAAAATAAAATTAAATACATGAGATAAACATTCTTGACATTTGTACTCTCTGCAAAAGAAAACATTCTTGACAAAAGAGATCGTTAGATACCTCAAGAATTTTTGCATACAAAACCAAACACAGAGATAGAGTTTATACTCATCATGACATTTACAAATTCAGATATGTAATAAGATCTCACTCAAAAAGCAACATATCTTCTAAGCATTAAAAATCCAAATGTCACAGAATTGTCAGTCAACAAGCAACTTGTTAGTTATATTACATGCCCAAATAGTTAGTCAAATAGTTAGTAGAGGCATGCAATCACACGTTATAAAACCAAAGTTGAAGTCATACTTACCTTTCATAGTTCAAAGTTGTTCAAAATTCACAACCATTAGACGATCATTTTCGATCATTGTTTGTCTCTCTCTCCCCCTTTTTGTCACAAAACAAGTCAAAAATTACAAAATAAAAGGGAGAGTTAAAAAGTTCAAAACAAGAAGGTTTGAGAACTCAAAAAAAAACTAAAACTGAAAAACCTGCAAACCAGAAAGATATGTCAGAAAGAAATTCAGTTGTCGGACTCAGAATCCTCAGAGCTACCGCAGTCCAATTTGTTCAAAATCCCTTTAAGCAACCTTGACAGGTTGGAACAATTTTGTTTCATCTTGTGAATGTTAGCCGACATTCTTTCTTGTTCTTCAGCCATTTTCCGCTATTCTTGTTGCATAGATACTATAGCAGCTTTTGTGATGTTTCTCTTGGAGGTAGAAGGGTATTGCGTGGATGCTGAATGTGAAGACCCGAAACTCCCACTTATGGAGCACTGTTTCATCTACAGCTTCCGGAGGCCTACGTGGCGTGTTGGTGGGATTTGTGCACCAATTGGACATTAGGGATGGACTATGTGTGTTAAATGGATCACGAGAGTAGTCTGATGACCCCGTCGGAAGTTTAGAAGTGGTTCCGCGCGCAATGGATATTAAAAAGGGACTCAGCGCGAAGTTTGGACCAAGGAGCACCCTTCCGGATGCCTTCGGCAATTTTTAGAGTTGGAATTTGGCAAATCGGACTCCGGATTTCGACTCAGCGCGCGAAAACGGTCAAAATGGGCTATTTACATGCATTTTTCGGGGGTTGCTACAGTAAAATTACTGTTCATGGCCGGAACAGTGTTTCCGACGACGGCGGCGGCGGCGGGCAGCGGCGGAGCGCGGCGCGGGCAGGTGCGCGGTCCACCGGGGGGACCATGCACCGGTCGCGGGCCACGTGGCGGATCCCGGTTGGGCCGGCGCGGGGGCGCGGTCCACGGGAAAAGGCGCGGTGCACGGTGGACCGGAGGGTGACACGTGGCGGCTTATGATTTGACGGTGCTGTGGACCGGGTCCACGGTGTGTGTGTGGGTGGCCTCGGGGCGCGTGCCTGGCAGGGGGGCGCAGGCGGCGCTGACAGCGCGCACGTGGGCGTGGCAGCGACGCGTTGACTGGGTGCGTGCCACGTGTCGGCTGTGCAGTGAGCCACGTGTCGTGCAGTGGACGGTCCGGAGTGCTGTCGCCTGTTTGGGCGGGCGACGTGGAGGCCCAGGGCAGTTTCGGGCTGCTACAGTGATCTTTCGGGCTGCTACAGTGCGCGCCCGAAAGTTCCCTGCGCCCGGAAGTTGGGACATATTCGGTATTTTTCGATTTGTTTCTGCAGCCTTTATAAAGCGATCCGAGCTTCCTTCTTTCACCTTTTTCCGCCATTTCCGAGCCTCCTCTCCCCAGGGTGCCTTCAGCAAAGATGATCCCCGAGCTTGGCTGCATCCTTCTGCAAAGTTTTGAGATTTTTGGTGGCACGCTTATCGAGGTTTCCATTTCTACGGCACGGCGCGACGCTCGTCCATTTGGGTTCCCCTTCGTCGCGTTTTGGTGCGCGAGCTCCCCCGGCCTACTCCGACCACCTTTTCGAGTGATTTCTTCGCCGCTGGATCCGCGACGGACAGATCTACGATCTTGGTATTTTCAGCTTTCCCTCATTTCGCGCTTTTCGAGGTGTTTGTTCGAGCTTACTGTGACCCCATTTCTGTGAAGGAGTTTTGGACAGCGGCATGGTCTTTCGACGTTATCTCCGCAACCGGGCATCGTTTGACGACGTGCTTATACTATTTTTTCATCTACTCGACGCAAGGAATATCACAATATTTTTCTTGGATTTTTCTGAGTTTTGCCCGAAGGTGTATGTTCTTCCCCTTGTCTGTAAATGGAATTACAGTTATGTTGCTGTGTGGTTTCGCGCACCTATACTGTGGAATTTGTAACTCGGCCTACGGGGCTCGGAATTGGACGTGCAGGTACTCGTTTCGAAGGTATCGACGCGAGGATTGCTGTGGTATTTTTATTGGATTTTTCTGGGCAATTTCTACAGGTGAAAACTGCACGTCTTCGGGACTGTTTTCTGATGTTGTATATGTGGATTATTTTTGGAATAAAAGTGTAATGTTGGACCTTAATTGTTGTACTCAGGGGCGTTTTCAGTTGTTTGGAGCCACAGCTTGCGCGACATGTTCCGAGGGTGCAATTTCGGCAGATTTTAGACTGTGAGCGTCTACACTCTTCACCGACTTCAGGTTTGCCTTGGTTTAAGCGCTTCAGGTGGGTAAGCTTAATATCAGTAACTGTATCAGGCAACGATTATGTTATGGCGAATATAAGTGCACTTGTGGGGATGTCACCCCTCTATGACTGATGCATGCATGTTTAGGGTACATGGTTTATGTTTGTAAGGTAGGTAAGCTTGATAATGATATTTGTATAAACGATTGCAAGAATAGTATTTATGAGGTATACTGAGGACTTGCATGACTTGGACTTCTATGTGATGATTAGTGTAAGCTTACCTAGGATAATGTTACCCTATGAGATTATGTAACATGCCATATTAGCACATAGCCTTTCATGTGGTTGGTTTATGTTTTGGGACAGAATTTCGTAGCTATGTGCGGATTTGTACTCTGAGGAGTTATTATGATCGAGGATCATGGTCAGGTGTAGGCATGTGGATTACTTTGTTGTATCTTTCTTGAGGACAAATGCATGCTTGTATGGACATATAGTTAGGCCCCCTTTTTATTGCTACACTACTTGTTGGAACTTGACTTAGGAGAAACCATGCTTTTTCTTTCTCCTTCTTGTTAGTCGGATGGTCAGTGTTGCTCGGGTTCGAGCAGGGGTTTGGATAGTGTAGTCGGGACTTCGTGTCTGGGACAGGTTGGATTAGTCGTGGGGCTTTGCGGCAACCGCGGATATTGGGCGGTTGACCGGATGTTTCTCTATGCACCTGATTGGGTATCAGTTTTCTTTAGTGGATGGAGTTTCCCACTTATCGTTCAGTTGCATCCGATTGAGGTCGGGTCTTTCCTTGGTGGTTGAGTTTTCCCACTTTGATCAGATTGATGATCAAAGTCCTGCTATATAGAGATACTTGTGATACTGATGACAGAGATACTTTACTCGTGTGGGTCGCTCCCCTCGAGTGCCGCTCCGGAGTAGGCTTTAGACCGTGTTGGGTTCCGGTCAGACCGTGTTGGGTTCCGGTCATTTGGACAGTGGAGATACTGAGTTCGGGAGATTGGTGACAGAGCGGCAGTACCGGGTTTTATACCGGTTCATTCGATTGGGTTTATTTCGGTCAAATACTTTTATTGTTACACTCGTGCCTGGGGGCCGAGTGCAGACTGGTAGTTGAGTTTAGATCAGTGCTAGTATTATTGAGAGCCGTTTGGTTGACGGTGGTCCCGTGTCGTTGAGAGTACTTTGACCGCTGTGTGAGAGGTTGAGCATCATGATTCTATCCGTTCTGAGAGAGAGAGCGTGGATTTTGACCATAGCCTGCATGAGCCACTACTCGATAGCGAGTTAGTCCGTTTGGACGCCCTACGTAATTCCTGCCCGTCAGCGGGAGGTGGTTGTAGGTGGGCGCAGGTTTGACTGGACCAGATGTGGCAGTCAGCTCGATTGGGTCGATTGTGCACTTCATGTGCTAGTGGTTGCATACCACTGTTTGGTTCTCCCCTTTTAGCCTTTAGATAGGGGCATGGTAGTTGTTGAGAGTCTCCAGCTTACTCATTTCAGTCTTATGACTTGGGTTAGTTTATGTCTCCTGAGGACTTGGTGGGCAGACCGTCAGGTCTGGCGGTGGTACCCACTGAGAACTCCCTTTTTGGTGTAGTTCTCACACCCTTTGGGGGTCTTTCCCCCCTTTTTCCTTCCTCTCCTTTGTTTTGCAGAGTCTTAGCGGGTGATGCTGATTCTGCGGTTGTTGATCGAGGCGAGGGAGTCGCGAGCTAGATCCCTACCCGTCGTTGGAGAGTAGCGGTATTCCCTACAGAGGAGATCTTCAGTAGTTTAGTTGTTTTGTTTCCCTCTTTTGAGAGACTGTTGTAGTGAGGATATTTTATGTATTGAGAGACTGTACACTGTTGTATTTATTGGAGTTACCTCCCGGTTGGGTTCAGAGCTTGTATTTGAGGATATTGTTTTATTATTATTTTTGGGAGGCGGACAGTGTTGTTTTATTTCTAGCTGTACAGTGATTGATTTTGGTTATACAGCAGATTTTTATTTATAGCTCTGATATCTGTTTAGCTATAGTACTTTTCTTGCAGGTTGGACGCTTCGCCTATGCGGATTTGGCATAGGTGGCGGATCTGTTGGCGGGCCCGGGTCGCAGTTTCGACCCCGGGGCGTGACAGATTAGAGTGGTATCGGAGCCTAGGTTGTAGGTCATGGTGGACTTAGAAACCCTAGGCTTATGGTTTGACCCTTGGTTGACTTCGTGAGAGTCGTGATTTATAGCGAGAGTCCTGATTGAGTTTTATACCTCTCCCAAGGGACGGGAGGAGTGATTGGCATGTTTATTCTCCTAAGTGATTATGTTGGCTGCAGACAACATAATGCTGTGGAACGGGTGACATGCTTGAGACTTTCGCTGGATTGGGTCGAGCGTTGCTGTGTGCTGTTTTGTTGTTTCGTCGTGGCGAGCGGTGTCTCCCCGACGCTGGGTTTTGACCCGTGTGTATTCTGTCATAGTAGTTGAGCTTGAGCGGTTGGTTTTGGGTCGGATACCCGGATTGAGGTCAGAGCGCTCCGGACCCAGATGACAGGATTGTTAGAGGCTTATCAGCGGCTGAGTGAGCGAGCAGCTGGTTTTAGTGACACAGTTGTCGGAGCAACGGGCAGCTCGACAGTGCTTCCTTCCGAGACCACCCGGTTGTAGTATCCTCAGTGGCGGGAATTTCTGTGGCACCGATGGAGTGAGTAGCCCCCTCTGTGCCAAAGGTTAGTGGCAAGGCACCGAGGTAGGGTGGATAGTTGACAGCTGGTGAGCTGGGGGGGGACGCGATCGATCTATTAAGCCAGATTTGGCAGATGAACCACCCCGACTCGTAAGATTGAGTTGGAGCATTTGGAGGCAGAGTCGTGGTTGGTGGTGATGGAGTGATCAATTGAGAGCCTCCCTGTACTAGAGAGTTTTGGCAGTTGTTGAACTGCGCGCTCCAGGTTCGAGGGACGAGGCGCATAGGATATGTGGCTGGGGGTGGATTGCTCCAGGATACCTTTCTGTTTATTCAGTCCCTCCGTTATAGGTTTTGACGCCTCGTTGGAGTAGGCATTGTGTTTGGAGCGTGGCGCTGCAGTTCCTTTGGATAGGGATCTGCCGCCAGGGGCGAGTTCTGGATTTTGGCGCTTGGCGCCGGGTGATGGAGGACAGATCAGCCGGCAGAGGCATTTCTGGTTTCTTTCTCCAGGATAACGAGTTTCTGAGATGCCGGAGATCGGGTGGACCCCGAAGGCAGCATCAGTATTTGTATCAGAGTGGCGCAGCGGTAGCGTGGATTTGTTATCTGCGGAGGACCTTATTCGTCGCCTCAAGGTGATCAGAGACAGAGGTCGTGCTCCCTTGCGGATAGTCCTGATTTTCAGGCAGATTGAGCGACAACCACTTGCATCGAGGGGACGAATCTGTGCCGCCCGATTGGAGGGCGCCACGGTGGTGGATCTAGTTGTCGCAGGTGTGATTTCATCACAGTAGTCGGAGTTAGAGCATGTTCCACTCTTGCATGGACTAGAGGCAGATTTGTTACCACGTGCACTAGAGGTACAGGTTCCTATTGTTGTTGTGCACGTGGAGGAGGCTTTTGGATCATGTCCAGTGCGGCCGAGACCGCGAGTTACTGGCAGCAGAATCATTGGAAATTGTAGCAATTCGGTGTTTTGACCCTATGTTGAGATTGTTAGAGCACTCAGGTTTTAGCGACAGGGTGAGAGGTGCTTACGGCGGCACCGGCACTCAGGGATATCTCTGTTGCCCACGAGATTCCGGGTGTGATTTCACCTTAGCTGTTGGTAATGCCGCCGGTTAGGGAGATAGAAATTGCGGTTGACGTGGTTCGAGGAACCGCGCCACCCTCGACAGCACCTCATTGGATATCGCCTGTAGAGCTGAGAGAGTTGATGGCACAGTTGCAGGGTCTGATGGATCGAGGGGTCTGTTTGACCTAGTGCCACGCCGTTGGTATACAGTGGTGATGCCACGTCGTTGATACACGAATGTGAGGGTCCTTTTATGGTTCGAGTGTAGACAGGTCCGGGTGGTATCTAGGACCTTCTGATGGAGTTATACTCCGGCAGTTAGTGTATGATGCGAGTACCTACTTGGAATTAGACAGCCGAGGACTTCGCCTAGATGGCGTTCAGGACACGGTGGGGGCATTATGAGTTTATAGCGAGGCCCAATGGAATGACGAATGCCCTGTTGACTTCAAGGTCTGAGGAATTGTATGTCCTAGTTGTGCTTGGACGGACTGGGAGTAGTGTTTCCCGAGGATATTTTGGTTTACTCCCAAAGCGACTTGGAGCACGAGGAGCACTTGTGGATGTGCTACCATGCCCGTGTGGATGAAGCGGTATGCCAAGTTATTGAGGTACAAGTTGTAGCTTCAGAAGCATACCTTCTTGGGTCGCCTTATTCTAGCCATTAGAGCGGCGGTGGAATCCGACCAAATGGATGTTATTCAAGATTGGTTGAGACCAACATTTATTCTTGAGGTGAGGAGCTTCTTGGACTTGGCAGTGGCAGGAGAGCATGGCCAATGGATAATGAGACTGATACCAGCGCCAATGCTAGTAATTCCAGTGTTGGGAGATGGATTTGTGTGTTTTAGTGATGCCTCCCATTGTGGCTGTAGAGTTACCGTGGGTTGATTTTCGGTCCACACGTCATTAGTCCAACCCTTTGAGTATTGAGGCAGGACCAACCGCTGTTTTGCAGGCAGCTTGGATCCCACAGTTGAGCCTTTCAGTACGTCTACTACCTCCAGCTTTGATTGATATACCTGGGCGTAGGCCATGCCTGCTTGGCTATCGGTATTGATTACTCAGCATTTCCGTTCTATACCATGCGATAGATTAAGATTTCAGCTTCGGTTTACAGTTTCTACCAGGTGGCATCAGTGGAGCCTACAGCTTTCAGCATTTTGTGTGGGATTTGCGCGGATGGTCGTTACTGGTTCGGATTTTTGACCGCGAGTTTGGGCATCAGCATTATGATCGCCTTTTGAGTCAGTTTTCAGTCCCGTTCACTGACGGTTTGGTCCCCGTCAGGGTGTCCTTATTAGTTGAGAGATTGGCTTCGACCCGTGGGTCTGTTGGGGTTATGTTGGCATGTTGAGTGACCAATTGTGGCATGAGATTGTGTCTCTTGAGGATCCCTTTTGAGGATAGCCCGTGGTTGAGTAGGCCACTCGGGTGATTTTGGATCGGGAAGTAACCGAGTGAAGACCCCAACTTATTGGATTCTTTTCTTCATTGGATGAATGTGTGGGTATGCTTCGGGTCGTCTTGTTGAGATTGACACCAGGAGGTGGTTTGGTGCGTGTTGCACGGATGGTTATTCTGTTTCCCCCAGCTCTTGATGGAGCCTCTGTGTTGTTTCACGTCTCAGCTCAGGAGTGTTTTGCTATTGGATCCCTCGCCCGTGATTGACTTGCCCCTTTAGAGATCTGTGATTGTTGGAGTACGAGGGACGCCCGTTGCGATTTCTGGCTCGAGTGATGAGAGAATTGCACATCGGGCCATGCCGTACTTGTTATTGTTGTTGGTGGGGAGTAATCACGGGGAGAGTGGTGTTTCGGGAGCTGGAGGCGTTATTGATGGATACCTACCCGTGGTATTTGTGACTCTTAGTGGATTTGAGCTAGTTTCGAGGACGAAACTTTCTTTAGTGGGGGAGGATGTGAAGACCCGAAACTCCCACTTATGGAGCACTGTTTCATCTACAGCTTCCGGAGGCCTACGTGGCGTGTTGGTGGGATTTGTGCACCAATTGGACATTAGGGATGGACTATGTGTGTTAAATGGATCACGAGAGTAGTCTGATGACCCCGTCGGAAGTTTAGAAGTGGTTCCGCGCGCAATGGATATTAAAAAGGGACTCAGCGCGAAGTTTGGACCAAGGAGCACCTTTCCGGATGCCTTCGGCAATTTTTAGAGTTGGAATTTGGCAAATCGGACTCCGGATTTGGACTCAGCGCGCGAAAACGGTCAAAATGGGCTATTTACATGCATTTTTCGGGGGTTGCTACAGTAAAATTACTGTTCATGGCCGGAACAGTGTTTCCGGCGA
Source organism: Tillandsia leiboldiana (assembly GCA_029204045.2). NCBI lineage: Eukaryota > Viridiplantae > Streptophyta > Magnoliopsida > Poales > Bromeliaceae > Tillandsia > Tillandsia leiboldiana. Next base: position 6,430,685 of record CM055071.1, on the reverse strand, counting down.
CGGCGGCGGCGGCGGGCAGCGGCGGAGCGCGGCGCGGGCAGGTGCGCGGTCCACCGGGGGGACCATGCACCGGTCGCGGGCCACGTGGCGGATCCCGGTTGGGCCGGCGCGGGGGCGCGGTCCACGGGAAAAGGCGCGGTGCACGGTGGACCGGAGGGTGACACGTGGTGGCTTATGATTTGACGGTGCTGTGGACCGGGTCCACGGTGTGTGTGTGGGTGGCCTCGGGGCGCGTGCCTGGCAGGGGGGCGCAGGCGGCGCTGACAGCGCGCACGTGGGCGTGGCAGCGACGCGTTGACTGGGTGCGTGCCACGTGTCGGCTGTGCAGTGAGCCACGTGTCGTGCAGTGGACGGTCCGGAGTGCTGTCGCCTGTTTGGGCGGGCGACGTGGAGGCCCAGGGCAGTTTCGGGCTGCTACAGTGATCTTTCGGGCTGCTACAGTGCGCGCCCGAAAGTTCCCTGCGCCCGGAAGTTGGGACATATTCGGTATTTTTCAATTTGTTTCTGCAGCCTTTATAAAGCGATCCGAGCTTCCTTCTTTCACCTTTTTCCGCCATTTCCGAGCCTCCTCTCCCCAGGGTGCCTTCAGCAAAGATGATCCCCGAGCTTGGCTGCATCCTTCTGCAAAGTTTTGAGATTTTTGTTGGCACGCTTATCGAGGTTTCCATTTCTACGGCACGGCGCGACGCTCGTCCATTTGGGTTCCCCTTCGTCGCGTTTTGGTGCGCGAGCTCCCCCGGCCTACTCCGACCACCTTTTCGAGTGATTTCTTCGCCGCTGGATCCGCGACGGACAGATCTACGATCTTGGTATTTTCAGCTTTCCCTCATTTCGCGCTTTTCGAGGTGTTTGTTCGAGCTTACTGTGACCCCATTTCTGTGAAGGAGTTTTGGACAGCGGCATGGTCTTTCGACGTTATCTCCACAACCGGGCATCGTTTGACGACGTGCTTATACTATTTTTTCATCTACTCGACGCAAGGAATATCACAATATTTTTCTTGGATTTTTCTGAGTTTTGCCCGAAGGTGTATGTTCTTCCCCTTGTCTGTAAATGGAATTACAGTTATGTTGCTGTGTGGTTTCGCGCACCTATACTGTGGAATTTGTAACTCGGCCTACGGGGCTCGGAATTGGACGTGCAGGTACTCGTTTCGAAGGTATCGACGCGAAGATCGCTGTGGTATTTTTATTGGATTTTTCTGGGCAATTTCTACAGGTGAAAACTGCACGTCTTCGGGACTGTTTTCTGATGTTGTATATGTGGATTATTTTTGGAATAAAAGTGTAATGTTGGACCTTAATTGTTGTACTCAGGGGCGTTTTCAGTTGTTTGGAGCCACAGCTTGCGCGACATGTTCCGAGGGTGCAATTTCGGCAGATTTTGGACTGTGAGCGTCTACACTCTTCACCGACTTCAGGTTTGCCTTGGTTTAAGCGCTTCAGGTGGGTAAGCTTAATATCAGTAACTGTATCAGGCAACGATTATGTTATGGCGAATATAAGTGCACTTGTGGGGATGTCACCCCTCTATGACTGATGCATGCATGTTTAGGGTACATGGTTTATGTTTGTAAGGTAGGTAAGCTTGATAATGATATTTGTATAAACGATTGCAAGAATAGTATTTATGAGGTATACTGAGGACTTGCATGACTTGGACTTCTATGTGATGATTAGTGTAAGCTTACCTAGGATAATGTTACCCTATGAGATTATGTAACATGCCATATTAGCACATAGCCTTTCATGTGGTTGGTTTATGTTTTGGGACAGAATTTCGTAGCTATGTGCGGATTTGTACTCTGAGGAGTTATTATGATCGAGGATCATGGTCAGGTGTAGGCATGTGGATTACTTTGTTGTATCTTTCTTGAGGACAAATGCATGCTTGTATGGACATATAGTTAGGCCCCCTTTTTATTGCTACACTACTTGTTGGAACTTGACTTAGGAGAAACCATGCTTTTTCTTTCTCCTTCTTGTTAGTCGGATGGTCAGTGTTGCTCGGGTTCGAGCAGGGGTTTGGATAGTGTAGTCGGGACTTCGTGTCTGGGACAGGTTGGATTAGTCGTGGGGCTTTGCGGCAACCGCGGATATTGGGCGGTTGACCGGATGTTTCTCTATGCACCTGATTGGGTATCAGTTTTCTTTAGTGGATGGAGTTTCCCACTTATCGTTCAGTTGCATCCGATTGAGGTCGGGTCTTTCCTTGGTGGTTGAGTTTTCCCACTTTGATCAGATTGATGATCAAAGTCCTGCTATATAGAGATACTTGTGATACTGATGACAGAGATACTTTACTCGTGTGGGTCGCTCCCCTCGAGTGCCGCTCCGGAGTAGGCTTTAGACCGTGTTGGGTTCCGGTCAGACCGTGTTGGGTTCCGGTCATTTGGACAGTGGAGATACTGAGTTCGGGAGATTGGTGACAGAGCGGCAGTACCGGGTTTTATACCGGTTCATTCGATTGGGTTTATTTCGGTCAAATACCTTTATTGTTACACTCGTGCCTGGGGGCCGAGTGCAGACTGGTAGTTGAGTTTAGATCAGTGCTAGTATTATTGAGAGCCGTTTGGTTGACGGTGGTCCCGTGTCGTTGAGAGTACTTTGACCGCTGTGTGAGAGGTTGAGCATCATGATTCTATCCGTTCTGAGAGAGAGCGTGGATTTTGACCATAGCCTGCGTGAGCCACTACTCGATAGCGAGTTAGTCCGTTTGGACGCCCTACGTAATTCCTGCCCGTCAGCGGGAGGTGGTTGTAGGTGGGCGCAGGTTTGACTGGACCAGATGTGGCAGTCAGCTCGATTGGGTCGATTGTGCACTTCATGTGCTAGTGGTTGCATACCACTGTTTGGTTCTCCCCTTTTAGCCTTTAGATAGGGGCATGGTAGCTGTTGAGAGTCTCCAGCTTACTCATTTCAGTCTTATGACTTGGGTTAGTTTATGTCTCCTGAGGACTTGGTGGGCAGACCGTCAGGTCTGGCGGTGGTACCCACTGAGAACTCCCTTTTTGGTGTAGTTCTCACACCCTTTGGGGGTCTTTCCCCCCTTTTTCCTTCCTCTCCTTTGTTTTGCAGAGTCTTAGCGGGTGATGCTGATTCTGCGGTTGTTGATCGAGGCGAGGGAGTCGCGAGCTAGATCCCTACCCGTCGTTGGAGAGTAGCGGTATTCCCTACAGAGGAGATCTTCAGTAGTTTAGTTGTTTTGTTTCCCTCTTTTGAGAGACTGTTGTAGTGAGGATATTTTATGTATTGAGAGACTGTACACTGTTGTATTTATTGGAGTTACCTCCCGGTTGGGTTCAGAGCTTGTATTTTGAGGATATTGTTTTATTATTATTTTTGGGAGGCGGACAGTGTTGTTTTATTTCCAGCTGTACAGTGATTGATTTTGGTTATACAGCAGATTTTTATTTATAGCTCTGATATCTGTTTAGCTATAGTACTTTTCTTGCAGGTTGGACGCTTCGCCTATGCGGATTTGGCATAGGTGGCGGATCTGTTGGCGGGCCCGGGTCGCAGTTTCGACCCCGGGGCGTGACACTGAAAGTGTATTTTGACCTTCATTACAAGGAGATTCTTTAAGCAGAGAGCGTGCTCTGGCGAGGGGTTCATTGATCTGAATTCCTCTGCCCCTCGAATTCTTGCTCCTTGTGTGCTGCTTGGTTTTTGAGGAAGTCTTCATCAGCTTCTTTTGCTTTAGATAGAACCTATCTTCGTCATCAACCATTTGTTGTACTTCTTCAAAAAATGTGTCCCAATCTTCGTCGTCTTCTGATTCTGAACCATTTTGAAGAACAATCTTCGTTTCCTCTTGACTTGGTTCAGCTTGTTCCTTTTTAACAGATGCTCTCGTTCCGACCATTGCTACAATGAGTGCAACAATCCAAGCAAAAGCCATTTTTGATACTCGTGCTCAGATGATGGAAAAACCTGTGAGCAAACCTCAAGAACACGAGAAAAAATTGTTTATTTTCAAAAATTAGAAAAATTGTACCCAAACAATCATCATCATGTAGAGAGACTAGGAATCAAATTAGTTTTGCAAAAAAAAATTTAAAAATAGATCAATTCCATGATTTTCAAAAAGTCCTATTATATGCCCTAAAACCGAATTTTCAGAAATCGAAGCCTAAAATTCCGTTAATCAAGAGAATACCTAGCATATAATCAAAACTAATCTAGCCAGAGTTCTTATTTCAAAAGAAATTTGACCAAAAACCAATCTCAAACGAAAAAGATATAGAATTTCTCTCACGTTTTGAGTAAAAAGATGAAAAATTGTGAAAAACTGAGTTTTTGATCAAGAAAACTTACTTGGAATCGAAGAACGTGAGTTGGGAAGGCTCCAAATCAATTGTTTTCTAGAGAGAGAAGGTCTGGAGACTTAGGAACAAAAGATTGAAGTAAAAAGAAATCATAACCCTTTTGTTCTATATAAAACCCTAGCCGCGGTCCGGACTGCCTCAAGAATACAGTCCGGATCGGCTACCCGCAGGAATTCCTGCGTTCGGGGTCCGGATCGGATTCTCCAAGCTCGGACCGGCTTCAACCTTTTTCTTCAGAAAAATTTAGGAAAATCCTAGAAAATCCAGAAAAAGATTGTAAGCACTTGTGTGTATCAACTTTAAATGAAAATCATCGTTTCATATTAAAAGAAATAGATTATGCAAAATCTATCAAAAATATCCAACTAATGAAGCGAAAATTTATAAAAATTAAATCCCTTAAAGTTGAACAACTTCAATCACATCTAACATGATCTTATGAGTAATGCCTTTATCAAATCATCAATTTGGTAAAAAAAATGAAATACCAAGATCAATAGATGTTTGAAATCCCAAATATATTAGATAATGTATCTAGTCAATTTTTGAAGAGAGTGGCTCTTTGAGCATCTTTCAATAAAATCCCCACCTTATACCAACCTTGAAATTTGACAGAGTCAAATATTCCAAAATGCATTTTATTTAATCAACATGAAAAACCATGCTTGGTATACATGTGGTAGCTGCACACAGTACTCGGACAACCGAGGTGGTAGCTCTTTCCTCCATGTGGTGGTAGTTTTCACACTCCTCATTGGGATGTAACTCTTTCCACATCTTTTGAGCATAACAATTTTCATTTACTCCCCCTCAATTGGCTATCAATTATTTAAAATATAAAGTATTCAACCAAAAATTGATCTCGATTTCATACTTGACTCAATTGTCAAATAAGATAAAAACTAAACCAAGAGATCATTTGAGAGAGAAATTGACTTTGATCAAAAACAAAGATGACTTAATTGACATACATGATCATTGCATCAAATGAATTATTATGATATCCAAAGTATAATAAATTTCTAAATATATAAAAGGATGCAATTAAAGTCAATATAACTAATGCTCAATTTATGTTCTATGTACAAGCATAGATAATGAACAAAAACACAAAAACAAAACCTAACCTAAGCATTGGTTTGAAAAAGAGATTATTTCAAGGAAAGCATTCCAATTGCCTTACGCAAATGAATAAATCGTTTTTGATCCAAAGGTTTTGTTAAAATGTCAGCTAATTGATCCTCAGTTGAAATGTAGGAAAGTTGAAGAATATTTGATTCAACTAGCTCTCTTAAGAAATGATATCTAAGTTCAATGTGTTTCGTTCTTGAGTGCAACACAGGATTTTTGGAAATATTTATAGCACTTGTGTTGTCACAAAGAATTGTTACCGAAGTTGCTGAAATTCGAAAGTCGCTCAACACACTTTTCATCCAAATGAGTTGGGTTGAACAACTACCCGCTGAAATATATTCCGCTTCGGTAGTTGAGAGTGCAATGCAGTTTTGCTTTTTACTGTGCCATGCAACAAGGCAATGGCCAAGATAAAAACTTGCACCACTCGTACTCTTTCGATCATCCACAGATCCTGCCCTATCGGCATCTGAATATCCTAAAATGTCAAGACTTGTTCCCATAGGATACCAAATTCCGAAGTTCACGGTTCCTTTGACATACCGGATGATCCTTTACACCGCTTTCAGGTGATCCTCCTTTGGTGGTGATTGATATCTCGCGCAAATCCCAACACTAAAGGATATGTCCGGGCGACTAGCCGTGAGGTAGAGTAGACTTCCAAACATGCTGCGATAAAGCTTCTCGTCTACTCTTTCACTAAGAGATTCACTTCCTAATCCCTTATTGCTAGTTCCCATGGGAGTCAGAAAATCTTTAGAGTTTTCTAAATCGGATTTCTTTACCAACTCCCTTGCATACTTGGATTGACACAAATGGATGCCATCATCATTTTGTTTCACTTGCAATCCAAGAAAGTACGTCAGTTCGCCCATCATTAACATCTCAAATTCGCTTTCCATGGTTTCCGCGAATTTAGAAGCATCATTATCTCTTGTTGCCCCAAATACAATGTCATCGACATAGATTTGTGCCACAATGAAGTTATCCTGATAATGCTTCACAAAGAGAGTCTGGTCAGCTCCCCCTCGAGTATAGCCCTTTTCTAATAGGTGCTTTGTCAACCTTTCGTACCACGCTCGTGGTGCTTGTTTTAGACCTTAAAGAGCCTTTTTCAAACGAAAAACATGGTTAGGTTGTTTATAGTCTACAAAACCTTTCGGTTGAGCCACATAAACTTCCTCGTTTAAAAATCCATTTAAAAACGCGCTCTTAACGTCCATTTGAAAGAGTTTTATTTTAAAATGACAAGCAATAGCGAATAAAATACGAATTGACTCGAGTCTAGCTACCGGGGCGAACGTTTCATCAAAATCTATACCTTCAATTTGTGAATAGCCTTGAGCAACTAGACGTGCTTTGTTCCTGATGATGGTACCATCCTCGTTTTTCTTATTCTTGAAAATCCATTTAGTACCAATCACGTTGTGTTGCTTTGGAGGCTTCGTTAATTCCCAGATTTTGTTTCGTTCGAACTGATGGAGCTCTTCCTGCATCGCTTCAATCCAGTAGTCATCTTGAAGAGCTTCATCAATGTTCTTTGGCTCAATCATGGAGACGTAACATGCGACTCCACAAATCAACTGTCTCCGAGTCCTGACTCCTTCGTGTGGGTCTCCAATAATGTTAGATTCTGGATGATCCTTGGAGATGCGTAACGTTTGAGGTAACGGAGTACTCGGAGGTACATGTGATAATTCCTGCACATCAGATAAACTTGAAGAACCATTGATGCATCAACATTATCGGAAGAATTATTATAAGAAGATGCATTTGCAGGAGAATCATCATCTAGAGACATATCAGGGGTAGATTTATCAGATGCAAAGTGAAAAGCTTCATCTACTTTAACATTTATAGATTCTACCATCGTTTTAGATTCCAAGTTAAAAACCCGATATGCTCTACTGTTTGTAGAATAACCCATGAAAATCCCTTCGTCACTTCGAGAGTCAAATTTTCCAAGATTTTCGCGGTCACGTAAAATGTAACAACGACTCCCAAAGATACAAAAATATTTGATATTTGGTTTTCTACAAAACCACAGCTCATATGGTGTATTTAAAGTTCCCGGGCGCAAATATACTCGATTAATTACATAGACGGCGGTGTTCACAGCTTCAGCCCAAAAATATAACGGTAAATTCTGGCTATAAAGCATCACACGCGCCATCTCTTGAACAACCCTGTTTTTGCGCTCGACTACACCATTTTGCTGAGGTGTATAGGGTGCTGAGAATTCATGTTTTATGCCAGTGGAAGTGCAAAAATCAATGAATTTACAATTAATGAATTCTCCACCTCTATCACTTCGAACACGAACGATCTTTTCATTTCTTTCAATCATAATACGATGACAAATCTCATGAAAAGAGTCGAAAGTATCCGCTTTCTCTTTTAAAAATGTTACCCATGAATACCTAGAGAAATCATCAACCAAAAGAAAAATATACCATTTACCTCCCAAAGATGGTTGACGAGTTGGCCCCATTAAGTCCATGTGTAGTAATTCTAACGGTCGTTTGGTGCCAACGTGGTTCAAGGACGAAGGAAGAATTCACCTTTGCGTATCCAAACTTTTTGAGTTTTGGAGTACGTCGGCAATGTTCGTGAAGTTATTACCTTAGGTGAAAGCGTCTTGATCGATCCATCGCTTTTCCTTGACGTCGTCGTCTTGTTTGATGTACTACCAATGTTCTTTTCTTTTGAAAAATCCTTCATTGATTTCCGGGGAGTGAACTCATTGGTAGTAGTTGCAAGAGGTGCTTGATGTGATCGCTTTGCTCCCATCTTGCAATTTCTTCTAATGTGCCCTGCAAAACCACAACGAAAACATACCTTTGTTCTTGACGATCCCGAAAAGGGTGAGGTAGGGTTGTTGTCGTTGTATACAGTGATTTTCGTCGTCGGAGGAGTTACCGACTGGGGCACAAAAACTGTTCCACTCGAACTAGGACTGTCGCCAGTTTGAGTGTATCCGAGGCCGAATCGGTTTGTTTGACCAAGACCAAGCATCTTATCCAACTTGCTCCTTCCAGAAGAAAAACTGTCACGCCCCGGGGGTCGAAACTGCGACACGGGCTCGCCAACTGATCCGCGACCTATGCGGAACCCCGCATAAGCGAAGCGTCCAACCTGCAAAGTACCATCTAACGACTAAACAGATATCAGAGCTAAAGAAAAACTGCTGTAATAAAAACCTGAATCACTGTACAATTGAAAAATAAAAGTACAATATCAATCTCCCAAAAATAATAATACAATAATCTGATCCACCGAAACTGTAATACAAGTAAAAGCCACCTATACAACATCTATAAATCCAAAAAGGGAGATAACTAAAATAATAAAATACAACTGAGTACAGTGAAACCCACAATCCGGGTTGGTACATCTATCCCACTGTAGGAATCAACACTGGTAGGGATCTATCTCGCGACTCCCTCGCCTCGAACCGTCAACCGAAGATCCGCAACTCCCGCAGCAGACAATACAAAACAAAGGGAGGAAAGGGGAAAAACAACAATGGGGGTGAGAACCACTAGTAAAACCAGTAGCCTCCCCCTGTGGGTAAAGCCTCAAACCTCGACGTACCCACAACTCTACCAGAGGCAAGAAAAAGAATAAGAGAGGTGGTAAGCTATAAACAGAACTACTGATAAAAGAGAGCTACCACTAAAATGCCTCTAAAATGCCCAGCTAAAAGAATAGCTAAAAGTATGCCTGAGAAAGTCAAAGCCTGCCTGACCAAACCCAATCAATACACCAGTAAACACTGGTACTGCCTGCTCTGCTGTCAACTCAAGAACCCAGAATCTGATCGGCACACGGCACGATCCCAAAGTATCCAATCGACCGGCACACGGCTCGGCCCTAAGCCTACTCCGGAGTGGCACTCGAGGGGAGCGACCCACATGAGTAAAGTATGTAACCATAAGTATCTGATATAGCAGGACTGGATCAAGACTCTAAGTAAGTGGGAAAAACCATCCACTAAGGAAGCTCGATCCCTCACCTCCAATCCGATGTAATAATAATAACCCGGTCAACCGCCCACAGTTCGCGGATGCCGCAATCCCTGCCATCAGGCCCTGCCTGTCCCAAATCCCCAGAAACCTTACTACACTATCCCAAACTCCCTGCTCGCACCCGAGCCACAAATACCCAGAGTCTAAAATGAAAAGGAGAAAAGTATAAAGCATGGTTTCTCCTAAGTCAAGTCCAACATGATAGTGTGGCAGAAAAATGTGGCCTATCTAGATGACCATACAAGCATGAAGATGTCCCAAGATGATGTAAAGTAAACAGGTGTCGATGTTCTTACATTTATTAGAGCATGCTATCCAAATTACATAATCAATCTCATAAAAGGATTAGATGTTAACATAGCATACATCAAGTCTACACAAGTATGCACCTTTCACATTTGGAAATAAAGTGAGAATAGTATCCAACATGGTTTTCACCAAACATGAATCAGGAGATAAATGACAATCATTACTTTCATAAAGAGTGAATCTCACATAGATAGATCAAGATTAATGTAGTCAGTTATTTTCACACAAACCACTAACCACCCTCAAATGAAACATCCATTCACATATAGACTTGCCAAAGATCAATTAACATTACTTGAATATGGTCATTCAATCCACTATCACCAATGAATAGACTAAGGTTCAACAACTTTTATTGATCTCACATAGGATGCACATAGAATCCACCAACAACATTTATTTCCACATAGGCTAAATCGCCGACCATTCACAATACACAATCTCACGCAAAATAGTCTAAGGATCAACCATTATGGTAAATATCACAAGATGTAGAAGGAAAATCTACAAGGTCAATTATTCTCATGTGGATAAGTCAAGAATCATTTAACATATAACCTCTCATGACATAGGTTCAAGAATCATCAATAAGATCACCCTCACTTACCCTGAATAGCCATTCACACTTAGCCCATATGACATTCACATAAAGTCATAACAATCCCTTCCTACATAGCAACCATATCCTTCACATAAATCAACTAAAATCATTTACATATAACTATCACCATCATTCACCATAATTAGGTTAACCATTCATCACAAAGTGTAGGCTAAAGATTAATTTCCCAATTACCCTCACATAACATAGGTTAAAGGAGGATCACTTATAATCAACTTCATTTGAGATAATACAACATCAATCAAACTATTCATTCACTCATGTATACACTGAGAATCAATTAACTTAATCTAAACATGGATATCCAAGCATATTATACCGAGGAGAAGAGAACATCAACCACTATGTGATGAGGAAACCAATAGCCCGAGTGGGTAAATCGATGTTTTCGGCAAAGAACAACCACCCACCTGAAACTTGATGATCCGCTGCCCGCTGTAGCTCAAATTTGGCGTGAGTAATCTTTATCCTCCTAGGAGACCGATGCCGCGAAAATCATCCAAATCCGCCTCACGGATTGGGCGCAATCACTGAAACAATGCACACTGCGCACTCAAAATCCAGAATTTCAGCAAGTGCAACAAGATTAGATAAAAGGTATGTGCAACCTCAAATACCTCAAAATGAAGTCTCCAACAGTAAAACAAAGATCTCCTCTTTCATACAAATATCTTCGAGTCCTCAAAAACCCACCATTAATTTTCCTTAACATTCAAATGAAGCAAAATCACAATGCTGTCCAAAAACTGCTAACATAAACTTGCTAGCATTTCCAAGCTTAATTAGAGGCTTTTCCAAAGGAATTTATGTGAGGTCCCGGAATCCCCCGCGTAGGGTTGCTGGTTGTTGGGCAGCTTTCGATCGCCGTTGGGGGTGTTGGTGCGCGTGTTGGGGGCCCATAAATGGATTTGTGATGCAATTTGGGATTTGCTTGCATCACTGGAGGCCTGCGTGGGTTGCGCGCAATTTGGACACAAGTGGTGGACTTCGGGCTTAATTTGAGACCCCGTGGGAAGTTGGAGGACCCGTCGAGTGTTTAGAAGTGATTTCGCGCGATTCAGATGTCAAAATTAGACTCCGGGTGAAGTCCGGATAAAAGTTTACCTCTCCGGTCGCCTTCGGGAATTTTTAGAGTTGGAATTTGGCAAATCGGACTTTAAAAATGGTCCCGGCGCGAAAATCGAATCGAGTGGGCATTCGGCAAATTTTCGGGTGAGAATTTGGAGAAATGGACATCGTTTTTGGATTCAGCGCGCGAAATCGCTAAGAATGGACTATTTACTTGTTGGTTTCGGGCCCTGTTGACGTGCGCGTTTTTCGAGGCATCGCGGCACGTTTTTCGAGGTGGCGTGTGGATCCCGAAGCAGCTTTTGGCGGCACGGATCCCGAGGGCGCGGCAGGCGTACGGTCGCGACAGGGGGCACGCAGGCGCGCGGCGCGGAATGCGCAGGGGCCGCCACGTGGCGGCCCCCCCGTTGGCGCCCGCACGGGCGCGGGGGCACGCGCGCCCGTGTAACGGGCGTGTGTCCCGCGCCTGCGCGTGGTGCGGTGCAACGCACCCGTGTGGCGGGCGCGTTGCCGCTCGCCACGTGGCGCCCGGGCGCGTGCGTGAACCCGGCGCACGCGCCCGGCTGTGGACCGCCCGGTTTGGGGCTCCCTGGTTGGCCCGAGCTGTGGACCGGGGCCGTGCACCGGCCCCGTGGACCACTTTCTCTCCCCCTCATTTTCTTCTTCTTCTTCCTCCCCGCACCGCCATCTTTCTCCTTTCTTTCTTTCTTCTCCACCCGAGAGCGAGAGGGAGTGAGGGAGGGGGGTTGCGTGAGGTGCGGCGGCGCGTCGTGGACCTCGTTTTGCGTGCAAGGTCGCCCGGCGGAGCGTTTCGACGACGGCGGCGCAAACGGGTAGGTCCCGGGCGTTGGTTTTTCTGTATTTTTGTACAGTTTTTGGAGCACTCTTTTAGACAGTAACTGACCCTCTTGCTCTTTTCTGTGTTGGGCACCGTGCACCGTTTTGCGTGCGGACTCCGGCACCGTGCACCGTTTTGCGTGCGGACTCCGTTTTGCGTGCGGATCCTGGCACCGTGCACCGTTTTGCGTGCGGACTTCGGCACCGTGCATCGTTTTGCGTGCGGACTCCGTTTGGCGTGCGGATTCTAGCACCGTGCTCCGTTTTGCGTGCGGACTCTGCCAGCGGACATCGTTTTGCGTGCAGATCGCGTGGAGGCCAATTGCAAGTGTCTACGAGCAATTGGTGGCAAATCGAGGTGGGTGGCCTTATCTCCAAGTTATGGACTGTACAGTATTTCTACTAATGTAGGACTATGCATGATAGTTTATTTCATTGTGTAGTATGCTAGATTGTGGGAATTGTTATTCCTTTTATTATCTGTTAATATAGTTATTTTGGAACTTGACCTAGCACCCCCGTCATATGTTGTATGTGTAACCAGACTAGTAGAAAACCCTCACTTGGGCTAGGGTTATTTATGCTTAGACATCCACACTGTACCTTCATCCCTGGACATAGTGTTTCCTCGCCCGGGTAGTGGGCCGAGAGGTCGGGACTTGCTTTTAGTGTGGGATGCTTTTACACTCTTGCCTGGGAGCAGAGTGGAGTCTGGTAGTTGTACTGGGTTGCTTATCTGTGCCGGGAGCCGTTTGGGTAAACGGTAGTCCCGGGAGGTCTTGTTTCCCTGTTGTGCCGTCGTGGAGGGAGCCGTTGCGCAGACGGCAGTCCCAGGCCGTCGAGTATCTTCCGGTCCGTCTTGTTGGGAACCGTTGGGGTTGACGGTGGTCCCAGGTCGTTGAGTGTTGTCCGACCTATTTTGTTACCCTGAGTTGTGGGTCGTTCCTGGCTGTGGAGTATCTCCAGCCAGTGAGCCTTGTGCTGCGAGCCGTTGGAGAGGCTAGTGTCTCGTGTTTCGAGTTAGCCGAGCAGCTGAGTCGTCGTGAGTGCTCCGACTGTTGTGCGAGGTATTTGGGGATCTTGAGCCCTACCGTTCTGAGAGTGAGCGTGGATTTTGACTAGCCTGCATATGCCAATGTTTGATACTCTATGCCGCGCCGTTCTACTCAGTTGGAGTCGCGTCCTGAGATGCCGCTGTGGATACGATGGTTGGCCTGTTGAGGCAGTTTTCCACAGTTGAGGCAACGATGGGCCTGTTGAGGCAGTTTTGCGCGAGGGATGAGTTAGTAGGACAGGATGCCCCACGTAAATCCCGTCCTCATGTGGATGTGTGGTAGTGGGCAGGAGCGTTCCTAGTCGACGGGCGCAGGCTTGACTGGACCTTGAGGTAGTCAGTTCGTTTGGATCGATTGAGCACCTTGGGTGCGAGTGGTCTCTTTTACTTTCATCTGTTCCACCTTTGAGTGTCTAGATAGAGGCATGGTAGCTGTAGAGTAGTTTCCAGCTTTTCCTGCAGATTTCTTTGCCTGTTATCTTTTGCCTCTAGTAGACTTAGTGGGCAGACCGTTGGGCTTGTTGACGGTACCCACTGAGAACTACTGTGGGAAGTAGTTCTCACACCCATCGTGGTGTCTTTTTCCCCAGGAACTTCTCCTCCTGTCCCTGTTGCTCCAGTTGCTGATCCTTCTGACCGAGGCGAGGGAGTCGCGAGCTAGTTCCCTACCCGTCATTGGAGTGTAGCGGTACCCCTTCAGAGGAGAGCTTCAGTAGATTAGTTTTCTTCTTTTTCCTCTGTTGAGAGACCTTTGTTGTGAGGTATAGAGTTGTACTTTATTTTACAGTTTGAGAGACTGTTGTAGTGAGGATATTCTTGTGTCGAGAGTCTGTACACTGATGTATTCATTGGAGATACCTCCCTTTTGAGTGGACGTATCAGAGGATTTTGTATATGATAGTATTTGGGGAGGTGGATATTGTATTATTTTCAGTTGTACAGTGTTTGGACTTCAGTTTTAGTAGTCTACTTTCAGCGCTCTGATATCTGTATACTGTAGTTGATTCTTTCTGCAGGTTAGACGCTTCGTCTGTACGGCAGTTTCCGTACAGATGGCGGATCTGTTGGCGAGCCCGGGTGGCAGTTTCCACCCCGGGGCGTGACAATTTATCCACAGATCACAAAAGAGAATTTTCTCAGCTTGAAGTTAAGAAGAAGTCACAACTTGAATTTCTGAAAAAGACCTTGTATCCAGAAAGTTATCTACATTCCAAGGCGCATTGCTCAAATCCAAATTAAAACAGGGACTGCAGTAATCCATATAATAGCACTTGAAAAGATCATTAATTTTACCTACCCAAACGTGCTCCAAATCCATCAAGAGAGGTACCATTGGATTCCTTGTCGAGAGTAGATACAAATTGAGCTAAAGAACTTCAAATTTCATGCTCGGATGATGGAGAAAACCCATAAACACTTTAAACTATCCATCAAGTTCCATCTGTACACGAATGCAGCAAGGTGCTCCCAAGATCATGCAAAAACCCTAATAAAAACTCAGATTTGTGGAAAATGATACATACCAATATTGTAGATATTCGAGTTCTGGAAATTTCACTGCAAAAAGCATCTAAATAGTCCCATCCTACTGCCCAGAAAGGCCAAAACACTGAGGACTGTTCAGGATTCCAGGCTGAAATGAAGGGTTCCAAAGATGGCCTTAAAACTCTGTCAAAACATGCGATCTGAGGGGAGAGTTGAATACACAAATTGTAGCCTTACCTCTTGTGAGAATGTAGAACCAAAAATGAGCTCACAATTCCAAGAAATGAGTCCTGGGGAATTTTCGCACTGAAACTCGACAGGAAGGTCCGCCAACAACAACAATGGTGATGCTTGCCTCATGGAGAAGATGATGGTGATGAAGCCCCTTTTGTCCATCTCTTTGCTGATGAAGATGAAGTAGGTGATGAAGATGCTCTGCTTGTGAAGTCCTCCAAAGAAAACCAAGCTCAAAGAAGGAGGAAGGAGGAAGAAGAAGAAGAATAAGAAGAGAAGAAGAAGGAGAAGAGATTAAAATCCCTTCTCACTCCCTCTCTCTCTCGGACAGTCAACAGGGGGGGGACCCGGACACGTGGCGGCCATCCGGGCCGCCACGTCGCCCAGTTGGGCCGCCCGGATCAAGCCACGCGGCCTGATCCGGGTGGCCACGGCGCCGCCCAGTGGGCGCGCGCCGCGTGTCCCCACGCGGGGACCGCGCTGCGGCGCCCACGTGCGCGCGGTGGCGGGCCAATTACGGCTCGCCACGCGTCCCGCTGGCGCGCGCCCCATGGGCCGCGTGTCCTGCGCTGGCCCAATGGGGTGCCGACACGTGGGACCCCGGTCCACAGCCCGCCATGCACCCGAAAGTATCCCCAAAACTTCCGGTTGCCCGTTTTCACTCGTCCGGACTCCGAAAAATACAACCAAGCAGCCGATTTCCAACGTTTTTCCGCGCTGAATTAATCCAAATACGAAGTCCATTTTGCAAGAATCCATTTCTAAAAATTTACAGGGGAATCCGAACACACCAACTCGATCCATTTTTCGCGCTGAGTCCGGTTTTGAAGTCCGATTTGCGCGCAAAGCCTCCACACTCAACAAAAGGCTTCCAGAAGCTGCCGAACCAACAGTAATCCTTACGTGGGAATTTCAGGTCCTCACATCCTCCCCCACTAAAAGAAAGTTTCATCCTCGAAACTAACACAACTCAAAAGGAGTCTCAAAAACCAAGGGTAGGTACCCAACGACACCGTCTCCAGCTCCCAAGTCGCCACTCACTCCCCGTGATTACTCCTCTACAACAACAACAACAACCACAACCAGTACGGCATGGCCCAAATTGCGCAATCCTCTTACCTCACGCGCCAGAATTCGCAACGGGCATCCCTCGTACTCCAAACACACACAGATCTCAAACAGAGCGAGTCAATCACGGGCGGGGAATCCAACAGCAAAGCACTCCTGAGTTGAGATGCAGAAAACCTCAGGGACTCCACAAAGGCTGGGTAAAGGGAAGAACAACCAGTGCCACACGCACCAACACCACACCCCGGGTGTCAACTCAACCAGGCGACCCAAAACACCCCCACACGATCAACCAAGAGGGAGAAAATCCAACAAGCTGGGGTCCTCACTCGGTCACTCCCGAATCTTGACCATCCGAGTGCACAACTCAGCCGCGGTCTATCATCCAAAGGAACCCTCAGGGGCACAACCACAAGCCATGTTCGCCTCAATAGTCCACACAGCACCAGCTGTGGAATCATCCAACTCGACCCCAGACAGCTTTCCTGCTCCAGGTATCCGCCAACACAGTGGCCCTGTCGGGGTGATCCAGAATGCTCAAAAGTAAACCAACGGTAACTCCACCGCCACCATGGAAGGCATCGCTATAACTCGCAAGTCCATCACCCCGCACTAACGATGCAAAAGTCGGCGCTGATATCAGTGTCAGTATCCATTAGCTATGCTCTCCTGGCACTGCCAAGTCCAAGAAGCTCCTCACCTTCACAATAATTGTCGACCTCGGCCAATTTCCAAATGGTATCTATATTGGCCGGATTTCCACCGCCGCCCCTACGGCTAACACAATGTGACCCACGAAGGTGAGCTTCAGAAGCTAAAACTTGTATCTCAATAACTTGGCATACAGCTTCACCCACACAGGCACGGTAGCACATCCCCAAGTGCCCCTCGTGCTGCAAGTCGCTCTGGGGGTAAATCAAATATCTTCGGGGAACACCACTCCCAATCTGTCCAAGTACATCTGGAACACACGATTCCTCAGATCTTGAAGACAACAGGGCATTAATTATTCCATTTGGCCCACTGTGCACTCATAATGCCCCTACCGAATCCTGAATGCCATCTAGGCAAATTCCTTGGCTGTCTTATTCCAAGTAGGTACTCGCATCATACAATAACTGTCGGAGTATGACCCCATAAAAAGGTTCTAGATACCACCCGGACCTGTCTACACTCGAACCACAAAAGGACCCTCACAGCCGTGTATCAACGACGTGGCATCACCACCGTGTACCAACGGCGTGGCACTAGGTCAAACAGAACCCTCGATCCATCAGATCCTGCAACTGCGCCATCAGCTCTCTCAGCTCTACTGGCGATATCCAATGAGGTGCTGTCAAGGGTGGCGCGGTTCCCCGAACCACGTCAAACGCAATCTCTATCTCCCTAACCGGCGGCATTATCAACAGCTCAGGTGAAATCACACCTGGGATTTTATGGGCAACAGAGATATCCTTGAGTCCCGGTGCCGCCGTAAGCACCTCTCACACTGTCGCTAAAACCTGTGTGCTCTAACAATCTCAATAACCAAGCCTCCTCTCGTCTGCCTCGCATAAGATCAACGTCCTCTCTCTCCTCAGTCAAAATATCCTGCGGCATTGTGCCAAACAATCTCAAGCACAGGGTCAAAATACCGAACTGCCACTATTACCAATAAATCTGTCGGTAACTCGTAGTCTCAGCTACACTGGACATGACCCACAAGCCTCCTCCACATGCACAACACTAACAGGAACCTGTACCTCAAGTGCACGTGGTAACAAATCTGCCTCTAGTCCATGCAGGAATGCAATATGCTCTAACTCCGACTGCTGTGATGAAATCACACCTGCGACGACTCAATCCACTACCGTGGCGCCCTCCAACCGGGCGGCACAGATTCATCCGCTCGATACAAAGGGTCATCGCTCAGTCTGCCAGAAAAATCACGACTAATCACAAAGGGAGCACGACCTCTGTCTCTGCTCACACTGAGGCGATTGATACGGTCCTCCGAAGATAGCAAATCCACGCTACCGCTGCGCTACTCTGATATAGATGCTGATACTGCCATCGGGGTCTACCCGATCTCTGGCGTCTCGGGAACTCGTTATCCTGGAAAAAGAAATCAGAAATGCCTCTGCCGGCCAATCTGTCCCCCAAAGGCTCCGACTCAATCTTACGAGTCGGGGTGGTTCATCTGCCAAATCTGGCTGAATAGATCGATCATGTCCCCTCAGCTCACCAGTTGTCAACTATCCACCCTACCTCGGTGCCTCGACACTAAACATTGGCACAGAGGGGGCTACTCGCTCCATCGGTGCCACAGAAATCCCAACCACTGAGGATACTGCAACCGGGTGGTCTCAGAAGGAAGCACTGTCGAGCTGCCCGCTGCTCCGACAACTGTATCATCCTATCCGCTGCTCACTCTGCCGCCGATATGCCACTGCCAATCCTGTCATCTGGGTCCGGAGCTCTCTGACCTCAATCTGGGTATCCGGCCCGAAACTGCCTATCCTGGCCCACAAGCTGCAATAGGGTGCACACGGGTCAGAACTCTGCGTCAGGGAGACATCGCTCACTGCGACAAACCACACAACAGAACACACAACAAGCACTCGACCCAATCCAGCGAAAGTCTAAGACATGTCACCCATTCCATAACATTATGTTGTCTGCAGCCAACATAATCGCTTAGGAGAATAAACATGCCAGTCGCTCGTCCCGTCCCTTGGGAGAGGTATAAAACTCAATCAGGACTCTCGCTATAAGTCACGACTCTCTCGTAGTCATCCTAAGGTCCAACCACAAGCCTAGGGTTTCTATGTCCATAATGACCTACATCCTAGGCTCTAATACCACTCTAATCTGTCACGCCCCGGGGGTCGAAACTGCGATCCGGGCTCGCCAACAGATCCGCCACCTATGCGGATGTAGTGATCCGGCCCTTAGGGGTATTTTTGACTCACATGTAGTCATTTAAGCCTTTAAGTGAAATAAAATTATTCAATTCTTAAAAGTTGGCCAGGGTGTGGTGCTGGTATTTTTCTGCGATAGAGCGCGGAAAAAGAAGGCCGACGGTGCGATCGGATCTGAAATCCGATATCGGGATCTCCCGGAACGGAATTCCTAGTGATACGGTGATTAGTCATGCATCGGAATCCGGGCAAAATATCTTGCACCCGTTAGAGATAAGGTGGGTTATCTCGTAGGGGATAATTAATTAGTTAATTAATTATCCGATGACGGAAAATAGAATTCTCTTACGTATGAATTAAAGAGGAAATTAATTAAAGGTATAATACGAGCTATATAAGGGATCCCGATTATCGGAAAGAAAAGAAAAGAAAAATAAAAACCCTAATCGGTGAGGAGAGAAAAAGGAAAAGACGGAACCCTAGCCGGAAGAAAGGGAAAGGAGAAAGGGAAGGATCCCGATCTTTCCGGACATCGAACCGAAGGCAAGAACGCGACCGGACAACCTTCCCGTCGATCTTCGGTTAGTAAAATAATTGTTACAAATTATTTGGGATTTTTCCGTCGTCCCTTCTGTTTGAGTTCTTGGGTATCTCCGTCGTATCCGTCGTCGTCGCCGTCATCGTCGCCATGCTAGGGCACGGAACGGACGGCGGAGGCGCGCGGTGCCGCTAGGGCATCGCGCGGAGGAGAGTCGCGGATGGCCACCGCCGCCGCAAGCGGCGACGGGACCGCGCGGGCTCCGCGCGGGCCATACCCGCGCGGGCGCCGCGCGGCTACCGCACGGATGGCACCCATGCGGACCCGCAACCGCGCGGGTACCGCATGGACGCCGCGCGGCTACCGCGCGGGCGGCACCCACGCGGACCCGCAACCGCGCGGGCACCGCATGGGCGCCGCGCGGCTACCGCGGGGGCGGCACCCACGCGGACCCGCAACCGCGCGGGCACCGCATGGGCGCCGCGCGGCTACCGAGCGGGCGGCACCCACGTGGACCCGCAACCGCGCGGGCACCGCATGGGCGCCGCGCGGCTACCGCACGGGCGGCACCCACGCGGACCCGCAACCGCGCGGGCGCCGCGCGGCTACCGCGCAGGCGGCACCCACGCGGACCCGCAACCGCGCGGGCACCAAGCGGGCGCCGCGCGGCCGCCGCACGGGCAGCACCCGCGCGAGGCACCGCGCCGCGTGGGCGTCGCCCGCGGAGACACGCCGCGAGGTTCCGAACCGCGCGGGGCTACGGCGGGCGACGACGGCGGCGCGGGATTTCCGGTTTTCGCCAACCCAGACGGTGTTGGACTTTTCCGTCGAAAAGAGTAAATTGGGTCTTTTGTTTTGGGATGTTAGTACACGTTTTTGACTATAGTTATCCTTACGAACTTTCTTTAGGTCCAGGAGCGCAGCGGGGGTGCGCGAAGGATTCAGGTGTTCCGATTTCTCTTCAACTAGGTGGGTACGGTTGCGATAAGTGCAACAAGTGCAGTAAGTGCATCTATCGTCATTAAAATGCTCTTAATTCGTCTAACAAAGTAGATAGACAGTTTAACCTTTCGCATAATTGTATTTTATCTAACAATTGAAGCGGCTGCGGTCGCGGTGCTCAATACACGCCGATCTCGGCAAATCCGTTTCGGATGCTGCACGTACACAGGCGGATTGGCCTCCGCATGGGTGTACTTTTCCGGAGAAGTGGTCTCTTTTTGACCCGTGTACCTCACAAAGGGGTGGGAGCCGTGAGGACCTCTTCGCGCCTGCTGAAAATAGCACACCAGCACCGTGAAGGGGTTAAAAGCATCAAAAAGGTGTTTGCGCACGAGGGGAGACTTTAGTCTCCCCGACAAGTACTCTTGGGTTGGTGCCCAACTTAATTGGTAAATCTGGGGTTGGTGCCCAGCCTAATTATGTGCAGGGTTTTAGCGAAAGGTTCCGATGTTTTTGGTTTGCTCCTTATTCCTTATTGATATTAGACATCTACTTTGTTTGTCACTGACTTTACCCACTCCGTGACAGGTGTTACGAGGTGCGTTAGCCGGGAGGGCGGTGAGACTGCGTCGCGAGGACCGTAGTCAGGATACTTGGGTTTTTATCTCGTCTTCCTTATGCTTAAATTAGTTCATTTGCTTGTGGATCTTATTAGTCGTGGACATGTATTAGATAGCACTGTGGATGAGATGTACCTATGCGTTTTAGTTACTTTCAGTGATGTTTTCTTATGCGGCACGCTTTCAGGAAAAGCTAAATGATTTCGAAAACGTTTTCTCAAAACGAAGTACCGTGTGGGCACAGGTTTTGCAACCGCTGGTTTTATCCTTTCCAAACGGTGACGCCGCTATTATAACATTAGTTAAATTACTGTACTCTGTTTGACGATGTATGTCTATTGTATGGTTGATGGTTGGTGTATGATGTTGTAAACGAAACTCTTGTTGTAAATGAGACGCCGTGCATATACAAAGGAGACTCTGTCCATGGGCAGAGAGAATTTGTGTATGTGGCGGTCTGGCACGCACCGGGGATGAGGTTTAAGTTACCTTGTTAAGAAAGAAACAAAAAATAATACACATAATTTTTCTGCTTGATAGACTCAAAAACCCCCGGGGGCGTGACAGATTAAATGGTATCAGAGAAAACAACCATAACCATAGTAGACGTGATCCACATCCACAGTGTAGGGTGCCACAAGCAAATTGGACATGAGATAACCAAGGTATAGGTGCGTAGTACGTGAGAGTACGGGGAAAAAGGGAACGTAATATAGGTGTAATCGTAAGACAGGGTGCTAGGGTTATAACCTTAGGGTTAACGTGGTTTCTTTCTATCACAGCAGACAACGGCCAGGATCCGGCCACCGAGCGCTAACCATTCTCAATGGACAGGATGGATTCCGTAGCCGCAGCCAACCGCATACTCCGCGACCAGCTACGCGACATAGCGGGGCAAATGCTAACTCTCACTGTGCGCCTAGGCCTACTGACTCAGGATTTCGAGGATGTCGACCGCACCCAGCGAGACGCCAGGGACGGCGCCTATCGGGGAATGCCACCGGCAGGGTTCCCCACTTTTAACGAAGCGGTTATGTTGGCCCGGCAGGCAGAGCAAGAACTGGCCGAGACACGCGCTCGGCAGAGTTATCCCTACCCCAGTCCGGCGGAGGACCCTTTCCAGCAGGGCCCGGCACTCAAACGCCCGAGGACAGAGGGGAACTTTGGAAAGGCGATGAGAGGAGAATCCAAACCGCAGAGGAAGCCGTGTCCCATATGCAGTGTGGCGCATCAGGTGACTGATTGTCCATGGAGACACGACCACTGCTACCGATGCGGCAGACCAGGACACGCACGCTACGAGTGCCCACGGAAACCGGGCACCACCAGGCCTCCGGTACCGCGACCGGAGGGGATAGAGAAGACTGCTACACCCGTTCCGCAAGGGGGCCCCGCCCCGGAGGGCCAAGGAGGAGGACGTCCGGAGAAAGCACGGAAGGACGAACCGACACCAGCGAGGGGCGCGAAACCACCTCAGGGACCGTGCGTAATCTACGAGGGTGCTCACCCGGTGGCGGAATGTACGTGGAGGTACCGTTACTGCAATCAGTGCGGCTTACCGGACCACTCCCGTGCCTTCTACCCTCAGAGGCCCACCCCCGCCGCCGCCGCGCCACCACAGCAGAAAGGACCAGAGAGTGCTGCGGCCCCCGTTTAGCCAAAGGATTTGCCCGGCGACCAGCAATCCGCAGACTCCTCAGACGTCAAGTCCCTTCCCCAGCACGCCGTACGACGCTGGCCCAAGGGCTGTTGACGGACTCCCCGGGATACTACAGTGGAGGACGCGACGTCCCAGACCTAGTAACGGCAGGTAATTTTTGGTTTCTCTTTTCCCTCTTAGATTAGGAGCACCGGTTACACCTTAGCCTGCTACCCCTGTTAGACTCTCTCTCTCCCTCTCTCTAAAATCCTTAGGTATTAGGCGAAGCCTTCCCCGGCCGATGTACGCGGGCGGGCTTCGAAGCATAGGAGAACCTTGTGTACTCGGGGCCCGTTAAGGGCCATGCAAGGAATAAATAGGCTCCACCCTATGCCTTGCAGCCGAGAACCCAATGGGCCGATAGGTAGTTTAGGGCCGCTCCCCAGATAAGGATCAGTGGTCCCGTGGTAAAAGAATTTCAGGACGTATTTTCGGCAGAGCTCCCCGGAATGCCACCGGAACGAGAGGTCGACTTCCCTATTGAACTACTTCCCGGCACCAAACCCATCACCAAGGCACCGTACAGGATGGCATTCGCGGAGTTGAAGGAACTCAAGGCACAGTTGGAGGACCTTTTGGATAAGGGCATCATCAGACCTAGCGCGTCACCCTGGAGCGCGCCCGTCCTGTTTGTGAGGAAGAAGGACGGAAGTCTCCGGTTGTGCATCGACTACCGGGAGATAAATAAGGTCACCGTTAAGAACAAGTACCCCCTGCCAAGGATCGACGACCTCTTCGACCAACTACAGGGGGCGACGGTGTTTTCAAAGATTGACCTGCAGTCGGGCTATCATCAGGTCCAGGTTAAGGGGGAGGACATCCCCAAAACGGCTTTCCGGACTCGCTACGGCTATTACGAATTTACAGTAATGCCGTTCGGGCTCACATATGCCCCGGCAGTGTTCATGGACATGATGAACAGGGTATTCAAACCCTTCCTGGACTTATTCGTGGCGGTCTTCATCGACGATATCCTCATCTACTCCCGTACAGACGAGGAACACGAAGAACATCTACGCACAGTCCTCCAGACCCTACGGGAACAGAAACTCTACGCCAAACTCAAAAAGTGTGAGTTTTGGCTCCGTGAGGTCGGCTTCTTGGGGCACGTAATCTCGGCGGTTGGAGTCGCAGTCGATCCGAAGAAGATAGATTCGGTGACGGACTGGTCCCAACCGACGACGGTGACGGAGATTCGAAGCTTCCTGGGGTTAGCCGGGTACTACCGGCGCTTCGTAGAGGGTTTCTCCAAGATAGCCACCCCCTTAAACCGTTTGACTAAAAAGGGGGAAAAGTTCATCTGGACGGACAAATGTCAGAGTAGCTTCGAGGAGCTTAAGGATAGATTGACGCGAGCCCCGATTCTCGCCCTGCCAGAACCAGGGGAGGATTATGAAGTGTATTGCGATGCGTCGCGAAGCGGACTGGGTGGAGTACTCATGCAACGGGGAAAGGTTATAGCCTATGCGTCAAGGCAGCTCAAGGAATACGAGCGGAACTACCCCGTGCACGATTTGGAACTCGCAGCGGTTGTGTTCGTCCTCAAGCTTTGGAGACACTACCTGTATGGGGCACACTCCAATGTGTACTCAGATCATAAAAGTCTTAAGTACCTTTTCACCCAAAAGGAGTTAAATTTGCGACAAAAACGGTGGCTCGAGCTATTGAAGGATTACGATTTAACGATCCACTACCACCCGGGAAAGGCAAACGTGGTGGCCGACGCCCTGAGCCGCAAGGGGCAGGCCGAAAAGGCAGGGGTAAGTGCCTTCACCCAGCAAGATAGTCTGATTGCGGAATTTTCGCGATTAAGACTAGAAGTAGTACCGGCGGGTACAGTCGCACAACTTCTGGCACTGGTGGTCAGACCTACCTTGCTTGACAGAATTCTCGAGGGGCAGCCGACTGATGACCAACTCCAGCTGGTGCGAAGTAGAGTAACTGCCGACCAAGAAGGTGATTTCACAGTAAACTCCGACGGCACGATACGATTTCGGGGACGAATCTGCGTGCCGGATCTACCGGAACTCAAAGAGGAAATCCTGCGGGAGGCGCATACTGCTCCATATACAGCGCATCCCGGGGGAACGAAGATGTACAAGGACATCAAATAGACCTTCTGGTGGCCCAAAATGAAGGGAGACGTGGCACACTGCCTGGTGTGCCAACGGGTGAAGGCCGAGCACCAGCGTCCGGCAGGAAAATTGCAACCCTTACCGGTGCCCGAATGGAAGTGGGACATGGTTACCATGGATTTTGTGACCGTGTTCCCGAGATCGTCACAGGGACACGATGCAATATGGGTGATTGTGGACCGTCTGACGAAATCGGCCCACTTTCTGCCCATACACACGACGTGGACGCGGGAACGACTGGCACAAACCTACATCAACGAGATAGTAAGGTTGCATGGGGTGCCGACATCCATCACGTCGGGCAGGGACACGCGATTTGTGTCAAACTTTTGGCAGAGCCTGCAGCGAGCAATGGGAACCAAGTTGCACTTCAGTACGGCTTTTCACCCGCAGACCGATGGACAATCAGAGCGGGTGATACAAATTGTGGAGGACATGCTTCGAGCATGCGTTTTGGACTTGGGCGAAGGGTGGGCACGGTGTTTGCCACTAGTGGAATTTGCCTACAATAACAGTTACCAGGCCAGCATTCAGATGGCACCATACGAGGCCCTGTACGGGCGCCGCTGTCGGTCTCCAATATGCTGGGACGACTTGGGTGAGCGTAAGTTTCTGGGCCCAGATTTGGTGGAGGAGACCGAAGCAAAGGTGCAATTGATTAGACAAAGGCTACTGACCGCCCAGAGCAGACAGAAAAGCTACGCGGACAACAGACGCCGAGACTTAGAGTTCATGGTGGGTGAGCATGCGTTACTCCGAGTTTCGCCCTCCAAGGGGAAACGACGCTTCGGCATAAAGGGAAAGTTAAGCCCGAGGTACGTAGGACCGTTCGAGATTCTAGAACGCGTAGGACCGGTGGCGTACCGATTGGCCCTGCCGCCGAACCTCGAACGAGTCCATAACGTGTTCCATGTCTTAATGCTCCGGAAGTACCTAGCTGATCCCTCTCATGCCTTGGATGCCTCCACCATCGAGTTGCGAGAGGATTTAAGTGACGAGGAGACGCCGGTGCGGATTTTGGCAAGAGAGGACAAGAAGTGGCGTAAACGAACAATCCCCTATGTAAAGGTCCAGTGGAGCAACCACGAAGAGCGCGAGGTGACTTGGGAACAGGAATCGAAGATGAGAGAATATTTTCCCGAATTGATTAGTGGGGTTTGTACTTAAGTTTCGGGACGAAACTTTTTATAAAGTGTGAGTGGTGTAGTGATCCGGCCCTTAGGGGTATTTTTGACTCACATGTAGTCATTTAAGCCTTTAAGTGAAATAAAATTATTCAATTCTTAAAAGTTGGCCAGGGTGTGGTGCTGCTATTTTTCTGCGATAGGGCGCGGAAAAAGAAGGCCGACGGTGCGATCGGATCTGAAATTCGATATCGGGATCTTCCGGAACGGAATTCCTAGTGATACGGTGATTAGTCATGCATCGGAATCCGTGCAAAATATCTTGCACCCATTAGAGATAAGGTGGGTTATCTCGTAGGGGATAATTAATTAGTTAATTAATTATCCGATGACGGAAAATAGAATTCTCTTACGTATGAATTAAAGAGGAAATTAATTAAAGGTATAATACGAGCTATATAAGGGATCCCGATTATCGAAAAGAAAAGAAAAGAAAAATAAAAACCCTAATCGGTGAGGAGAGAAAAAGGAAAAGACGGAACCCTAGCCGGAAGAAAGGGAAAGGAGAAAGGGAAGGAGCCCGATCTTCCTGGACATCGAACCGAAGGCAAGAACGCGACCGGACAACCTTCCCGTCGATCTTCGGTTAGTAAAATAATTGTTACAAATTATTTGGGATTTTTCCGTCGTCCCTTCTGTTTGAGTTCTTGGGTTTCTCCGTCGTATCCGTCGCCGTCGCCGTCATCGTCGCCATGCTATGGCACGGAACGGACGGCGGAGGCGCGCGGTGCCGTTAGGGCATCGCGCGGAGGAGAGTCGTGGACGGCCACCGCCGCCGCAAGCGGCGACGGGACCGCGCGGGCCATACCCGCGCGGGCGCCGCGCGGCTACCGCACGGACGGCACCCATGCGGACCAGCAACCGCGCGGGCACCGCATGGGCGCCGCGCGGCTACCGCGCGGGCGGCACCCACGCGGACACGCAACCGCGCGGGCACCGCATGGGCGCCGCGGGGCTACCGCGCGGGCGGCGCCCACGCGGACCCGCAATCGCGCGGGCACCGCGCGGGCGCCGCGCGGCTACCGCGCGGGCGGCACCCACGCGGACCCGCAACCGCGCGGGCACCGCGCGGGCGCCGCGCGGCCGCCGCACGGGCAGCACCCGCGCGAGGCACCGCGCCGCGTGGGCGTCGCCCGCGGAGACACGCCGCGCGGTTCCGAACCGCGCGGGGCTCCGGCGGGCGACGACGGCGGCGCGGGATTTCCGGTTTTCGCCAACCCGGACGGTGTTGGACTTTTCCGTCGAAAAGAGTAAATTGGGTCTTTTGTTTTGGGATGTTAGTACACGTTTTTGACTATAGTTATCCTTACAGACTTTCTTTAGGTCCAGGAGCGCAGCGGGGGTGTCACGCCCCGAGACCGCCAATTTGGACAGTTCGGGCGCGCTAACAGACCCGCCAATCGGGCATGACCTTTCAAGACCCGAAAGGAACGGTTCATTCCAACAATCACAGTTTAGTGTAGCGGAAGAGTAATCAATCAGAGTACTAAACTATGAATTTAAAAACTTCCATTCATTCAAACGAACAGTTAGAAGAAAATGAAAGTACAACATTTGAGCGAAATATTAAACTTTACTTATGTTACAACTCTCTTGAACATACAACTACTATACAAAAATTACATCTTCTTTTTTTTTTCCAAATGAAACTTAAAACATTTAAATTTTACATTGTTCCTCACATACAAATTTTGCTCAAAAGGAAAATACTCCAAAAAGGTGCTGGCGACTCTAGACTGCTAGGTCGCTACTCTGCTGGGCTCTTGCCCCTGTCGCGCGCCTCGCTCGATGTACCTGTATCCGCCTCGACCGCTGTATCCGTACCTGAACCTGTGGGGGTGTCACCCAAGGGGTGTGAGAACTACGACCGAGTTCCCAGTGGGTTCAACCACCGAGAAAGAATGTTCTACACCACTTGGTCCAATGGAAGCAGGATAGCAAGATAACTATGCTATAAATAATTGCAGATGCTGACTAACATGATCATAACCTGTATGAATAAATCTACACTATCTGTGTATGTTCCCTGACTCACTGCTATCAATCGTGCCACTCTGGGCTACTATCCATAAGCTCGGCCACTATGCCGCTACAAAAGGGTTATGCTAATCCGGCCACCTAGGCCACTCTATTACCTCTTTATTCTTTTCACATTCTTGTGTTTTAATCTCAAGCTACTCGCCCCTTGGAAAACCTCGCCCCCAACAGGCCCCAGCCCGGCAGTCATGCTACCATAAGGCGAGACAGTCGAAGGTTATCGATAGCTTTTCTTTTTCTCTTTTCTTTTCTCATTGCCTCAAATGAGTTTAAGGCACCTTGGCACTCATTTTCCTCGAGAGTGAAATCTGCTCAACCCTCTCGTCTCGAATGAGTTTAAAGCACCTTGGCACTCATTCACTAGGGAGTGAAATCTGCTCAACCCTCCCATCGGCAACTTGCCATTTTTACTTTAATTCACTTGGGAGAGACATATGCTTAACCCTCCCAATTAGCCATTTAGACTTTTCTTTATCGGGTCCGAGGGTTCCAAAAGACGGATGCCTACAACCCCAATCAAACAAGAATAGGTTGTGACACCGCCTTCCGTAGTACTCGGTCCAATGTACTTTATTTTTCCTGTTTACATTTTCTTTAACATTCTCTTTACACTTTTGGTTTCAGATGAGTTTAAAGCTCCTTGGCACTCATCTACCCGGGAGTGACATATGCTCAACCCTCCCGTTAGCATTCGTGCCTCAATGCTTTCTCTTTTACTTTACTTTCATTATCCTAAATTCTTTACTCTAGGATAACTTGGGTGTCTCTAACACCATTTTAGATTGAACATCTTGTTTGTTCACATTTTCTCTTAACCTTGCCACTTGGCAATTTCTTAGCTTCTTAGCCCTTTTTAACTGTTCCTACTTGCTTGTTCTCATTTTGCAACCCTATGTTCATAATTAACCTTTGGGTTTCACTATGTCACAAGGACATTAATCATCTCGAAGTTCCTGGCCTAGAGTTATTAACGCTACATTCACTTTACATTGGCCTAGAGTTATTAACTCTACATTCACTTTACATTGGCCTAGAGTTTATTAACTCTAATTGCATTCATCTTATTCCTAGAGTTCATTAACTCTATTTTTAACTCCTCATCATTTCCACCCTAGAGTTCATTGACTCTAAGTTCCACTTTTCATTATCCCTAGAGTTTATTAACTCTATGATTTTTCTCTTTTTCACATTAACCTAGAGTACATTGACCCTATGTTTTTCCATGCTTCACTTGTCCTAGAGTTCATATCTCTATGTTAAATACTCTATATTCAATCTTAGGTTATCTCCTAAGTTGATGCCACTCGTTCTTCTAGGATAAATTCCTAGGTTGACATGCCACTCATTAAATCCTTATTCTAGGTTTTCTCCTATGTCTTACAACCATCATGCATTTTCTTTATTTTTATCCGCATAATATTCTAGGGTTATATCCTAACATGATCACTCTACACATAAATCCTTTACTCCTTATACTCATGCACAATTTAACCTACAATAGGTTTAATATAATCCTCTCTTAGGGTTAAGCCCCTATTATCACATACATGGTATTAATTCCGTAAATGCTTACTAGCATGCTTCTAGGTCAGAAAGCAAAGGAAAAAGTGGAGAGATCACCCATTTTCGAAAGAATCCCCCACCTCGATAATTCTCTTTGTTCTCGAAAGAGGACAAAAGTTGATCTCTTAGTCTCCAAAATTTTCCTAAAATGAAAGAAAAATTATGAAGGAATTATTATTATTATTTTTTTTAGAATCCACTAATCCCATAAAAATTATAAAACTTAGAATCCTACAATTTTCGTTACCTCTTTTAATATTCTCTTGATCAAAAGACAAGCAGTAATTGGTGTTCCCCTTTGGAATGCTCCAAAACACCCTCTACTTGGTTCATAAGAAACCAATAAGTAGAGATCATTCACTTAGCATGATTTTTCATTCTCTTTAAATCCAAAAAGCTCCTAAATCCAATAATGAAACCATTAAGGAATAATTCTATGCTCTTTTAACTTCATAAAAACCATAAAAGAGAAACCCTGGGTTTACTCTTTACTTTCTTGATGGGCTTTTTGAACCAAACGGAATAAAAGGGGATGAAAATTTCATTCTTGACATGTTCTTATAAAGAGAAATTTTGATCTCTTTAACTTAGAGAAAATGCCCTAAAAATTGGAGAAGAACCTATTTGGGATATTTTCCCAAGCTCTTGAACCCAAGAAAAGATTAAAAATTCAACCCTAGCTTTTAAATATTACCTCTTTGGATGTCTTTGATCAAGAGGGAAGGATGAAGAGGAGTGGGAGCACACTTTGGAGGGCTTCTAAATGCTCTCTTCAAGCTCCCCCCAAGCCACGAGATGCAACCAGCAGCAGCAGCCTAGAGAAGGCTTGCTGCTGCTACCTTCTTCTTCTCCTTAATTTGATTTCCTTTTCTTTCTTTCTTTCTTCTCTGGTGTAGCAGGGAGAAAGAGAGAGAGCGTGGCTTTCAAGTGGGAGAGAAAGAAGAGAACATTTAATGTCTCTACAGGGGTGGTTGGGGGGTGAGTGTGAATTTACACATTTGCCCCAACTTACAAAAGAGATTCCCAAAACTGCCCTCAATCCTGCAGTTTTTTTTTTCCTGTAGAAAGAAAATTCGGGTAGCCCTCTTTCTCTGCGTTTTGCCGCCAACTAGGAAATCGAGACTGTAATTTTTCTTCTCCCCTTTATTTAACAATTTTTTCTTAAGCTCTCCACGATTTATTTTAAATTTTTGGGCTACTCTAAGCTCTCTAAAGAGAGCCCCGAAAAAACTTCGTGACAAACTGCACTGTTATAAACTGCAGTTTCAGAATTCACGAAGCATTTTTCTTCGCTTCGTTCTCCTAATTTCCTCTAATTTCTCACCTCGGCAATTCACCCATTTTAATGAGAAAACTTTTATGAGACACTCCACGATTTCTTTTAAATTTTTGGGCTATGCTATGCCCTTGAAAGAGAGCCCCGAAAAAGCTTCGCGATCAGCTGCGCTGTTAAAAACTGCAGTTTCAGAATTCTTGAAGCATTTTTCCTCGCTTCGTTCTCCAATTTTCCTTTAATCGCCCACCTCGGTTTTTCATCCCTTTTAATCAAAAAACTTTTGTGAGACAACCCACGATTTCTTTTAAATTTTTTGACTATTCTAAGTCTCCGAAACAGGGCTCCGAAAATGCTTCGTGATCACAATTTCAGAAATCTCAGAATTTTTGCCAAGTCCTCGGGGTTCAAGTCACTTTTCGACCCGATGCCCTTTGCGTCAGCCCGAAACGCACCAAACTCGACTATAATCATATTTAAAACATGTTACAAGTCTTCTCGCCGCATTTCGCCATCTTGCGAATTCGGCAAACGTGGGTCTACATTTTACAAGCTTGAAGCTTCGATTTCCAACTACAACTCACTTTTCGACTCGATGACTTTTGCATCGATTCGAAATGCTTCCAACTCACTTGTAATTACATTTGAAATGTGTTACAAGTATTTTTGCTGAGTTTCGCCATTTCGCGAAAATCGCCAAACAAGAACCTAAGCTTCACAATTGAAGCTTCATATTCTCAACTCCAACTCACTTTTCGACTCAACGACTTTTGCGTCGATTCGAAATGCTTACAACTCACTTGTAATTACATTTGAATTGTGTTACAAGTATTTTTACTGAGTTTCGCCATTTCGCGAAAATCGCCAAACAAGGACCTAAGCTTCACAATTGAAGCTTCATATTCTCAACTCCAACTCACTTTTCGACTCAACGGCTTTTGCGTCGATTCAAAATGCTTACAACTCACTTGTAATTACATTTGAATTGTGTTACAAGTATTTTTACTGAGTTTCGCCATTTCGCGAAAATCGCCAAACAAGGACCTGAGCTTCACAATTGAAGCTTCATATTCTCAACTCCAACTCACTTTTCTCTGAATTCAATAAAAATAGTATTTCATACCATTTTTATTTGTATCATTTATATACCATAAATCTGGTACATTACATTCTACCCCCCTTAAAATAAGTTTCGTCCTCGAAACTTGAATCGCATCTCGACTCCTACTTGATCGAGAGGGAGGAATTTTTTGCCCTCACTACTGGGCTCACTGTATATCGCGACCGGCATCAAATTGCCTGCTCGCCGAGACTACACGAGCAACTCATTCATGAATCCCTATCTAAATCCAGGGACAAACTTAGACCTGGTGTCTGACCACTTTCACCAAATAGGTGAAAGACACAGTTGAGCACTTGCTCTCTCCATTGCCACGAATTGCCCCGTCTTTTCTTGCGAAAATTCCACTTTAGTTCCGCCATCAACTTTTCACAATGTGGCTGCATCTGCAACCAATTACATTTACCGCATATTCCGGTCGCTCTGCTGCCTAATGTGGAGGGCAAGGCCAATCCACGAGTTCCCAGCTATCACACACACTACTAGTGCTCTAAGTCCATGGGTTATCAGCTAACCCGATATCTCGAACTACTAATAGGTTTACAGACCACGGTCCAATAAAGGGCCTATAGCCTATAGCCAATCCGACTCTGTGCAACGGCTCTTGCTAGCACGCAGACCCAATCGCCATACGGGTAGATCCACACTTAGGATTACTATCCCAACACTCCCACTAGGAGCTACAATACCTCAATCATCACTAGCACTACGGCCTGATCATATCACACTCTCAGTGTACTAACAGCCTCAAGGCTCACACGTGGCATTCCACGTCCCCGGGTCATCGCTCGGACTACCGTCCCGACCAAATCTCTATCATGCCCCGCCCTCAGGTCTCGGGCCGCTGCCTCTCACAGCCGACTGCGCCTGCCCACTGGGCTACAGGCCCACAGTCCACAAACATGGTCCAGGCACGGATCGTCCCCAAGCGAACCCGCTAATCGTCGCCACGCGATCACTACGCTCACTAAGCAAAACCAACTAACTAGTCGTCAATCCACGACCCGAACAATCTATCAACTCTGGCCACCGTGGGCAAAAGCTAAAGCGCCAACAAACCAGCTCTCTCTGGCTAAACGGTACTTGTGCCCCATGAGCACCCCAACAGTTGGGCGTCCTATGCCCCCACGCTAACTCGCAAAAATCCAGTGTTAAGCGATTTGCTTAAGCACCCCAACGGCTATTGTGCAACTCTCCCAACTGGGTCGAGGCACCACAATAACCGTCCACCAACTCTGGTGATTAACTCGCAAA
Source organism: Tillandsia leiboldiana (assembly GCA_029204045.2). Taxonomy (NCBI): domain Eukaryota; kingdom Viridiplantae; phylum Streptophyta; class Magnoliopsida; order Poales; family Bromeliaceae; genus Tillandsia; species Tillandsia leiboldiana. Next base: position 6,397,254 of record CM055071.1, on the reverse strand, counting down.
TCCTGCGGTGGCAATCCTTGCCATTACACCGATCCATCAGAACGGCGCCACAAAACTCTCGCTCTTTCGAGAGGTTCTCGCATCCTGAGGCCTACTCTAAGCCTTACCAACACCATTATGCGGCAACACAGCCACAATTGTCACGCCACTCGGTTACTACCGTCGTTAGGGACAAATTCCCGCCGCCTGGCCCGTAAATCTTTCTTGCCCTAACCCTTAGGGCGCATTAACTTGGTTCTCGCAATATAGCGATCACCAGCGTTCTATGAGTCGGTCTCTCACTGGACCTTACTAACCATACTTTGCCAGCAACCTAGCTGGCCCTAGCGTAAAACACCCTATGCTGAAGGTGTTGCCTGCGCCCACAAAAGTTCGGCGGGCGCTGCCATTCTCTCCAATGTCGCCCCCAAATGCGGCGACGCCATATGCTCATGCGTCATTAATACAGCCTCGGCTTGCTGCGCTACCAGCCACTGGAGCCTATCCATTTGCTCCGATTGTCACATTGACGCCACCCTTAGACGTCGGAATCCGCCTCCCTGCCGGCGAAAAATTTTCGCCTATCGGCGAGAAGATTCGTCTGCTGTTGGACCACACTAATAAGTGCGGCCACCTTCTATCGCAGCTCGTGTACCTTGTTCGACCCAGAGCCCTCTCCCGGCAGGAGTCGAAACAAGCGCGTCTCCCTATGTGGTCTCATCGCTAATATGCACATCACAACGAAACAATTAGCCCAAATTTTAGCCATTTGAGCAACGCGCAATTTATATACCGACAAAATGGCTCGTCGACCCAATCATGCGAAAGTATAAGAGGGTACTCCTTTTTATCTCCAACATTACGTTGTCGGCCGCCAACGTAATATCCGAAGAATGAAAGCTCGTCACCCTCGATCAGTCCCAACATCCTTTTTGGGAACAACAATAACCAATCAAATACTTTCGCCCAATAATCCACTCACTCTCTCGTGCTAATCACTAGGGTCTCCCTAAGGTTCACTAACCACCTAGGACTATTCCTAGTCTCTGATACCACTCTAATCTGTCACGCCCCGAGACCGCCAATTTGGACAGTTCGGGCGCGCTAACAGACCCGCCAATCGGGCATGACCTTTCAAGACCCGAAAGGAACGGTTCATTCCAACAATCACAGTTTAGTGTAGCGGAAGAGTAATCAATCAGAGTACTAAACTATGAATTTAAAAACTTCCATTCATTCAAACGAACAGTTAGAAGAAAATGAAAGTACAACATTTGAGCGAAATATTAAACTTTACTTATGTTACAACTCTCTTGAACATACAACTACTATACAAAAATTACATCTTCTTTTTTTTTTCCAAATGAAACTTAAAACATTTAAATTTTACATTGTTCCTCACATACAAATTTCGCTCAAAAGGAAAATACTCCAAAAAGGTGCTGGCGACTCTACACTGCTAGGTCGCTACTCTGCTGGGCTCTTGCCCCTGTCGCCCGCCTCGCTCGATGTACCTGTATCCGCCTCGACCGCTGTATCCGTACCTGAACCTGTGGGGGTGTCACCCAAGGGGTGTGAGAACTACGACCGAGTTCCCAGTGGGTTCAACCACCGAGAAAGAATGTTCTACACCACTTGGTCCAATGGAAGCAGGATAGCAAGATAACTATGCTATAAATAATTGCAGATGCTGACTAACATGATCATAACCTGTATGAATAAATCTACACTATCTGTGTATGTTCCCTGACTCACTGCTATCAATCGTGCCACTCTGGGCTACTATCCATAAGCTCGGCCACTATGCCGCTACAAAAGGGTTATGCTAATCCGGCCACCTAGGCCACTCTTTACCTCTTTATTCTTTTCACATTCTTGTGTTTTAATCTCAAGCTACTCGCCCCTTGGAAAACCTCGCCCCCAACAGGCCCCAGCCCGGCAGTCATGCTACCATAAGGCGAGACAGTCCAAGGTTATCGATAGCTTTTCTTTTTCTCTTTTCTTTTCTCATTGCCTCAAATGAGTTTAAGGCACCTTGACACTCATTTTCCTCGAGAGTGAAATCTGCACAACCCTCTCGTCTCGAATGAGTTTAAAGCACCTTGGCACTCATTCACTAGGGAGTGAAATCTGCTCAACCCTCCCATCGGCAACTTGCCATTTTTACTTTAATTCACTTGGGAGTGACATATGCTCAACCCTCCCAATTAACTATTTAGACTTTTCTTTACCGGGTCCGAGGGTTCCAAAAGACGGATGCCTACAACCCCAATCAAACAAGAACAGGTTGTGACACCGCCTCCCGTAGTACTCGGCCCAATGTACTTTATTTTTCCTGTTTACATTTTCTTTAACATTCTCTTTACACTTTTGGTTTCAGATGAGTTTAAAGCACCTTGGCACTCATCTACCCGGGAGTGACATATGCTCAACCCTCCCATTAGCATTCATGCCTCAATGCTTTCTCTTTTACTTTACTTTCATTATCCTAAATTCTTTACTCTAGGATAACTTGGATGTCTCTAACACCATTTTAGATTGAACATCTTGTTTGTTCACATTTTCTCTTAACCTTGCCACTTGGCAATTTCTTAGCTTCTTAGCCCTTTTTAACTGTTCCTACTTGCTTGCTCTCATTTTGCAACCCTATGTTCATAATTAACCTTTGGGTTTCACTATGTCACAAGGACATTAATCATCTCGAAGTTCCTGGCCTAGAGTTATTAACGCTACATTCACTTTACATTGGCCTAGAGTTATTAACTCTACATTCACTTTACATTGGCCTAGAGTTTATTAACTCTAATTGCATTCAACTTATTCCTAGAGTTCATTAACTCTATTTTTAACTCCTCATCATTTCCACCCTAGAGTTCATTGACTCTAAGTTCCACTTTTCATTATCCCTAGAGTTTATTAACTCTATGATTTTTCTCTTTTTCACATTAACCTAGAGTACATTGACCCTATGTTTTTCCATGCTTCACTTGTCCTAGAGTTCATAACTCTATGTTAAATACTCTATATTCAACCTTAGGTTATCACCTAAGTTGATGCCACTCGTTCTTCTAGGATAAATTCCTAGGTTGACATGCCACTCATTAAATCCTTATTCTAGGTTTTCTCCTATGTCTTACAACCATCATGCATTTTCTCTATTTTTATCCGCATAATATTCTAGGGTTATATCCTAACATGATCACTCTACACATAAATCCTTTACTCCTTATACTCATGCACAATTTAACCTACAATAGGTTTAATATAATCCTCTCTTAGGGTTAAGCCCCTATTATCACATACATGGTATTAATTCCCTAACTGCTTACTAGCATGCTTCTAGGTCAGAAAGCAAAGGAAAAAGTGGAGAGATCACCCATTTTCGGAAGAATCCCCCACCTCGATAATTCTCTTTGTTCTCGAAAGAGGACAAAAGTTGATCTCTTAGTCTCCAAGATTTTCCTAAAATGAAAGAAAAATTATGAAGGAATTATTATTATTATTTTTTTTAGAATCCACTAATCCCATAAAAATTATAAAACTTAGAATCCTAGAATTTTCGTTACCTCTTTTAATATTTTCTTGATCAAAAGACAAGCAGTAATTGGTGTTCCCCTTTGGAATGCTCCAAAACACCCTCTACTTGGTTCATAAGAAACCAATAAGTAGAGATCATTCACTTAGCATGATTTTTCATTCTCTTTAAATCCAAAAAGCTCCTAAATCCAATTATGAAACCATTAAGGAATAATTCTATGCTCTTTTAACTTCATAAAAACCATAAAAGAGAAACCCTAGGTTTACTCTTTACTTTCTTGTTGGGCTTTTTGAACCAAACGGAATAAAAAGGGATGAAAATATCATTCTTGACATGTTCTTATAAAGAGAAATTTTGGTCTCTTTAACTTAGAGAAAATGCCCTAAAAATTGGAGAAGAACCTATTTGGGATATTTTCCCAAGCTCTTGAACCCAAGAAAAGATTAAAAATTCAACCCTAGCTTTTAAATATTACCTCTTTGGATGTCTTTGATCAAGAGGGAAGGATGAAGAGGAGTGGGAGCACACTTTGGAGGGCTTCTAAATGCTCTCTTCAAGCTCCCCCCAAGCCACGAGATGCAACCAGCAGCAGCAGCCTAGAGAAGGCTTGCTGCTGCTACCTTCTTCTTCTCCTTAATTTGCTTTCCTTTTCTTTCTTTCTTTCTTCTCTGGTGTAGCAGGGAGAAAGAGAGAGAGCGTGGCTTTCAAGTGGGAGAGAGAGAAGAGAACATTTAATGTCTCTGCAGGGGTGGTTGGGGGGTGAGTGTGAATTTACACATTTGCCCCAACTTACAAAAGAGATTCCCAAAACTGCCCTCAATCCTGCAGTTTTTTTTTCCTGCAGAAAGAAAATTCGGGTAGCCCTCTTTCTCCGCGTTTTGCCGCCAACTGGGAAATCGAGACTGTAATTTTTCTTCTCCCCTATATTTAACAATTTTTTCTTAAGCTCTACACGATTTATTTTAAATTTTTGGGCTACTCTAAGCTCTCTAAAGAGAGCCCCGAAAAAACTTCGTGATGAACTGCACTGTTATAAACTGCAGTTTCAGAATTCACGAAGCATTTTTCTTCGCTTCGTTCTCCTACTTTCCTCTAATTTCTCACCTCGGCAATTCACCCATTTTAATGAGGAAACTTTTATGAGACACTCCACAATTTCTTTTAAATTTTTGGGCTACTCTATGCCCTCGAAAGAGAGCCCCGAAAAAGCTTCGCGATCAGCTGCGCTGTTAAAAACTGCAGTTTCAGAATTCTTGAAGCATTTTTCCTCGCTTCGTTCTCTAATTTTCCTTTAATCGCTCACCTCGGTTTTTCATCCCTTTTAATCAGAAAACTTTTGTGAGACAACTCACGATTTCTTTTAAATTTTTTGACTATTCTAAGTCTCCGAAACAGGCTCCGAAAATGCTTCGTGATCACAATTTCAGAAATCTCAGAATTTTTGCCAAGTCCTCGGGGTTCAAGTCACTTTTCGACCCGATGCCCTTCGCGTCAGCCCGAAACGCACCGAACTCGATTGTAATCATATTTAAAACATGTTACAAGTCTTCTCGCCGCATTTCGCCATCTTGCGAATTCGGCAAACGTGGGTCTACATTTTACAAGCTTGAAGCTTCGATTTCCAACTACAACTCACTTTTCGGCTCGATGACTTTTGCATCGATTCGAAATGCTTCCAACTCACTTGTAATTACGTTTGAAATGTGTTACAAGTATTTTTGCTGAGTTTCGCCATTTCGCGAAAATCGCCAAACAAGAACCTAAGCTTCACAATTGAAGCTTCATATTCTCAACTCCAACTCACTTTTCGACTCAACGACTTTTGCGTCGATTTGAAATGCTTACAACTCACTTGTAATTACATTTGAATTGTGTTACAAGTATTTTTACTGAGTTTCGCCATTTCGCGAAAATCGCCAAACAAGGACCTAAGCTTCACAATTGAAGCTTCATATTCTCAACTCCAACTCACTTTTCGACTCAACGGCTTTTGCGTCGATTCAAAATGCTTACAACTCACTTGTAATTACATTTGAATTGTGTTACAAGTATTTTTACTGAGTTTCGCCATTTCGCGAAAATTGCCAAACAAGGACCTGAGCTTCACAATTGAAGCTTCATATTCTCAACTCCAACTCACTTTTCTCTGAATTCAATAAAAATAGTATTTCATACCATTTTTATTTGTATCATTTATATACCATAAATCTGGTACATTACAGGGGGTGCGCGAAGGATTCAGGTGTTACGATTTCTCTTCAACTAGGTGGGTACGGTTGCGATAAGTGCAACAAGTGCAGTAAGTGCATCTATCGTCATTAAAATGCTCTTAATTCGTCTAACAAAGTAGATGGACAGTTTAACCTTTCGCATAATTGTAATTTATCTAACAATTGAAGCGGCTACGGTCGCGGTGCTCAATACACGCCGATCTCGGCAAATCCGTTTCGGATGCTGCACGTACACAGGCGGATTGGCCTCCGCATGGGTGTACTTTTCCGGAGAAGTGGTCTCTTTTTGGCCCGTGTACCTCACAAAGTGGTGGGAGCCGTGAGGACCTCTTCGCGCCTGCTGAAAATAGCACACCAGCACCGTCAAGGGGTTAAAAGCATCAAAAAGGTGTTTGCGCACGAGGGGAGACTTTAGTCTCCCCGACAGGTACTCTGGGGTTGGTGCCCAACTTAATTGGTAAATCTGGGGTTGGTGCCCAGCTTAATTATGTGCAGGGTTTTAGCGAAAGGTTCCGGTGTTTTTGGTTTGCTCCTTATTCCTTATTGATATTAGACATCTACTTTGTTTGTCACTGACTTTACCCACTCCGTGACAGGTGTTACGAGGTGCGTTAGCCGGGAGGGCGGTGAGACTGCGTCGCGAGGACCGTAGTCAGGATACTTGGGTTTTTATCTCGTCTTCCTTATGCTTAAATTAGTTCATTTGCTTGTGGATCTTATTAGTCGTGGACATGTATTAGATAGCACTGTGGATGAGATGTACCTATGTGTTTTAGTTACTTTCAGTGATGTTTTCTTATGCGGCACGCTTTCAGGAAAAGCTAAATGATTTCGAAAACGTTTTCTCAAAACGAAGTGCCGTGTGGGCACGGGTTTTACAACCGCTGGTTTTATCCTTTCCGAACGGTGACGCCGCTTTTATAACATTAGTTAAATTACTGTATTCTGTTTGACGATGTATGTCTATTGTATGGTTGATGGTTGGTGTATGATGTTGTAAATGAAACGCTTGTTGTAAATGAGACGCCGTGCATATACAAAGGAGACTCTGTCCGTGGGCAGAGAGAATTTGTGTATGTGGCGGTCTGGCACGCACCGGGGATGAGGTTTAAGTTACCTTGTTAAGAAAGAAAAAAAAAATAATACACGCAATTTTTCCGCTTGATAGACTCAAAAACCCCCGGGGGCGTGACAGCGGAACCCCGCATAAGCGAAGCGTCCAACCTGCAAAGTACCATCTAACGACTAAACAGATATCAGAGCTGAAGAAAAACTGCTGTAATAAAAACTTGAATCACTGTACAACTGAAAAATAAAAGTACAATATCAATCTCCCAAAAATAATAATACAATAATCTGATCCACCGAAACTATAATACAAGTAAAAGCCACCTATACAACATCTATAAATCCAAAAAGGGAGATAACTAAAATAATAAAATACAACTAAGTACAGTGAAACCCACAATCCGGGTTGGTACATCTATCCCACTGTAGGAATCAACACTGGTAGGGATCTATCTCGCGACTCCCTCGCCTCGAACCGTCAACCGAAGATCCGCAACTCCCGCAGCAGACACTGCAAAACAAAGGGAGGAAAGGGGAAAAACAACAATGGGGGTGAGAACCACTAGTAAAACCAGTAGCCTCCCCCTGTGGGTAAAGCCTCAAACCCCGACGTACCCACAAGTCTACCAGAGGCAAGAAAAAGAATAAGAGAGGTGGTAAGCTATAAACAGAACTACTGATAAAAGAGAGCTACCACTAAAATGCCTCTAAAATGCCCAGCTAAAAGAATAGCTAAAAGTATGCTTGAGAAAGTCAAAGCCTGCCTGACCAAACCCAATCAATACACCAGTAAACACTGGTACTGCCTGCTCTGCTGTCAACTCAAGAACCTAGAATCTGATCGGCTCACGGCACGATCCCAAAGTATCCAATCGACCGGCACACGGCTCGGCCCTAAGCCTACTCCGGAGTGGCACTCGAGGGGAGCGACCCACACGAGTAAAGTATGTAACCATAAGTATCTGATATAGCAGGACTGGATCAAGACTCTAAGTAAGTGGGAAAAACCATCCACTAAGGAAGCTCGATCCCTCACCTCCAATCTGATGTAATAATAATAACCCGGTCAACCGCCCACAGTTCGCGGTTGTCGCAATCCCTGCCATCAGGCCCTGCCTGTCCCAAATCCCCAGAAACCTGACTACACTATCCCAAACTCCCTGCTCGCACCCGAGCCACAAATACCCAGAGTCTAAAATGAAAAGGAGAAAAGTATAAAGCATGGTTTCTCCTAAGTCAAGTCCAACATGATAGTGTAGCAGAAAAAGGTGGCCTATCTAGATGACCATACAAGCATGAAGATGTCCCAAGATGATGTAAAGTAAACAGGTGTCGATGTTCTTACATTTATTAGAGCATGCTATCCAAATTACATAATCAATCTCATAAAAGGATTGGATGTTAACATAGCATACATCAAGTCTACACAAGTATGCACCTTTCACATTTGGAAATAAAGTGAGAATAGTATCCAACATGGTTTTCACCAAACATGAATCAGGAGATAAATGACAATCATTACTTTCATAAAGAGTGAATCTCACATAGATAGATCAAGATTAATGTAGTCAGTTATTCTCACACAAACCACTAACCACCCTCAAATGAAACATCCATTCACATATAGACTTGCCAAAGATCATTTAACATTACTTGAATATGGTCATTCAATCCACTATCACCAATGAATAGATTAAGGTTCAACAACTTTTATTGATCTCACATAGGATGCACATAGAATCCACCAACAACATTTATTTCCACATAGGCTAAATCGCCGACCATTCACAATACACAATCTCACGCAAAATAGTCTAAGGATCAACCATTATGGTAAATATCACAAGATGTAGAAGGAAAATCTACAAGGTCAATTATTCTCATGTGGATAAGTCAAGAATCATTTAACATATAACCTCTCATGGCATAGGTTCAAGAATCATCAATAAGATCACCCTCACTTACCCTGAATAGCCATTCACACTTAGCCCATATGACATTCACATAAAGTCATAACAATCCCTTCCTACATAGCAACCATATCCTTCACATAAATCAACTAAAATCATTTACATATAACTATTACCATCATTCATCATAATTAGGTTAACCATTCATCACAAAGTGTAGGCTAAAGATTAATTTCCCAATTACCCTCACATAACATAGGTTAAAGGAGGATCACTTATAATCAACTTCATATGAGATAATGCAACATCAATCAAACTATTCATTCACTCATGTATACACTGAGAATCAATTAACTTAATCTAAACATGGATATCCAAGAATATTATACCGAGGAGAAGAGAACATCAACCACAATGCCATGAGGGAAACCAATAGCCCGAGTGGGTAAATCTATGTTTTCGGCAAAGCACAACCACCCACCTGAAACTTGACGATCCGCTGCCCGCTGTAGCTCAAATTTGGTGTGAGTAATCTTTATCCTCCCAGGAGACCGATGCCGTGAAAATCATCCAAATCCGCCTCACGGATTGGGCGCAATCACTGAAACAATGCACACTGCGCACTCAAAATCCAGAATTTCAGCAAGTGCAACAAGATTAAATAAAAGGTATGTGCAACCTCAAATACCTCAAAATGAAGTCTCCAACAGTAAAACAAAGATCTCCACTTTCATACAAATATCTTCAAGTCCTCAAAAACCCACCATTAATTTTCCTTAACATTCAAATGAAGCAAAATCACAATGCTGTCCAAAAACTGCTAACATAAACTTGCTAGCATTTCCAAGCTTAATTAGAGGCTTTTCCAAAGGGATTTATCCACAGATCACAAAAGAGAATTTGCTCACCTTGAAGTTAAGAAGAACTTCCAACTTGAATTTCTGAAAAATACCTTGTATTCAGAAAGTTATCTGCATTCCAAGGCGCATTGCTCAAATCCAAATTAAAACAGGGACTGCAGTAATCCATATAATAGCACTTGAAAAGATCATTAATTTTACCTACCCAAACGTGCTCCAAATCCATCAAGAGAGGTACCATTGGATTCCTTGTCGCGACTAGATACAAATTGAGCTAAAGAACTCGAAATTTCATGCTCGGATGAAGGAGAAAACCCATAAACACTTTAAACTATCCATCAAGTTCCATCTGTACACGAATGCTTCAAGGTGCTCCCAAGATCATGCATAAACCCTAATAAAAAATCAGATTTGTGGAACATTATGCATACCAATATTGTAGATCTTCGAGTCCTGGAAATTTCCCCGCAAAAATCATCCAAGTATTCCCATCCTACTGCCCAGAAAGGCCAAAACACTGAGGACTGTTCAGGATTCCAGGCTGAAATGAAGGGTTCCAAAGATGGCCTTAAAACTCTTTCAAAACATGAGATCTGAGGGGAGAGTTGAATACAAAAATTGTAGCCTTACCTCTTGTGAGAATGTAGAACCAAAAATGAGCTAACAATTCCAAGAAATGCGTCCTGGGGAATTTTCGCACTGAAACGCGACGGGAAGGTCCACCAACAACAACAATGGTGATGCTTACCTCATGGAGAAGATGATGGTGATGAAGCCCCTTTTGTCCTTCTCTTTGCTGATGAAGATGAAGGAGGTGATGAAGATGCTTTGCCTATGAAGTTCTCAAAAGAAAACCAAGCTCAAAGAAGGAGGAAGGAGGAAGAAGAAGAAGAAGAAGAAGAAGAAGAGAAGAAGAAGGAGAAGAGATTAAAATCCCTTCTCACTCCCTCTCTCTCTCGGACAGTCAACAGGGGGGAGGGGCCCCGGACACGTGGCGGCCATCCGGGCCGCCACGTCGCCCGGTTGGGCCGCCCGGATCAAGCCACGCGGCCTGATCCGGGTGGCCACGGCGCCGCCCAGTGGGCGCGCGCCGCGTGTCCCCACGCGGGGACCGCGCTGCGGCGCCCACGTGCGCGCGGTGGCGGGCCAATTGCGGCCCGCCATGCGTCCCCGCGTCCTGCGCCGGCCCAATGGGGTGCCGACATGTGGCACCCCGGTCCACAGCCCGCCATGCACCCGAAAGTATCCCCGAAACTTCCGGTTGCCCGTTTTCACTCGTCCGGACACCGAAAAATACAACCAAGCAGCCGATTTCCAACGTTTTTCCGCGCTGAATCCAAATACGAAGTCCATTTTGCAAGAATCCATTTCTAAAAATTTACGGGGGCATCCGAATACACCAACTCGATCCATTTTTCGCGCTGAGTCCGGTTTTGAAGTCCGATTTGCGCGCAAAGCCTCCACACTCAACAAAAGGCTTCCAGAAGCTGCCGAACCAACAGTAATCCTTACGTGGGAATTTCGGGTCCTCACAAAAACGCTTTAAATCATCTTTTAGTTGGAAAATGGTCTTCGTTGTTAAGGAATTTGTGTTGGCGTATTTCATGAAATTATTTAAGTCTTAAAGATTGAAGATGAAGAAGTTTGGATCATATACCTCAATCTCAAGAAAGATGAATTCAAATGGATCAGGTATGTTTAACTAAATATTTTTTGGTGATCCGAATACTTCTTATAGTGTAGAAACACTTGGATGAATTTTTAATTGCATAAAAATCAAAAACTGGACATTCTACATGTTCGGAGTCCGGACCTGACATTACAGTCGGGACCCCGAACATAGGATAGTTCATGCGCAATTCCAGTCCGGACCTTGGTCACTTCAGTCCTGACCCCGAACGTGGAATTTGCAGGAATTGCATGAACAGTCCGGACCGTGGAAATTACAGTCCGGACCCCGAACGTCTGTTTTTCTGGAAATAGTCTGTTTCGTTACGACAGTCCGGACCGCCATATTTCCAGTCCGGACCGTTGTACTGTAAAATTCCAGAAAATGTTAGTTTTTGATTCTTATCCTCTTCCAACAGTTTCTAACCTATAAATAGACCCTACGATTATTTTTTTAGGGTAATCCAAAATATGGTCAAAAAGAGAAAAATCCACATATAGAGAAGAAAGGAAATAACGAGATTAAATCTATGTTTCTTCATCTATATTGATTAATTTGATTCTAGGTTTTCATACTCAGATTTTGAGTAGAATCAAATTAATGAATACTTAGATGGTATTTCCGATCTATCTTTGATCTAAGTATTCGGCGGATCATCACCACCCAAAAACAACGATTTTCCCAAAATCGGCACGTGGACTCGCGTGGCCTTGTGGATTCAAGGTGCAACCGCTCTCGTAGATTCGAAGCGAGGTACGTTCGTGGATTCGATACGTGCTACTGGGTGAAGACCGTGGATTCGGTTGGACGTCGTGGATTCGACGTTGGACGCTATTCGTGGATTCGAGAAGCGTTGCGGAGCGAGGGGAGAAGATCTACTAGGAGCATATGAAAAAGGTTGAGTCATCTGTGAGTACGGTATATCACCTTGTACGTGTGTTAATCCTAGTGGATTTCGCCGTGTTATCGGTCCCGTGGTTTTTTACTCTGGTTTGGAGTTTTTGCACGTAAAAATCGTGCGTGTTATTTTTTCATTTCCGCATCGGGTTTTATTGCGCAACGATTTTTGAGTGTTTATGGTTTACACCTATTCACCCCCCCCCTCTAGGTGTTTTTTCCCCTATTTAGATCCATATTCTATCATAACCCAACAAGTGGTATCAGAGCGGGAATAAGGTTGTAAACAATGGTTGAAGGTGGAAACATCAACAGACCCCCATTCTTCGATGGAACAAATTATGCCTACTGGAAAGTACGGATGAAAGCCTTTTTAATTTCCATCGACGAACGGGTGTGGCAATCAATTGAGTTAGGATGGTTTAATCCGACTGAAATTATTGTTGATGTTCACACCATCAAACCTAGGTCGAAATGGACCAAGGAAGAGATAGACTTATCTTCTTACAATGGTAAAGGAATTAACGCTTTATTTAATGCCCTGTCACAAACGGAATTCTCTCGCGTCTCGGCATGTGAGACTGCAAAAGAAATCTGGGATGTTCTTCAAGTTACACATGAAGGAATTAACCTTGTGAAGATTCAAAAACTGCAAATGCTTATGAGCAAGTTTGACTCCATTTTCATGGCAGAAAATGAATTGTTCACAGATTATTATACACGATTGCAAGACATCGTGAATTCATGTGCTAACTTGGGAGAGAAAATTCCAAAATTTAAAATTGTAAGAAAGATTTTAAGGACTCTTCCTGAAAGATTTCATTCCAAGGTTACGGCCATTGAAACTATTAAACACCCGGACAAAATCCGTGTAGAAGAATTAGTTGGTTCTTTACAAACTTATGAAATGACATTTCCTACTAACTATTCTTCTGGAAAAGCATCCTCTTCTAAGTCTTCAGGTTTTGCATTGAAAACAACAAAAGAAGAAGACGCGGATTCATCCTCCTCAGACGATGACGGGAACCTATCTATGGAGGACTTTGAGAAGCAGCTTGCTCTCTTGACAAGAAAGTTTCGCCGAAACTTTCGAAGGGGTAATTCAAGTAAAACTCCATCCTTCGGAAAGTGGAAGAAAGGCAAAGGTTTTTCAAGCCAAAAGTCAAGAAAGCAAGAAAGTTTTTCAAAGGATAAGAAAAGCTCAGAGGGAGAAGTCCAATGCTTCAAGTGCCGAGGATACGGCCATATCTCAACGGAGTGTCCCAATAAGAATCCGGCAAAGAAGAAAGTGATGCAAGCCGTCACTTGGGATGACACCTCAACGTCAAATGAGTCATCTTCCAGTGATGAAGAAAATAACGCAACGGCATTCCACGCGTCCACATCTTCACCATTCATATGCTTTATGGCAATTACATCTGAGTCATTGTCCAACTCCTCCCAAGTTGAAAAGAATGCAACGGACGATGAATCGGATAATTCTGAAGGTGAAGATTTTGCTTTTTCCTATCATAAACTTTTGAAGGTTTCAAAGAAACTGGCAAAGCAAAACAAGAGTTTGAAAGGGAGTTTGCAGGATCTCAAAGAAGAAGCAAAAAGGGCAACTTCTCTCTCAAACGCTCTTGAAGTGGAAAGGGATAATCTGATCAAAGTAAATGTTTCCCTTCAAGAGTCCAATGAGCATCTCGAGAAGAATTATGTAGATATGGTGAATAAAGCGAATTACTTCTTGAAGCTCTACGGCGAGGCTCGACAGGAAAAAATGGAAATGACGAAGACCATTTTCCAACTCAAGGATGATTTAAAGCAATTTTCTTCTGGAAGGAGTAAGTTGGATAAGATGCTTGGTCTTGGTCAAACAAACAGATTCGGCCTCGGATACAATCGAACTGAAGACAATTTTAGTTCGATTGGGACAGTCTTTGTGCCCCAGTCGGTATCTCCTCCTCCGACACCGGAATTTACGACAAACAACGACAACAAGCCTACTTCACCCTCTTCGGGATCGTCAAGCACTAAGGTATGTTTTCGTTGTGGTTTTGCAGGGCACATAAGGAGAAATTGCAAGATGGGAGCGAAACGTTCAACTCAAGCTCCTCTTGCAACAACTACCAAAAAGGTGATTCCCCGGAAATCAAAGGAAAACTTTTCAAAGGAAAAGAGCCTTGGTAGTTCACCTCGTAAGACGATGTCAAGCAATGAATCAAACAAGACGCTTTCACCAAGGAGAATAACTTCACGAACATTATCGATGCAGTCCAAAAAGGTTTGGGTGCGCAAAGGTGAAATCTTCCCTTGTCTTGTTGTTCATACTTCTTTACATGCTTATGACAGCTCGTCTTGGTATCTGGATAGTGGATGTTCCCGTCACATGACCGGTGACAAAAACTGTTTTCAAACTTTAGAAAAAAATCTCCGGAGGACATGTTGTTTTCGGAGACGGTCGTTCTTCTAAAATTGTTGGAAAAGGAACAATCGCTATTCCAGAAGGCCCTGTTTTGAATAATATTCTATTTGTAGAAGGCCTTAAGACTAACCTCATCAGTATAAGTCAACTTTGTGACAATAGTTTTTCAGTTAATTTTTCTTCTGAAGAATGTATTGTAACTGATAAGGACCATGTATTCTTTTTGAAAGGGGTTAGATTTCAAAATAATTGCTATGCTGTTTCAAACAAAATTTCTGAAAAATGTAACCTAGTTTCTTTAGATAATGAAACTCTTTGGCATGAAAGGCTAGGTCACATAAATTTTAAAGAACTAGCAAGGATTTCTAATAAAGACGTGGTTAAGGGGGTTCCTAAACTTACATTTAAAGATAACATTGTGTGTGGAGGTTGTCTAAAGGGAAAGGAATCAAGGGCTGCACACAAGAACTTGAACCACGTTTGTACTAACCGGCCCTTAGAATTACTGCATATGGACTTAATGGGGCCAACTCGTCAACCATCCTTGGGAGGTAAATGGTATATTTTTCTTTTGGTTGATGATTTCTCTAGGTATTCATGGGTAACATTTTTAAAAGAGAAAGTAGATACTTTCGACTCGTTTCATGAGGTTTGTCATCGTATTATGATTGAGAGAAATGAAAAGATCGTTCGTGTTCGAAGTAATAGAGGCGGAGAATTCATTAATTCTAAATTCACTGATTTTTGCACTTCCAATGGCATAAAATATGAATTCTCAGCACCCTATACACCTCAGCAGAAAGGTGTTGTTGAGCGCAAAAACAGGGTTGTTCAGGAGATGGCACGTGTGATTCTTCATAGCCGGAATCTCCCGTTACATTTTTGGGCTGAAGCCGTGAACACCGCCGTCTATGTAATTAATCGAGTGTATTTGCGCCCGGGAACATTAAATACACCATATGAGCTGTGGTTTTGTAGAAAACCAAACATTAAATATTTTAGTATCTTTGGGAGTCGCTGTTTTGTTTTGCGAGATCGCGAAAATCTTGGTAAATTCGACTCTCGAAGTGACGAAGGGATTTTCATGGGTTATTCTACAAATAGTAGAGCATATCGGGTATTTAACCTTGAATCTAAAACGATGGTAGAATCTATAAATGTTAAAGTAGATGAAGCTTTTCACTTTACATCTGATAAATCTACCCCTGATATGTCTCTTGATGATGATACTTCTGTAAATGCATCTTCTCATGATAATTCTTCCAATAATAATGATGCATCTAATGGCTCTTCTAGTTTATCTGATGTGCAGGAATCATCACATGCATCTCCGAGAACTCCGCTACCGCAAATGTTAAGAATATCCAAAGATCACCCGGAATCAAACATTATTGGAGATCCACAAGAAGGAGTCAAAACTCGGAGGCAGTTGGTTTGTGGAGTCGCATGTTATGTCTCCATGATAGAACCAAAGAACATCGATGAAGCTCTTCAGGATGACTACTGGATTGAAGCAATGCAGGAAGAGCTCCATCAGTTCGAAAGAAACAAAGTCTGGGAATTAACGAAGTCACCGAAGCAACACAACGTGATTGGTACTAAGTGGATTTTCAAGAATAAGAAAAATGAGGATGGTACCATCATCAGGAACAAAGCACGATTAGTTGCTCAGGGCTACTCGCAAATTAAAGGAATAGACTTTGATGAGACGTTCGCCCCAGTTGCTCGACTCAAGTCAATTCGTATCTTATTCGCAATTGCTTGTCACTTTAAAATAAAACTCTTTCAAATGGACGTTAAGAGCGCGTTTTTAAATGGGTATTTAAACGAGGAAGTTTATGTGGCTCAACCGAAAGGTTTTGTAGACTATAAACAACCTAACCATGTTTTTCGTTTGAAAAAGGCTCTTTACGGTCTAAAACAAGCACCGCGAGCATGGTACGAAAGGCTAACAAAGCACCTATTGGAAAAGGGCTACACTCGAGGGGGAGCAGACCGGACTCTCTTTGTGAAGCATTATCAGGATAATTTCATTGTAGCACAAATCTATGTCGATGACATTGTATTTGGTGCAACTAGAGACAATGATGCTTCTAAATTCGCTGAAACTATGGAAAGCGAATTTGAGATGTCCATGATGGGCGAACTGACATACTTTCTTGGATTGCAAGTAAAACAAAATGAAGAAGGTATTCATCTATGCCAATCCAAGTATGCAAAGGAGTTGGTGAAGAAATTCGGACTAGAAGACTAAAGATTTTCCGACTCCTATGGGAACTAGCAATAAGGGATTAGGAAGTGAATCTCTTAGTGAAAGTGTAGACGAGAAGCTTTATCGCAGCATGATTAGAAGTCTACTCTATCTCACGGCTAGTCGCCCAGATATATCCTTTAGTGTTGGGATCTGCGCGAGATATCAGTCAGCACCAAATGAGGTTCACCTGAAAGCGGTGAAAAGGATCATCAGGTACATCAAAGGAACATTAAATTTCGGAATTTGGTATCCTATGGGAACAACGCTTGATATTATAGGATATTCAGATGCCGATTGGGCAGGATCTGTGGATGATTGGAAGAGTACGAGTGGTGCATGCTTCTATCTTGGCCACTGCCTTGTTGCATGGCATAGTAAAAAGCAAAATTGCATAGCACTCTCGACTGCCGAAGCGGAATATATCTCAGCGGGTAGTTGTTCAACTCAACTCATTTGGATGAAAAGCATGTTGAGCGACTTCCGAATTTCAGCAACTTCGGTAACTATTCTTTGTGACAACACAAGTGCTATAAATATTTCCAAAAATCCTGTGTTGCACTCAAGAACAAAACACATTGAACTTAGATATCATTTTCTAAGAGAACTAGTTGAATCAAATATTCTTCAACTTTCCTACATTTCAACAGAGGATCAATTAGCTGACTTTTTAACAAAACCTTTAGATCAAAAACGTTTTATTCATTTGCGTAAAGCAATTGGAATGCTTTCCTTGAAATAACTTCTTTTTGAAAATTTTGCGTAGGTTAGGTTTTGTTTTGTGTTTTTGTTCATCATCTATGTTTGTACATAGAACATAAATTGAGCACTAGTATTATTGACTTTAACTGCATCCTTTTATATAATTTGAAATTTATTATGCTTTGGATATCATAATAATTCTTTTGATGCAATGATCATTTATGTCAATTAAGTCATATTTGTTTTGATCAAAGTTAATTTCTCTCTCAAATGATCTCTTGGTTTAGTTTTTATCTTATTTGACAATTGAGTCGAGTATGAAATCGAGATCAATTTTTGGTTGAATACCTTATATATTATATAATTGATAGCCAATTGAGGGGAGTTAATGCAGAATGTTATGCTCAAAAGATGTGGAAAGAGTTACATCCCAATGAGGAGTGTGAAAACTACCACCACATGGAGGAAAGAGCTACCACCTCCGTCGTCCGAGTACTGTGTGCAGCTACCACATGTATATCAAGCATGGTTTTTTTCAAGATGATTAGATAAAATGCTTTTTGGAATACTTGACTCTGTCAAATTCCAAGGTTGGTATAAGGTGGGATTTTTAATGAAAGATGCTCAAAGAGCCACTCTCTTCAATAGATTGACTAGATACATTATCTAACATATTTGGGATTTTCAAACATCTATTGATCTTGGTATTTCATTTTCTTTACCAAATTGATGATTTGATAAAGGCATTACTCATAAGATCATGTTAGATGTGATTGAAGTTGTTCAACTTTAAGGGATTTAATTTTTATAAATTTTCGTTTCATTTGTTGGATATTATTGATAGATTTTGCATAATCTATTTCTTTTAATATGAAACGATGATTTTTATTTAAAGTTGACTTGTATAAGTGCTTACAATCTTTTTCTGGATTTTCTAGAATTTTTTAGAATTTTTCTGAAGAAAAAGTTTGGAGCCGATCCGGACTGGACAATCTGATCCGGATCCCGAACGCAGGAATTTCCTGCGGGTAGCCGATCCGGACTGGATTCACGATCCGATCCGGACCGCGGCTAGGGTTTTATATAGAACAAAAGGGTTTTGATTTCTTTTTACTACAATCTTTTGTTCCAAAGTCTCCAGAGCTTCTCTCTCTAGAAATCAACTGATTTGGAGCCTTTTCAACTCAGGTTCTTCGATTCCAAGTATGTTTTCTTGATCAAAAACTCGGTTTTTCACAGTTTTTCACTATTTTGCTCAAAACGTGTTGGAAATCTTATAACTTTTTCGTTTGAGATTGGTTTTTGATCAAATTTCTTTTGAAATAAGAACTCTGGGTAGATTAGTTTTGATTATATGCTAGGTATTCTCTTGATTATCGAATTTTTAGGCTTTGATTTCTGAAAATTCGGTTTTAGGGCATATAATAGGAATTTTTGAAAATCATGGGTTTGATCTATTTTTAAAATTCTTTTTACAAAACTAATTTGATTCCTAGTCTCTCCACACGATAATGATTGTTTAGGTACAATTTTTCAAATTTTTGAAAATAAACAATTTTTTTTTTTGCGTGTTCGTGAGTCTTGCTCGCAGGTTCTTAAAAGTTGAATAGCGACAATGGTGTTCTCACTGATAATGTGACGCCCCGAGTCCGCCAATTTGTATGGTTCGGGCACGCCAACAGACCCGCCAATCGGTTAAGACCTTTTCCTACCCGAAAGAAACGGTAACATCCATAATAACACAACAAGTGTATGCGGAAGCCCAATATCAGAGTACTAAAAGTCACTACAAATTAAAACTTTCATTCGATAACAACAGTTAATGCGGAAATGAAAGCATACAAGAGTGAACCATCCATTATTTTATTACACTTTACATCTTTGAACTTGCCAATAAAATTATTACAATTCTTTTACATCATTTCCTCACCATACAGGGTTCACTCAAGAAATATAAAAGTGGAATACCTCTGCTAGACCCTCTAGGTCTCTATGCTGCTGGGCCCTTGCCCCTGTCGTATACCTCGCCGTCTGCCTCTGCACCGTCGCGATCGCTGCATCCATACCTGAACCTGTGGGGGGATTCACCCAAGGGGTGTGAGAACTACGACATAGTTCCCAGTGGGTTCAACCACCGAGATAAAGTATCCTACACCACTTGGTCCAATGGAAGCAATAATAATAGTGCTAGGAAACTAAAATCCTCGAAATCAACATGCAGCTATGCACAATAATATATCACTATCTCTATATACTCATCCACCCAGCACTACTCTGTCTATTCATATCAGACTACTAAGCACCAACTCGGCCACTATGCCGCTATATATAAGGTCAAACTAACCCGGCCATCTTGGCCACTCAAATTTCTCTTTTTCTTTACATTCTGGTGCTTTAGTTCAAGTTAACCATCGGAAATTCTTATCCAACGGGCCCCAGCCCGGTAGTCCTGCTACCATGAGATAAGATTTCTAAGGTTCCCGATAACACCCGCAAGTGTTACCCCGTCCTACGGAAGAAACGTCCCGAACGGGTCTCTACCCGGGAGAGGGATACTGCCCGTACCTCCAACATGAGCTGGTTTCACCGTAGAATCTTTATATTTTCTTTCTTTTCTTTTCTTTTCTTTTTTTTTCTTTTTCTTTTCTTTCTCTTTTTACTTTAGTTCTTAGCCTCTTTGCCTTTGAACACTTTCTTTTCTTTCTTATTCGAGCTTATAGCTCCCTTTTTGCCACTGGCAATTCTCTTTCTCTTTCCTTTGAGCATTTAGCTCTTTACTTTCACTTTAAGCCTTTCGAAAGTACCTCGTCCGACGGGTCACTGCCCAGGGAGTCCTGCTCCACTTGACGAGTCTCAAATTCGAAGGCGCCATTTACATTCTCTTTATGCTTTTTAGCCACTTTTAGCTTGCTTTTAACTTTGCCTTTTTACAACAATTTATCTCTTATCCTAGATCTCGCCATAAGGATAACTAGGAGTCACTTGGACTCATATCATTTCTCTTTCTGCTTTCTTTATCTTAAGCAATTTGCTTGTCTTGCTTATTAATCACTTTTGCTCTCTCTTAAGCTCTATTTCTTTTCACTAATTCCTCTTTTACCCTAGGTCTTGCCACACGGGTAACTAGAGAGTCTCTTGGAATCTTAAACATTTCTCTTTTATTTATTTAACTCAAATTGAAGTTAAAGTTATTGTCCTCTTTGCCCAGACACCCTATGACTTTCTAGGGTTATATTTATTAAATTCTTTAACCTTGGGATCTTATCCCACTTTCCTGATTCCTCACTGAATCCTAGAGTTAACTTAACTCTATTTTCCTGTTCCACTATTAACTTAGAGTTACATTGCCTCTAATTTTCTGTTTTCCCTTTCACATCTCCATATTTGATCCATTTTTCCATTCTCTAGATTCCTTACCGAATCCTAAGGTCAACTTGACTCTATTTTTCTGTCCGTGAGTTTAAACTCTTCTAGCTCGACTTAGGTTCCCTTTACCTAAGTTCCATGTCATACTTGTCCTAGAGTTCCTTGACTCTATGCTGACCACTAGTTCACCTTAGGTTCTCTTTACTTAAGTTCCAGGTCATATACATCCTAGAGTTCCCTGACTCTATGTTGACCACTAGTTCTCCTTAGGTTTCCTTTACCTAAGTTCCATGTCATATACATCCTAGAGTTCTCTGACTCTATGTTGATCACTCTATCCAGTGTCCTTAGGTTGTCACCTAAGACCATGCCACTCGTCCTCCCTAGGATAACTCCTAAGTTGATGTCACTCGTCAAACCCCTATACTAGGTTTTCTCCTAGTCTTACTACCAACAACTGTTGTTCCCTTACGTCACGTGATTCCTAGGGTTATACCCCAACATGCTCATAATCATGAGTAGCTAATCATTTTCATGCATGCAATTATTTTCATCTCATTCATAAATAATAATTATCTCTACGCATGCATATCCATCATATATGTTTGGCAACCAACAGTTGCACTTTTCCTCTGTGTCACTTTGCACATGCACAACTATTCCTCTATCTCTGGCAACCAACAGTTGCTCTTTTTCATCTGAATCCTTCTATTGTAACATCTGCGGGTTTCAGGGCACCCGGATCTTTTTATTTTTTTAAACTTTATTTGCACCGCGGTTCGCTTAAGAGGTCTGAAGGGTGGTTATTAATTCCTTGTTGCTGGGCAGACCGTCGGGGCTCGCGAGTATTTTTGGATAATAAAGCTCGCGAAACGGAGAACGGCGGCGCGATCGGTTTTGGATTCCGACTCCGGAATCTCCCAGAATAAATTCGGGAAGGTTGCTTGCAGTTTAGACGACTTGCACGGTTATCGAGGCAGACCGGACCCTGGTTCGTGACCGATCGATCTAGTCTTTCTGTGTGGTTTAGGTTAATTTCCACTGTCCTTGTTTTGACCGCTTGGTTTAACTTGTGGTTTGGGGTTAGGGTTCCACTTTTCCCACGTGTTTCACCCTAGGCGTACGTATCCCGAGCGCGGACGAGGAACCGTCTTCCCACCCCAACGCTACCTCCTCCCCATCGATCGGCGTGGAGATCCCAGCGGTGCGACCGAGGAGAGGGAGGGACGACCGTACACCTTTCGAAACCGAGCACGCAGGAACGGGACGATCCCTTTTCCCCCATTGTTCAACCCTAAGCGACGAAACCGAGGTGAGCATGGCTTTAGATCGTTCTTGTTTTTCTTGCTTTCTCATTTTCTTATTTTTAGCAAGCGGGGGGAGGGAGGTTGACGGCTTTGCCGGACTCCGGCGTGCGTGCGGACCCGCGCACACGGGCGGCACCGTGTGCGGGTGGCGCGCCCGCGCGGCCTGCGCAGGGGCTGGGCGCATGCGCACCCGCGCATGCGGGCGGCACCGCATGCGGGTGGCGCGCCCGCGCGGCCTGCGCAGGGACTGGGCGCGTGCGCACCCGAGCATGCGGGCGGCACCGCATGCGGGTGGCGCGCCCGCGCGGCCTGCGCAGGGACTGGGCGCGTGCGCACCCGCGCATGCGTGCGGCACCGCATGCGGGTCGCACCGCGCATGCGGGCAGCACCGCATGCGGGTGGCGCGCCCACGCGGCCTGCGTAGGGCTGGGCGCGCACGCACCCGCGCATGCGGGCAACACCCGCATGCGGGTGGCGCGCCCGCGCGGCCTACGCAGGGACTGGGCGCGTGCGCACCCGCGCATGCGGGCGGCACCGCATGCGGGTCGCACAGCGCATGCGGGCGGCACCGCATGCGGGTGGCGCGCCCGCGCGACCTGCGTAGGGCTGGGCGCGCACGCACCCGCGCATGCGGGCAACACCCGCATGCCGGTGGCGCGCCCGCGCGGCCTGTGCAGGGCCGTGGGCGCGCGCACCCGCGCATGCGGGCGGCGCCCCCGTACGGCCGCACGGGGCCGAGCGTCGCGCGGGGGAGGGCCGCGTGAGCCGTGGGTCATCTGTGTTTTACTCTTCGTTGATTACGGTTGGTGGGTACTGATCTTCTACCCGGGGATTTCTTTTATAGCTTCGGGCAGCGTGCCGGGACGCGGGGGTGTCGAGCGTTGATCCCAACACGCAAAGGTGGGTTTTCATTTGAGACTTAGCATAGAGTTAGTATTACAGAAAGGATATTAACTGCATGTTTATCGGTACTAACGCTGACGGTCTCTATGATTTACTATATTACCCTGTGTCTTGGTTACTATGCTCGCGTTTGCAACACGCGCACCCGCGGTCTGGCCACCGCAAAGGGTGCTCTTTTCCGGGAAAGCGGTCTCTGACCCGTGTAGACCCACGAGGTGACGTAGTGGGGGCCCCCGTAGGTGTGGGGTTTGAGGCATCAAGGTGGGAGCGGTGCGATCCGTCAGGGTAGGTGCCCGACGAGGTCAGGTACTCCAAGGTGTGAGCGGTGCGATCCGTCGGGGTAGGTGCCCGACGAGGTCAGGTGTACAGGTGTTACAGGTGTTACTGGTATTACAGGTGTTACAGGTGTTCGCGTGTTACTTTTCCCTTTGAGCAGAGTGGTTGCTCCGGATAATCTTACAGTTGGGTTTGGTGTTCTTTCCTGCTTATTATTATTATCATTGTGTCGCTGACTACCCACTCCGTGACAGGTTCCTCCAGGGGTGAGAGGTAGACTACAGTGAGGCCGAGGCAGGAGTAGTCGGGCCGTGGGGAGCCCTAATCTGTACCTTCTTTACTTTTCCTTGCATTTCATTTGATATTGTAGGTTACGGTGTGGTTCTCGATACCCTCGTGGGGTCGGTGTGGATGTTGATTGCTTTTACTCTGAATATGGAATATTAGTTCTTTTTATTATCTCCGTTCGGCCGTTTTTCAAAGCAAAACAACAAGAAAAGAAAAGAAAAGAATTGTGAAAACTATTTTAAAAATCTGGGGTCGTGTGGACCCGTTTTCCAAACCATGTGGACTTATGGGATTTCCAAACTATTTTCAAAACCTTGGGTCGTGTGGACCTGTTTTCAAAGCTGTGAGTTTATCCTTTCAACTTGACCGTTCTCGGGCATTGTTTCTAGTCTGCATTCGTAGTTATGTTCCGCACTGTTGTGATTGAATGAATGCTTGTGGTTAACTGTTGTATTAGCCGCGACACCGTGCATATGCAGAGGAGACTCTGCCCGTTTGTCGAGTAAATCTGTATATGCGGCGGGTCTGGGCACGCGCCGGGGAGGGCCGAATTTCAAAAAAATTTGAACGCCAAACTAACAACTCTCTCTTTCCGCTGAGCGAAACCCCCGGGGCGTGACAGATTAAGATGGTATCAGAGAGAAATGATCCTGCTTTACAATCACAACAGCGAAGGTCCAACATCCACGGTAATACCACACGTAGCTTCGAATGAATGAAATGTGTAGGACATAGGGGTGTAGGACGCGAGTGATCGTGGGGAGGGGAAATTAGTGTAATTCCTTTCTATGCCGGGTCTTCCTAAGTATGTTAGGATTGATGTGGTTCCTTGGTGTGCACAGATAGAAGTCCGACCTTGGTGAGTAACTGTTGCCGGACATGGACCTTGCGGCGGAAGCGAACCGCTTACTGCGCAACCAGCTGCGCGACGTGGCTGGGCAGCTGCTAAACCTCGCGAAGCGCGTGAGTATACTGACCCAGGAGCTTGAGGGTGTCGACCACGCCCAGCACGGCACCGGTGGCGTTACCCCCCGTGGGATACCACCAACTGGCGTTCCCACCTTTCAGGGAGCGGTCAACTTGGCCGTACGCGCGGAGCTAGAGCGTACACGACAGGCACACCCCTACCCCAGCCCGACAGGGGACCCCTACCAGAGCGGCAGAGCGACCAAGCGCCAGAGGAAAGGGCCGAAACCCGGGCAGGCGACGAGGGAGGGAGCTGAACCACCAAAGCCATGCGTCATTTGTGATGGTGCACATCCAATGATGAATTGCCCTTGGCGGGTAGAACATTGCTTCCAATGTGGCAGGCCGGGCCACGCACGTTACGAGTGCCCCCGGAAGCCGGCCGTCACCAGACCCCCGGCGCCGAGACCCGACGACCTACGCATGACGGACTCTTCTGATACCGAGTCCCCACCCCGCCACGCCGAACGTCGCTGGCCTAGAGGTTGTGGACGGACCTCCCCAGCCGCCCCGGGGAGCGGTGATGCGGAATCCCAGAACAGGGAATAGCAGGTAATACCTTTTATACCTCTTTTTTTTGTTAAGCCTCGATTCTGATCTTCCGTTCTTTTTTTTCCGTGTACTGTGCGGTTGTGCCCGGGGGGGGTTATGGGTTACGTGTGGGGCTACTCCCCTAGTCCGCCTTAGGAGTTGTGGACCCCGGGTTACGGGGAGGGAAGGCGGGTCGGGCGCCAGGTAGGAATCCTTTACCAATGGTTCTGAGGAGAGAACCCTACCTAGTTTGTTTGTCTGTTCAAACCACCGGCGGGGGAAACTCGCGGGAGTGGCCCCTACAGTGACTGCAGCAGACGAGGTGCCACCACCCCCGACGACGGCACCAGCGGCGGAGCCCGCGACGGCAACTGCGGGACCGGGGTCGGGATACCCCCGGAATGAGCGGTGGTGTTCCCTATGGAACTCCTACCAGGTACTCAACCTATTATGAAGGCGCCGTACCGTATGGCTTTCGCAGAATTGAGAGAGCTTAAGGCGCAACTTGAAGACCCCCTGGACAACAGGCTACCAGACCGAGTGCCTCGCCCTGGGGCGCACCGGTACTCTTTGTACGGAAGAAAGACAGAAGCCTACGTCTCTGCATCGACTCCAGTGGGATAAACAAGGTTACAGTGAAGAATAAGTACCCCCTGCCCAGAATCGACGACCTCTTCGACCAGTGCGAGGAGCGACGGTGTCCTCAAAGATTGATCTGCAATCGGGCTACCATCAACTCCGGGTTTGGAACAAGGACATCCCGAGGACCGCCTTCCGGACCCGGCACTACGAGTTTACGGTTATGCCGTTCGGGCTTACGGACGCCCCCGCGGTCTTCATGGATATGATGAACCGGATCTTCAGAACCTTCCTAGACCGGTTCGTAGTGGTCTTCATCGACGACATCCTGATCTATGCACCCACCGATGAGGAGCATGAGGACCATCTACGAACGATTCTCCAAACCCTCAGGGAGTAGAAGTTGTTCGCTAAGCTCAAGAAGTGTGAATTCTGGCTACGCGAGGTGGGATTCCTAGGGCACGTGATCTCGGCGAAGGGAATCGCCGTGGATCCCAAGAAGGTGGAGTCGGTGATCGACTGGCAGCCGCCGACGACGGTGGCAGAGATCCGCAGTTTCCTGGGCCTGGCAGGATATTACAGACGCTTCGTCGAAGGTTTCGCGAAGATTGCTACCCCTCTGGACCTGGTGACCAAAAAAAGGGGAGAAGTTTGTATGGACAGCTAAATGCCAGGAGAGCTTCGAGGAACTCAAAAGAAGGCTAACCAGGGCACCAATTCTTGTACTACCAACACCGGGAGAGGACTATGACGAGTACTGCGACGCATCGAGGATCGGCCTTGGGGGTGTATTGATGCAACAGGGGAAAGTAATAGCCTATGCTTCCAGGCAACTGAAGGATTACGAAAAGAATTACCCGATACACGATTTGGAACTGGCTGTAGTGGTCTTTGTTCTAAAGTTATGGAGACACTACCTCTTTGGTGTCCACTGTAACGTTTTTCAGACCACCAAAGTCTTAAGTACTTGTTCACCCAAAAGGAGCTAAATATGCGGCAGAGGTGGTGGCTTGAACTATTGAAGGATTACGACCTGACAATCCAGTACCACCCCGGGAAGGCAAACGTAGTGGCAGACGCTTTGAGCAGGAAGGGGCAACCAGAAGAGGCGTCGGCACGTGCGATAACTGAGCAGAGCACCTTGATCGCGGAATTCACACGATTGAAGTTGGAGGTGGTACTAGCGGGCACAGTTGCACAACTGATAGCTTTGGTGGTAAAGCCGACGCTATTCGAGAAAATTCGAGAAGGACAGCAGGCGGACTCGCACTTACAACTCGTGCGAGACAGGATCTCACCGGATCAAGAAGGCGACTTTTCAGTGGAAGGCGACGGCACTCTACGGTTCCATGGGCGGATGTGCGTGCCAGATACCCCAGAATTGAAGGAGGAAATCCTAGCTGAGGCACACCGCGCCCCTTATGCGGCACATCCAGGGGGCACGAAGATGTACAGGGACCTCAAGCAGACTTCCCGGTGGCCCAAGCTGAAGAGGGATGTGACTCATCATGTAGCGCATTGCCTGGTATGTCAGCAGATAAAGGCAGAGCATCAGCGGCCGGCGGAAAAGCTACAGCCCTTACAGGTGCCAGAGTGGAAGTGGGATCAGATCACCATGGACTTCGTCACTGGATTCCCACGTTCACAGCAGGGGCACGACGCAATCTGGGTCATTGTGGACCGGCTAACCAAGTCAGCGCACTTCCTACCCATTCACACAACCTGGACCAGAGAGCGGTTGGCTCAAGTCTACCTCAGCGAGATTGTGAGACTGCATGGAGTGCCGGCATCGATCACATCGGATAGAGACACACGCTTTGTTTCAATGTTTTGGCAGAGTCTAAAGCAGGCCTTGGGGACCAAACTACAGTTCAGCACGGCCTTCCACCCGCAGACGGACGGACAGTCGGAGCGAGTGATCCAGACGCTGGAGGACCTGTTGCGAGCCTGTGTACTAGACTGGGGGGTCGGTTGGGAGCGTTACCTGCCCCTCGTCGAATTCGCCTACAACAACAGCTACCAGGCCAGCATCCAAATGGCACCCTACGAAGCCTTATACGGGAGACGTTGCCGATCCCCGATCTGTTAGGACGACTTGGGAGAAAGGAAGTTCTTGGGATCCGACTTGGTGGAGGAAACTGAAGAGAAGGTACGCCTCATCAAGAAGCGCCTACTTACCGCCCAGAGTCGACAAAAGAGCTACGCGGATCGGAGACGCCGCGACCTAGATTTCCAGGTGGGTGAACACGTGTTTTTGCGGGTCTCGCCGTCCAGAGGAATCAAGCGCTTCGGGTGTCACGCCCCCGGGGGTTTTTAGGTAAAGATAAGCGGAAATGTGCGTGTATAAATTTTTTCCTTAATAAATAAGCATCAGCCTCATCCCCGGTGCGTGTCAGACCGCCACATACACAAATTCACCCTGCCCACGGACAGAGTCTCCTTTGTATATGCACGGCATCTCATTTACAACATCAACATACAATCTTTAACCACACAGTCACAGTCAACAAGTACGAGAGTGTAGAGACATTTAATCACATTAAGAGGAACCTACAAGTTTGTAAACGGTGTCCACTCGACACCCATTCCTTTAAAAACGTCTGCACATTCACAGTAAGGCGGCTACATCATTTCGGAAAGGATAAATCCACAGGTTTTCAAAGCAGTGCCCACACGACACTTGGTTTTGGAAAACATTTTCGAAACCCCTTTTTGTTCGGTATAAAACATGCCGCATATAAATCATCAAGGAACATTATAAAAATCACATCACAAAACCGTCTCTCAATCCAACATCCACAACATTCCACAATCAAGCAATTCAGAACTTAAACTTAGATAACAAGGGGAAGAGATAACTCAAGCAAGAAATAATGGAATAAACCTCATCCAGCTAATGTTCTTTAATCGCTGCCTCACCATCGTCCCGACTACTACACCTAGTCAAACCTGTCACGGAGTGGGTAAAGTCAGTGACAAACAAAGTAGATGTCTTAACGATTAACATAGATTCAAGAACAAACCGAAATACACCGGAACCTTTCGCTAAAACCCTGTCACAAAATAAGCTGGGCACCAACCCCAGAATACCGAGTTAAGCTGGGCACCAACCCCAGAGTACCTGTCGGAGAGACGGAAGTCTCCCCTCGTGCACAACCCCTTGATGCTTTTAACTTCTTCACGGTGCTAGTGCGGCCCCGTAGCTGGCGTGAAGAGGTCCCCACGGCTCCCACCCCTTTGTGAGGCACACGGGTCAAAAGAGACCACTTCTCCGGAAAAGTACACCCATGCGGAGGCCAATCCGCCTGTGTACGTGCAGCATCCCACCCCAATATTTGCCGGTGTCGGCGTGTATTGAGCACCGCGACCGCGGTCGCCACAATTATCATGTTAGAATGAAAAGAAACATTTAAGCGAAAGATTTAACATTCCATCTACTTTGTTAGACAATTTAACGAGCCTTTTTATGATGATAGATGCACTTACTGCACTTGTTGCACGTATAGCAAGGGTACCCACCTAGTTCAAGATATACGACCGCGCCCGCGACCCTCCTAAGCAAATCAGGACTCCTCGCTGCCTACTAAAATATCCAAGAGCACAAATTAACACATTACCCTAATCAGGTAAAAACCAGTGGTCCCAACCACTGTTACGTTAAACCCGCAAAACCGAAATCGTCGTGCCTAGGGGACCGCAACGTCGGTCAAAAACCCAACAAGTCAAAACCATCGAGTAAAACTAAAAACTTTGATCAAACCGGTAACATCAAAGACTAACAACAACCGGAAGCGACTATTTCGTCGCGAACTCCGTCGGAACCCAAAACCGCTAACGAAAAACCAGCAAATCCCAATTCTCAACCGGCAGCCCACTCGGGACGTCAATGGTTAGACCAAGAAGACCCCGGCGGCAAAAATGATGAGAAAAGAGACCCGACGGCGCGCCCCCGACGATTTCGTCGAGGCGCGGAGCATCGGCGAAAATAGCACCCAACATGGCGAAACCGTGACCAAAAAGAACCCAGGTGGCCATGCCAAGAAAATCATGGAGATGGTGATCCCAACGGCGAAAACGGCGCTCAAAACGGTGGAAAAACGGACCCAAACAGAGCCACCGAACTTTGGGCTGTCGGGTGGTGCACAGGGGCAACCGTGGACCGGGTCTGCGGATCGGGCGGCCGTGCGGCAAGCGCCGGGTGCACGCAGGAGGCGTACACCGCGCGTCTTGGGCCGGGCCGGTGCACGCGCGTGGCGTGCAACGGGGGTCTGCGCGTCGGGTGGCCGTGCGGCATGCGCCGGGTGCACGCATGAGGCATGCACCGCGCGCCTTGGGCCGGGCCGGTGCGCGAAACCGTGCGCCGGGTCTTGTGCTTCCGACGCTGCGGGCGTGCACCGGGTCCACGCCTGGACCCGTGGACCGCGCTGTACGGACAAGCACAGTAAACCCTAATTTCGTGGTTTTCCTCTCCGTTTTCGCTCCCAGGTAACCCACTATTCAAACGAAACATCCCCAAAAATTCCCGAATAAATACACGATAATTCTAATGACTAAACCAACGATCGACGGACAACCAAAACGTCGATCGGAAGCCCGATAAAAAGAAACCGATTAAAAAATCATCGATTAAACTCGATAAAAACCATCGATCACCCTCGATCAAGAACGAGAATAAAACATGGATCAAAACCCGACGAAAATCCGCGATCGATGTACCAATTAAAACGACCTTACAAGAACACGGAAAACCCCCGATTAATTTGACAAACGTAACGATGATCACTAACATTAATTTATCGCAACTAAAGAACCGATCTTGGTTCTCGCGGCGTTGGAGATCCGGATCCGCTCCCCGTAGATGACGGCGTCTTGTTCTCCGGTCTCCGGACGTCAATCGGGGCGATCGGGTTCCTCCGCTTTCTCCCTCTCTTTTCAAACTAGGGTTTCGTTTGGTTTTCGGTACGCACGAATGAGGAGGGTTTGAGAAGGCGGTATTTTTAAATTAGGGTTTTCCTTCCGGTAACGGGATTTAATTATCCTCTTATTAATTTAATTTCCTCTTTTATTTTATTCTTTTATTTTCCTTTTATTATACGTACGTAAAAAGGAAAAACCCACGAATATTCGGATATTTATCTTCTAACAATAAATATCTAAACCCACGAGATAAAATCCCACCTTTTAAATCCTAGTCACCGATTATTTAATTTCCTAATTAGATAATCATAGGGAATAAATTCCCAACTTAATCTATCGTCGCCGATTAATTAATTCCTTAATTAATTAATCACACGGAATATCCAAACTTCCTCAGAAAGCGAGTCGGATATTTTACACGGATTTCGATGCACACCTTAAGTCACCGCGATCTTAGAAACCCCATTCCGGGAGATCCGTACATCGGATTTCCGATCCGATCGCACCGTCTGTCTTTATTTTCCGAGCCCTTCAACAGAAAAATACCCGCACCACACACCGACCGACTTTTAAACATTAAATAATTTTATTCTACTTAAAGGGCGTAATTAATTAAAATGTAAGTCGCAAATATACGTAAAAGCCGAGTCACTACACCACTCACACTTTATAAAAAGTTTCGTCCTCGAAACTTAAGCTCAACCATCGCTAAACGATTCTGGAAACCTTCTCTCATCTCCGTCTTAAGCCTCCAAGTCGCCTTGTGCTCCTCAAGGTTACTCCATTGCACCCTTACGTAAGGGATTGTCCGGTTGCGAAGTTTCTTTTCCTCCTGTGCCAGCCTCCGCATCGAGGTTTGGCAGTAAAGCCAACCGGTATGCCACCGGGCCTACGCGCCCCAAAATTCCAAATGTCGGGTCGTCGATGCCAACCAACAATCCCAAAAGCTCGAACTATTAGAAATACGCCACCCATCTTGACCTGACTCAACCCCCACCTGGACGTTGGGTCTATTGTTGGGCCTTTTGCCGTTAGGTCTATTGTGGACCGCAGCCCCACTCAACTTACCAGGCTCACCCACCCCAACTTGTGAGTCCCTTGGGTCTATTGTCACGAGGCAGGAAGTTGGACCTATTTAACCCTTAGCTAAATAGCCAACAAATAAGGCAACTAAGTCTTCACCCCCTTATTGGGGCCAGAAAATACGAAGTATTTACTTCTAAGGGTTCTCCTGGGGACGAGACCAAAATTACTCTTCGTAAGGGGTCTCTCCTGCTACTACTTCCCATGTAAGCCGAAGCGTCTGTTTCCCCCACCGGTCGCTGATGTTTCGCTTTCACCTGTTGGCACACCCAATATTGCGCCACAATTTGTGCCACATCGCTCTTTCGATTTGGGCCAACTGAAGGTCTGCCACAGATCCTTGCACCTCTTTGTACCTCCGGGATGCACGGTATATGAGGTATTATATACTTTTGCTAGATTTTCTTCCCTTATTTCTAGCTTACCGGGTACACAAATTCGTCGCCGGCACCTCATTACATCATCTGAGTCAGTTGTAAAAAAACTCCGCCTTGCTCCGAGAACATTCTGTCTCGCACCAGTTGTAGCTGGCCATCGGTCGATTGTCCTTTCAGAATCCTGTCCAGCATGGTAGGTCTAACCACCAGGGTCAAGAGCCGTGCGACCGTACCCGCTGGTACTACCTCCAATCTCAATTGCGAAGATTCTTCAATCAGACGGTCTTGTTGGGTAAGGGCGTTCGTCATTGATTCCACCGTCTGTCCCTTGCGGCTCAAGGCATCAGCCACCGCGTTCGCTTTCCCGGGGTGGTAGCGGATGGTTAGATCATAGTCCTTTAGTAATTCGAGCCACCGCCCTTGCCGCAAATTTAACTCCCTCTGGGTGACGAGGTACTTGAGGCTCTGATGATCTGAGTACACATTGCAATGTGTACCGTACAAATAGTGACTCCACAGTTTGTGGGCGAACACAACCGCTGCAAGCTCCAGGTCGTGCACGGGGTAGTTTCTCTCGTACTCCTTGAGTTGCCTTGACGCGTAGGCTATGACCTCACCCCGTTGCATAAGCACGCCTCACAATAAGCCTCAAAGTCTTCACCAGGCTCCAGTAGGGCGAGCACCGGGGCCTACGTCAACCTGACTTTGAGTTCCTCAAAACTCTTCTGGCATTGGTCAGTCCAGATAAACTTCTCCCATTTTCGGGTCAGGCAAGTCAAGGGCATTACTATCTTGGAGAAGCCTCCCTCAAAATGTCTTTAATACCCTGCCAGACCCAGGAAGCTTCGAATTTCCATTATCGCTATTGGTCGAGCCCAGTTGATCCCCGATTCAATTCTCCTTGGATCCACTGTAATTCTGGACACCGAAACGATATGCCCCAAAAGTCCCCCTCGCGGACCATAACTCACACTTTATAAGTTTTGGCATATGGTTTCTGTCCCCGGAGGGTCTGGGGGATTACTCGCAAGTGTTCCCCATACCCCTTGTTTGTGCGAGAGTAGGTCGAAACGTCCACTAAAAGACCATCACCGACTGGTCTAAGAAGGGCTTGAGTATCCGATTCATCATGCCCAAGAGCACCACTGGTGCATTAACGAGTCTAAACGGTATAACCGTAAACTCATCTTGACCATTCCGAGCTCGCAGGTCTGTTTTCAGTGTGTCATTACTCCGGTCTCTAGGCTGGCGATAGCCGGACCGCAGATCAACCTTTGGGAATGCCGTTTCTCCTTGTAGTTGATCACATAGGTCGTCTATCCGAGGTAGAGGAGTACTTGTCCTTCTTGTGTCGAGATCCATATGGTACTCGTGAACGCTACTGGGCTGCCTTCTACCAAGCCCCTTGCCCGCAACAAAGGAAAGCGAGCAAAAGGCGTTCCTACAAGCTAAGTTTACAAGTTCCGATAAGTCCGGTTCCCGGAGACTCGCTTGGAGCTTCAAGCAGTCAACTACCGCTTAAAGATTGCCGCGATTGTCGGCCCCAAGCGCTACACCGACAACCTTTAACAGAACCTCATTAGTTCTTAGAGACTAAGAACCCGCCTCACCCTCACTGGGCAGGAAGGGGTACAGCCGCCTGCCCCGAGGGGTAGCCATAGGGTCCAACCGAACTTAGTCCTACGATGGGGATTTCTTCTAATAACTAAGGTAGGGCGAAAACATGAAGCGAGGTGAAAGAGTGGGATGCCTAGGTGTTGACATAAAAGTTCGAGCACGATGATCTGAAACTCGAGTATTACCTACTACATCGTCCTCTACGGGTCCGTCCCCTAGTGGGTCATAGCATAGACTCTCCCTCCTCCCGATTGCGGAGACGAGGGTGTAGATGCTGCTACGGATGATATCCCCGTTTCCGAGGGGCAATTGCAACGACAGTGCCCCGGTTTGCCGCCTCGAAAACAATGGTCTTACTTCTTGGGACACTCGGTCACTTGGTGTATTCCGTCACAATAATGCAAGACTTGTCCACCGGCCATTGTCCTCCTGTCGGCGCATTCTTCGTGCCTTTTTGCAATCTCGTGTATTTAGGAGGCCGGCTCCTCTTGGTATGCTCCTTTCCGAAGTTTGGCCGGGTTCGTTTCTTATCCCTGCTGTGTCCTGAGCTCTCCCGTCGGGCTCGAGAAATTGTAAATCCGCGCTCCACCGCGGTGGCTCTATCGACCACCGCCTGGAAGGTGCGAGCACCCGCCGTTTGCACCACCTTGAAGATGTCGCTCCATAAGCCATTCACAAAGAGACGGGCCTTGTGAGATTCATCTCTTATAACAAAGGGAACACATTTGATCAACCACACAAATGCCCCATAACTGTCCGACTTCCTTGCTTGATGAGCTTCAGGTCAACTTCCATCTGCCGTTTGATGCTGTCGGAGAGGAATGCCCCAAACAGTTTTCCTCGGATCGTGGTCCAAGATGGAAGGGCGGTGCCCCCCGAAGGGTCTGGGCGCACCGTCTTCCACCACTTGCGGGCGTCTCCCTCAAGAAAAGGACTGCCAAAGGGACCCATTCACCCTCCTCCATTAGCAAAGCTTCGAAGAGCCTTTCTATGGTATCTACCTATTTTCCCACGACCCAAGGGTCGGCCGTCTCTCCCTCAAGGGGTTCCCAATAACGGCTCCCAGCGTAGGTCCCAAAGTAGCTGGTGCGGCTGGTCCGGGCAGAGAAGCCTGGGCGACCCCCATTGGTGTAGTCGACCATTGCACCCACTATCGCATCTGTTCCATAAGGGTTGCTAACTGCCCGGCCATCTCTTGTAGTCGTTGTCGGAGAAGCTGATACTCCGCCGCTGTTCGCACCATACTTTTTGCCCCTGCGTTCTCCGCTGATAACCCATTTCGGGCCATTATTCGTTGTATACAAAGAAACTAAGTCACCCTAGACCTAACTGGTCTAGCACCATGACCTACAGACACACCGGAACTAAATTCCCCTTTTATCCCTCGTACACTCACGATCTACCGCTCCTACACCTTGGTTATCTCTTGTTCAATTTGCTTGTGGCATCAGACACTGTGGATGTGGATCACCGACTACTGTGGTTAAAGTTGTTTTTCTCTGATACCATTTAATCTGTCACGCCCCTGGGGGTTTTTAGGTAAAGATAAGCGGAAATGTGCGTGTATAAATTTTTTCCTTAATAAATAGGCATCAGCCTCGTCCCCGGTGCGTGTCAGACCGCCACATACACAAATTCACCCTGCCCACGGACAGAGTCTTCTTTGTATATGCACGGCGTCTCATTTACAACATCAACAACCAAACTTTTACCACACAGTCACAGTCAACAAGTACGAGAGTGTAGAGACATTTAATCACATTAAGAGGAACCTACAAGTTTGTAAACGGTGTCCACTCGACACCCATTGTGACACCCCCGGAATTTGGATTAGTCCTCTATATAAATGATATAATAGGACTAAATCTCTAACCCGGCTATAGCATTTTGGATGGTAGCAAAATCCAAGAGGAACATGAGAGTTAAGCGTGCTAGAACTAGAGTAGTTCTAGGATGGGTGACCCCCATGGAAGTGGGGCGTCATAGTTGGTATCAGAGACATTCACCAGCCGGAAATGTGAGATGAGTCTCGGCTGAGCCAGGGTTACATAGCGGGTAGAGCGAGGCTCCCCGGCTATTGACCGTTGTGAGTGGAGTGCAGCTCCTCACAAGGTCGGCTAAGGCTAGCGAGACTACTCTCACATCGCCTGGTGCTTGTGAGTGTGCTTGAGCCTGACGTGGACGTCAGGGCTTAAAGGGGGGAAGAATGTGACACCCCCGGAATTTGGATTAGTCCTCTATATAAATGATATAATAGGACTAAATCTCTAACCCGGCTATAGCATTTTGGATGGTAGCAAAATCCAAGAGAAACATGAGAGTTAAGCGTGCTAGAGCTAGAGTAGTTCTAGGATGGGTGACCCCCTGGGAAGTGGGGCGTCACAGATCCCATCCGAACTCCGCAGTTAAGTGTGCTTGGTCGAGAGTAGTACTAGGATGGGTGACCCCCTGGGAAGTGGGGCGTCACACCCATTCCTTTAAAAACGTCTACACATTCACAGTAAGGCAGCTACATCGTTTCGGAAAGGATAAATCCACAGGTTTTCAAAGCAGTGCCCACACGACACTTGGTTTCGGAAAACATTTTCGAAACCCATTTTTATTCGGTATAAAACATGCCGCATATAAATCATCAAGGAACATTATAAAAATCACATCACAAAACCGTCTCTCAATCCAACATCCACAACATTCCACAATCAAGCAATTCAGAACTTAAACTTAGATAACAAGGGGAAGAGATAACTCAAGCAAGAAATAATGGAATAAACCTCATCCAGCTAATGTTCTTTAATCGCTGCCTCACCATCGTCCCGACTACTACACCTAGTCAAACCTGTCACGGAGTGGGTAAAGTCAGTGACAAACAAAGTAGATGTCTTAACGATTAACATAGATTCAAGAACAAACCGAAATACACCGGAACCTTTCGCTAAAACCCTGTCACAAAATAAGCTGGGCACCAACCCCAGAATACCGAGTTAAGCTGGGCACCAACCCCAGAGTACCTTTCGGAGAGACGGAAGTCTCCCCTCGTGCACAACCCCTTGATGCTTTTAACCTCTTCACGTTGCTAGTGCGGCCCCGTAGCTGGCGTGAAGAGGTCCCCACGGCTCCCACCCCTTTGTGAGGCACATGGGTCAAAAGAGACCACTTCTCCGGAAAAGTACACCCATGCGGAGGCCAATCCGCCTGTGTACGTGCAGCATCCCACCCCAATATTTGCCGGTGTCGGCGTGTATTGAGCACCGCGACCGCAGTCGCCACAATTATCATGTTAGAATGAAACGAAACATTTAAGCGAAAGATTTAACATTCCATCTACTTTGTTAGACAATTTAACGAGCCTTTTTATGATGATAGATGCACTTACTGCACTTGTTGCACTTATAGCAAGGGTACCCACCTAGTTGAAGATATACGACCGCGCCCGCGACCCTCCTAAGCAAATCAGGACTCCTCGCTGCCTACTAAAATATCCAAGAGCACAAATTAACACCTTACCCTAATCAGGTAAAAACCAGTGGTCCCAACCACTGTTACGTTAAACCCGCAAAATCGAAATCGTCGTGCCTAGGGGACCGCAACGTCGGTCAAAAACCCAACAAGTCAAAACCATCGAGTAAAACTAAAAACTCAGATCAAACCGGTAACATCAAAGACTAACAACAACCGGAACGCGACTATTTCGTCGCGAACTCCGTCGGAACCCAAAACCGCTAACGGAAAACCAGCAAAACCCAATTCTCAACCGGCAGCCCACTCGGGACGTCAATGGTTAGACCAAGAAGACCCCGGCGGCGAAAATGATGAGAAAAGAGACCCGACGGCGCGCCCCCTATGATTTCGTCGAGGCGCGGAGCATCGGCGAAAATAGCACCCAACATGGCGAAACGGTGACCAAAACGATCCCAGGTAGCCATGCCAAGAAAGTCACGGAGATGGTGATCCCAACGGCGAAAACGGCGCTCAAAACGGTGGAAAAACGGACCCAAACAGAGCCACCGAACTTTGGGCTGTCGGGTGGTGCACAGGGGCAACCGTGGACCGGGTCTGCGCATCGGGCGGCCGTGCGGCATGCGCCGGGTGCACGCAGGAGGCGTGCACCGCGCGTCTTGGGCCGGGCCGGTGCACGCGCGAGGCGTGCACCGGGTCTGCGCGTCGGGTGGCCGTGCGGCAAGCGCCGGGTGCACGCATGAGGCGTGCACCGCGCGCCTTGGGCCGGGCCGGTGGGCGAAACCGTGCGCCGGGTCTTGTGCTTCCGACGCTGCGGGCGTGCACCGGGTGCACGCCTGGACCCGTGGACCGCGCTGTACGGACAATGTCACGCCCCGGGGGATTAATTTAGCGGAAACGGATTACAAAAGGTATGTATTTATTTTTTTTTTGAAAACCTTCTTCCCCGGCGCGTGCCCAGATCCGCCGCATATACAGGATCACTCTACAAACGGACAGAGTCTCCCCTGTATATGCACGGCGTCGCAGTTTGTACAATATTCAATAACGAGTAGACATTCAATCACAACAATCCAAACATACAACCATTCACAATATGCTGAATAAACTCACGGCCGATTAGTTCGAAAGGATAAAACCCATAGTTGTTGAAACGGCGCCCACCCGGCACCCATATTTTGGAAACCCTTTTTCGAAAGCAACATAAACTCAGGGGTTTGGAAAACAGTGCCCACACGACACTTGGGTTTTGAAATCCATTTTCGCAAACCATAAATCCACAAGGTTTTGAAAACGGTGCCCACACGGCACCTGAGTTTTGAAATAGTAGTTTTCGCAAACTGTCCTTTTATTTGCTATTTTATTTTCCAAAGCGGCCCACATAGATGTAAAGAAAACTAGACAATTCATTTGTCACCGTACCGACATCCACACCGACCCCACGAGGGTATCGAGAACCATCCACAGTCTACAAATAATGAATGGAATGCGAAAGTAAGAGGTAAAGTTCTGTTCCGGTCTCCTGGGACCCAAAACCTCTAGCCGCGGCCTCACCGTCGCCTAACTCTCCCCCCTGTAGGACCCTGTCGCAAAGTGGGAAGTCAGCGACTAAACAAAAGTGATAATAGTAAAGCAGGTAAAGGAAACGTCCAACCGTAGTCTATCCGGAGCAACCACCCTCGCAAGGGAAGAGTAAAATCAAACACCTGTAAACCTGCAATACCCGATCCCGTCGGACAACTAAACCGACGGATCGCACCGCGCCCAAGTCGGACAACTAAACCGAATGGGTCGCACCGCTCCCATGTCGGACAACTAAACCGACGGGTCGCACCGCTCCTACGTCGGACAACTAAACCGACGGGTCGCACCGCTCACACCTTGGCGCATCCAAGCCCCACAACTAAAGAGGCCCGACGCCGTCCTATGGGTATACACGGGTCATCGACCACTTTTCCGGAAAAGCGCACCCTTTGCGGTGGCCAAACCGCGGGTGCGCGTGTTGCAGCCGAGCATAGTAACCGTGAACAATATATATATGTGCATGTATGCGAACCATGTGAGACAATATATATATATCAATGTATGAGAACCGTATGAAATAGCATATACATATCCGTGCATGAGAACCATATGAAACATATATATTCACAACATACACCTATCCATGCATGAGAACCATATGAAACATATATATTCACAACATACACCTATCCACGCATGAGAACCATATGAAACAATATGTATATCTAATCATAAGAACCGTACAGCCATAACGAATAATTGATGCCTCCCTACCATGTTTAACCCAAGTACACATAAGGTTGACCCCGTCCAACATGATAGAACTAAATGCTAAGACTTAGGAATAAAAACCCACCTCGATGTAGGCCGATCCCGAACTCCCGCTAGACACTGGGAGGCTGGTGCTGAACTGCTGGGACCTGAACAGTAACTGAAGTCAGAAACAGACCCTCTCATACCCATCCCGTCAACACTACAGTAATACAATGCTAACACGGGGTAACTTAGCCGATTTACAGAACAAGATCCCATTCCCGCTCAATGAGAGCCTACGGGACTCTAACAAAATGCCCAGTAGGTGTGAAAACACTGTCTAAAGACAGTTGTCGTGTCCAACTTATAATTTGATCCATGACAAATCTTAACCTTGCATAAAAACACTAAGTTGATTACATATTTTGACCCGTTCTCGCAATCCGGGAAACCAAAGACAGCGCTGTAAGTTCTATCGCGTCCGTTTCGACGAGCCGAAGCTCGTGCTCACAGGCTTGGGCTGGCACAGGTCCCGAGGGCAAAGTTGGCCAAATAAAACTAAGTCCCCAAAACCTAACTTAGCCAACCAACCTTACAACTCGATCTAACCAACATTTAGCATGAGCATCATGTACAGAGGAGTGAACAAGGTCGAGGGCTCACCTGAAACTTGCCGGGAACTGGCCGGAGAGATCACCGGAGCAACACCCCAAAAACAGCTAGGAGCTCGGTTTGCCCAAGGTTCAATGCAACCCTGCTCTGACAGCAACAAGGGGGAGCACCAGTTAGGGATAGGTCTCAGAAGCAGTTTGGTCCATGCTGGGTCAAGCGCCGGCGGCCGGAGGCGGCGGTAGCCGGAGACAAAGCCCGATTTGGACATTTCGTGTGCAATGTTAGAACTCAGTTACAGGGGTCTCTCGGCCCAAAGTAAAATGCTGGGAAACTCAGAACAGGTATTCAGATCCTACCTGGGTAGATGGCCGGAGCCCAGAGGCGTCGGCGGCGGCCGGAGCTCAACCTCGGGTTGCTCTAATGGTGCAACAACAGAGGTAAGAAACTACACGTTAGAACCTTCATGCAAAGGTTTGGGAAGCTTCCTATGATCAAGAAGAACACAACTGGACAGCTTACCGGCGGCGGGAAACGCCGGTGGCGCGCGGCGGCGGAGCTCGGCCAAGCTCGGGGCTCTAATGGCGGATTCCGGCCGGCGGCTTTTGAGCCGATGCAACTTGGACCAAAAGCCTTCCCTTGGCCCTACGATGCTTGCTGAGGTGGTGGCCGGCGACGGGGGTGAGCGGCGGCGCCGGACGGCGAAGATCGGCGAAGGTGCGAAATAGCCCGATTCTAGGGCTCAACCGTTCGACTCGGATCCCAGCCCGATCTTCACCAAACTTCTAGGGAAGCTTGCAGATGTCGAGGAGATCAGTCTCAACGGTCTGATCTTGAATCCAACGGTTGGACGAAGCTCGAGCACGAACTTAGCCGAAGATGGACTTCCGGCAAGAAGGTGCTCCCGCCGGCAGCCGGGACAACGGCGACGGCTCAAACTTCACAGGTAAGGTCCACTCGACGTCAGGAACGCAAAGCTTGGGTCCATGGGCCAAATAAAAACAATAAGTTCCAACAACTCACCTCGCCGGAAAGTTGGAAGATGAAGGGTGTCTCCCGCTGCGGCGCTCGGCGGCGGCTGGCACCAGTTTCACCACGGCTCGGTTGCGGCTGCCCGGGGAACTCCACAGGCAGGGACTTGATGACCTAGGACCCTCCCGAGCACCTTCCTCCCCAAGACACCCGAGATCAAGATGGTTTCTTGATCCCTCTTCTTCGGCGACGGGGTGGCGGCGGCCGGTGCGGGGCTCCCGTGGAGTGTGGCAGAGAGGGGAGTGGTTGTTGAGGATGCGGCTAGGGCAGAGGGCATTAGGGTTTCTTGAAAACCCACCTCGTATGCATGTGTATATAAATATAGGTTTAGGCAATCTTGCATTTTAGCCCCTCACAGCCCAGCATTTCCATCCCAGTCCTTCACAGTACAATTTCCTCACATCCCAGTCCTTTTCCGACGGGTGGCACGCAAAACGAGGCAAGAAGTATTGGGTTTACTGTGCAAAAAGCCGCATTTTCACCGTATTTCACGCTTTTCGAGGCGTTCTGGTCGTCGGAACGAAAAATGGACTTCGCCACGACGTCCGGCTCGGCGAAACCTACAGGTAGCTATTTTTGTTTTTCGACGAAAATGCCCGGATAAATTCTCGGTCCATCAATGCTGTACAGAAATACAGTATAACCCGCTTTTCGAGACTCTAGGGCCGTCAAACAGAAATTCCGTCAACACCATTGCGTCCAGATCATCGAAACCGATCGAAACGACTACCTGGATCTCTATGTTCGGAATCCGAACAGTGAATTGGTCAGCGTTTCACTCAAAGGAAATCCCGAAATTGGGGTTACTGTTCATCTACAGTAATTCACTTAAGTGACCCTGTGCGCAGACCACTGATACATTGGTCGCGACATTCGCCCGCTTCTTCACTGATTTCTGGAAGATCTGACCGTCAGAGTGAAAAGTGTTGAATATGAATTTCGCTCAGTTCGACGATACAATCACAACGGTCATCTCGGATTTCCAAGATTACGTCCGGATTAGAAGATAGCCTTTTTGTCTCGTAAATAGTGCAACTTGCACACTGGCGATTGACCAAATAGGTCAACGTAGGTCTTTTGAATTCAAAACCAACTCAAATTTTACTTTTAATCTATTTATTAAAAAGATAAGATATTTCGAATTGCTACATCACTTACAACTTAAAAGAAGTTTCGTCCCCGAAACTTACAACTTAAAAAAAAACTAGAATCGTCTACTCATACTACTAGGTTTGGATTTTGGACAGTGAAATGGCCAACGACCGATCAAGAGGGGACCGAAAACAGGGGTTACCATTCATTTTACTATTCACTTAAGTCGTGGGTCCCACTGTCACGCCCCGGGGTCGAAACTGCGACCCGGGCTCGCCAACAGATCCGCCATCTGTACGGAAACTGCCGTACAGACGAAGCGTCTACCCTGCAAGTCAGATCTATAGCTATAATGTATCAGAGCTGAAAAAAAGACCAGTAGCTACAGAAATCCACTGAACATCTGATATAATAAAAAATCTCAATACAATGTCTCTCAGCTACAAAAGTACAAGAAATCCTCACTGATCTCTCAGAATGTCCAGTACAAAAGTGGAGTCGTAAAATACACAAGGTACATCTACCTCTGACTCTCAGTGCTGGTAAGGAACTAAACGGCCACGTCCTCACCTCGATCAGCTGACTCCGCGTGAGCTAAGCCGGAACAGCAGCCTCAGGAAACCTGTCACCGCAGCGGGTGTGAGAACTACTGCAAAGGTAGTTCCCAGTGGGTACCGTCTCAAAATCCACGGTATGCCCACTAAGTCTACTGGAGGCACAACAGATAGGTATGCAGATAGATAGATAGATAAAAGCTGAAAGAAACTATAGCTATCATGTCTCAATCATCATGCTCAAGAAACTCTACAATGATGAAGATGTGCATACACTCGCTACTGCTAACATGCCTCAAGTATCATGCTCAAAGGAAAACTCATCTATGAACATGCTATGAAACTCACTCACACATATCACCCAATCCCAATGACTGTCCCTCTTTGGACCAGTCAATCAAGCCTGCGCTCATCTACTGCCGCGCATCCCGTAGGGACGGACTTACGTAGGCATCCACTGCCGCACATCCCGGAGGAACGGACTTACGTAGGGTGTCCCTCTAGGACCATCTCAGTAATCACATCGCAGCCTCGTCAGGCTCGGTATCATCATCGCACCCGGGGCGTAGCTCGAGGGGAGCGACCCCACCGAACTCAAGTATCTCAAGTATCTCATAACTGGCATAAAAAGCCAGGCTCAGCAGGCTATAATCCACGATCAAACAGATCGGATCTCAATGCTCAACTAGCATAACTCAGTCGGAGGAAGACTCCACGACTCGAACAGAAAAGCCCAAACACTCTCACAGCTATGTCGGAGAACCCTCAACGACTCAAGGCTAAAATACACGATCAAACAGATCGGATCTCAATGCTCAACAAGCATACGCAGTCGTAGAAAGACTCCACGACTCGAACAGGAAAGCCCAACACTCTCACAGCTATGTCGGAGAACCCTCAACGACTCAATCTAATAATGCACGCCCCGTGGCTGAGTCGGGAAACCTCCACGACTCGATCTGCCAGAGCCCCCAAAACTCTCAAGGCTAAGTGGGAGAACCATCTCCACCACTAAATCAGAACACGACCCATGATCTAGAGTAACCCAATCAGGGAATACATCCTCAATACCCCGCGAACTCAAGTACCTCAAAACTCTCTCATGACACTAGAAAGTCATCTCATAATGCTCTAAAAATCCACTCGGCCCTCTGGCACGAGAACACATGCATTCTGAACCTACTCAACCCCTCGGGAAGATCTCAATATTTTAAAACTCTTTTCAAAACCCAGTTTTCATTAAAACAGGTCCGACGATTTTTAAAACGGTTCAGATGCCAATATAAAGCCAACTAAACATGCAGTCTAGTGTCAAATCACTTCTAGATCATGCTAAAAATATCTGGGGCTTGCAATTGTATTCCTACAATTTTCTAGGCAACTATCAGATTTACCAGCTATGCAAATAATTAAGCTAAACATGATCAACATGCATTCAATAGCTTTAAAGGGCATTCCATACATCTTGAAGAAATTCCAACCCACCTCAAATACTTTCCGAAGGCCACGCCGAAATCGGAGAAGAAACGGGCGAAAACAGACGAAAAACATCACTGTGCCTCTCGCGCGCACGCGCGCCGTCGCGCGTCTCGGAAAAATCCACGAAGCTCCGATCAATCCTCTATCACACTCCCCAAGGTCTCAGCAAGGTCTCCACCTGATCTCGGTCCGAACCGATGTCGCTCCGGAATCCTCCTGCGCACCCAGTCCGCGCCCTCGCCGCGGCTCCGCACAGTGTGCAGGGCCCTCGCCGCGCTCCTCGCGGCCCGGACAGCACTCCGCTGCACCCTCTCATGGCAGGGAAGAAGAAAAGATGGAATTAATCCATTTCCCAAGCTCAAAATCAATCTCTGTCCGAATCCGAAAATCCGCGGAAAAGTCGAAAATCCAAAACTCGGAGAAATGCAACGTACTCACCTCCACCGTGTCCGCGCACGCACACGAGCCCCAACCGGGCTCTCCAACCGGGCAAGCTCCCTGTCGCGCTCACGATCCACATCCGAAG
The DNA here is from genome assembly GCA_029204045.2 of Tillandsia leiboldiana. NCBI lineage: Eukaryota > Viridiplantae > Streptophyta > Magnoliopsida > Poales > Bromeliaceae > Tillandsia > Tillandsia leiboldiana. Next base: position 6,352,507 of record CM055071.1, on the reverse strand, counting down.
CCTCGGCGCGAAGAACAGTCCTCCAAAAAACCACAGCCAACTCTCTCTCTCAATCTCAATCTCTCCCTTTCTCTCATTCTTCCTCTCACTCTTTCTCACTTTCTTTTTCTTTCTCTGGTTTCCCCCAACGAAAATGGAGGAGGAGGAGGAGTCTTATATAGAGAGGAGAGGTCTACAAAGTCAACAGAGTGGTTGGAAGCCCATACCTCAAGCTACAGTGCACCAAACCGAGCTAACTGGGCACTTTCTGTGCTTGTGTACCGGTACCACCCACTTGGTACCGGTACACGGGCCCTGGTTCCGGAACCAAATGGCTGGTTCCGGAACCAAGCCACCCAAAAGCTCCAGAACTAGCCAGAAAATCTCCGAAATGCCCCGTCAACTCACTTTCTCGCCTCGGGACCTCCGCATCACCCCGAAACCAACCGAACACCTCTGTAAACTCATAATACACATGTCCCAAGGGATCAACTCACATCAAACCCATCCATGAAACCAATGCTTGACCCGCAAGCTCTCAATCCGACGCCAACTCACTTTTCTACAAGAATACTTCCGCGTCGCTCCGGGACCACCCGAACCTCTCTGTAAACGAAATTAGAACCTGCTGAAGGTATTTCCACAATACCAGGCTGCCCCGTGGAGTCGGCACAATGCCCGAAGCTCCGGTACTCTACACTCTCCCCTCCTTTTAACGGTTTCGTCCTCGAAACCTCAAAACTCCAGAACTCAGGGGGGTGACTCAAATAAGTGGGGATATGAAACTCCCAGCTCATCCTCAGGCTCTCATGTGGCCTCTCGCTCCTCATGATGACTCCATAAGACCTTTACCAAAGGTAAGATCCGGTTGCGTAATTCTCTCGTCTCTCGAGCAAGAATTCGCACCGGTCGCTCCTGATAGCCCAAGTCCTCGCCTGACTCCAAAGAAACGAAGTCCAAATCATGCAAGGGATCCAAATCCATACTTCCCTCAGAACGGATACACCAACGTCCTCGTGGGTACTTGCCAAATCATGGCGGTAGCGCAACTCGGTGAACAACTAATCCAATGCGCTCTAACTCCTCGAATATGCCAACAATTCGCTGACTCAACTTCCCGCGAAAACTCAAATCTACACATTTCTTCGGATAGTGATTCTTAGAAGTCACCAAAACTCCCTGCTTCCAATTGGCATAACTTTTCCGTTGCTCCTTAGCAACCACAATGCTGAGAGCTTCACGATGCATTCTTACATCCATCCACGGGGTAAGAAGTCCAACATCGGGAACAACACTCAACCCCTAACCCCTAAAATCAGCTCTCGGATCTCGGAATCCACGGGCACACAGATGCGGGTCCTTGTACTTCAGTACTCCCGCTGCATTCACTGAGAAGTTCCCTCTCTAATCCTGTCCAACGGAGTGGGTTATGAGTCCAAAATACAAGTTTTGCCACATTCCCAGGGAACACCACCTTAATCTCAATTCGTCTCAATTACTCTTTCAGCGGCATCTGCTGAGTAACCATCATACTCCAAAACTGCACCGCTCGCCTATTCAAGGGAGCTGCGACCACATTGGCTTTGTCGGGACGTTACTGTAAGCTCAATCATACATCCTTAATAACTCTATCCACCGGCATTGCCTCAAATCAAATTCTTTCTGAGTAACCCAGTACCTCAGGTTCTAGGATCGATAGATATCTCAAATTTCTCTCTATCTCAAGCAACTATTCACAATAATGCTAATACCATCCACAGCTTGAACTCCTCAAAGTTAAGCTGGCACTGTTAATCCACAACTCTGGACCTCTGTCACTATCGTGGGTCTAAGCCGAACCCAAACGGCAACACCCTTCGTCGGGTCCACTGTCACCCTTGCAGCTGAAAACACCTGGCCTAACCACAGAACCTTTCAAGTCAAGCACAACTCTCTCAACTTGGCAACCAACAACTTTTCTCTCCCCGAAGTTGCAGCAATATCCTCAAGTGCTCCTCGTGCTCTATGTCACCTCGGAAATAAATCCCAAGTATAAAACTAACCAACCACTGGCACGGCAACTCACTGTAGAGCTCAAACTCAACACTGGTTCTACAGCCCGGTCCAAGTACCGCCGGAACACACAAGTCCTCAAATCCAAAAGGCCGCAGGGCCTTAGTCAATCCGCTTGACCTCACTGTAAGCTCAAAATGTCTCTATCGGGTTCAGACCCTATCTGGCACAGCCCTCAGCTGTAGGGTTCCACAAAGCCTTCTATGTCCCGCAAGGCATCAACCCAACACGATCCAAATCTAACTGTGCTCGAATCGTCACAGCACTCTCACCGTTGTGCACTCACAACGCGGCATCACTGCCGTATACCACGGCATGGCATCACCACCGTGTATCAACGGCGTGGCATCACCACCATGTATCAACGGCGTGGCATCACCACCGTGTATCAACGGCGTGGCATCACCACCGTGCATCAACGGTGTGGTAACACATCCAAAATATCAATCTCTCGGATCCTCACTGTCGTATCCCCACGACGTGGTACTGGGTCACACAGACCCCTCGATCCCTCGGCTCTCGCAACTGCGCTAACAGCTCTCTCACTGTCTCACGAGTGACACTCCAAGTGATGATGCTGAAGTCGACGCGGTTTCCAAAACCACGTCGATCACTAACTCGATCTTAGTCTCATTAAACGGCGGCTTCAACATCAGATCAGGTAAACTCCTGTCCAGAATCACACGGCGTTAAAGATATTCCTTTAGTCCCGGTGCCGCCGTAGGCACCTCTTCTACCGTCGCTAGCAAAGCGACACGACCACGACTCAACCTCTGCCGTGCTCTAGCATCCTCTATAACCACACTCTCCTGGCCAGGTCCACGAGGGTCATGTCCACTCTCGCAATCCAAGATAGCACAACATTGGGATAACCAATCCCTAACCAACCTTATATCAACATCTCGGCTCAATCAGCCTACCGGTAAGTCGATGAACCTCTACATCCTGAAGGGGTAGAGGGGTGCCGTCGCAGGCGGCAAATCCAAGAACACCACTCTGGGACCCTCTGCCTAAAGATGTCCTGACTAAACACATGAAAAACATCGCCCTCATCCTGAAGTCACTCTATGGCGATGAATGCGGCTCACCACAAAAGACAAATCATACGAATACTGCTGTTGGTGCCTCGACTGTCGAGAACCTCTTAGTCTCTGTCTCCTCTGAGACTCATGATCCTGTGACTGGAATCATGGCAACCCGATCCACTCGACTATCCCAAAATCAGGCGATACTGGACATCTCTCTCTGGAGCTAGTCCCTCGCTCTCCGTCCCTCTCGGACATGATCACAGACCCCAGTCAATCCATCGGGCATGCACAACCGCTGCATCTGAAGTCGCTCGTCGAGAATATCCAAAATGATAACGTCTCGAAGCAGTCCCCTCTCAAACATAATCAACTATCTGGGCCTCATCCTGGCAACATGGGGCACACTGCTCAACCGTCGAAGAAACTCGCTCCAAGTCCTCGACTGCTCTCCCGGTGGTTCAATAGGACAACTCGACGCCACCAACTCTCGGCGTCCTTATCCAAAGTGCATAACCAAGTGCACCCGATGCTTGTCCTGGATAACAAGTCCTCAAACACTTCCAAAGCGGCAATCCAGTTCTCGGCCTCTCGAGGCTCCAACTCTGCCCTGAGATCTGTAGGGGATGGAACTGGCGGATGCACGACTATCAATCAGCAATCTCTCGCTGCTCCCGCACTACTCACAGTGCAAACGGGGCCGAAGTCGACGATGTCGCGGCTGGAGGTACTACGGCGATACCTCAAACGATACCCTCTGCTCAACATGCGCATCACGCGCTCCGTGTTCTCTTCCTGGCGCCGCGTCGCCTAAACAACTGAGCTACCTGGGCCCGTAACTCGCAGACCTCGCTATGCTCTGTCCATTCAGCCCCCGCTGTTCGGGCTCCTCATCCAAGGTCAAACACGCCCTCGCCGCTGCACGGCATCACAGGGCCAACAAGAAGAACAGTCACGGCCAACCAAACCACAAACACTCTCGACCCAATCAAGCGAAAGTCTATAACATGTTAACGTTCTAAAGTATTATGTTGTCTGCAGCCAACATAATCACTTTAGAGAATAAACATGTAAAATCACTCGCCCCAATCCCTCGGGGGAGGTACAAACTCAATCAGGACTCTCGCTACAATCACATCTCTCACGACCGTCATCCTACTGTCCAACCAATAGCCTAGGGTCACTAAGTCCTCAACGACTATATTCCTAGGCTCTGATACCACCCTAATCTGTCACGCCCCGGGGTCGAAACTGCGACCCGGGCTCGCCAACAGATCCGCCATCTGTACGGAAACTGCCGTACAGACGAAGCGTCTACCCTGCAAGTCAGATCTATAGCTATAATGTATCAGAGCTGAAAAAAAGACCAGTAGCTACAGAAATCCACTGAACATCTGATATAATAAAAAATCTCAATACAATGTCTCTCAGCTACAAAAGTACAAGAAATCCTCACTGATCTCTCAGAATGTCCAGTACAAAAGTGGAGTCGTAAAATACACAAGGTACATCTACCTCTGACTCTCAGTGCTGGTAAGGAACTAAACGGCCACGTCCTCACCTCGATCAGCTGACTCCGCGTGAGCTAAGCCGGAACAGCAGCCTCAGGAAACTGTCACCGCACGCAGCGGGTGTGAGAACTACTGCAAAGGTAGTTCCCAGTGGGTACCGTCTCAAAATCCACGGTATGCCCACTAAGTCTACTGGAGGCACACAGATAGGTATGCAGATAGATAGATAGATAAAAGCTGAAAGAAAACTATAGCTATCATGTCTCAATCATCATGCTCAAGAAACTCTACAATGATGAAGATGTGCATACACTCGCTACTGCTAACATGCCTCAAGTATCATGCTCAAAAAGGAAAACTCATCTATGAACATGCTATGAAACTCACTCACACATATCACCCAATCCCAATGACTGTCCCTCTTTGGACCAGTCAATCAAGCCTGCGCTCATCTACTGCCGCGCATCCCGTAGGGACGGACTTACGTAGGCATCCACTGCCGCACATCCCGGAGGAACGGACTTACGTAGGGTGTCCCTCTAGGACCATCTCAGTAATCATATCGCAGCCTCGTCAGGCTCGGTATCATCATCGCACCCGGGGCGTAGCTCGAGGGGAGCGACCCCACCGAACTCAAGTATCTCAAGTATCTCATAACTGGCATAAAAAGCCAGGCTCAGCAGGCTATAATCCACGATCAAACAGATCGGATCTCAATGCTCAACTAGCATAACTCAGTCGGAGGAAGACTCCACGACTCGAACAGAAAAGCCCAAACACTCTCACAGCTATGTCGGAGAACCCTCAACGACTCAAGGCTAAAATACACGATCAAACAGATCGGATCTCAATGCTCAACAAGCATACGCAGTCGTAGAAAGACTCCACGACTCGAACAGGAAAGCCCAACACTCTCACAGCTATGTCGGAGAACCCTCAACGACTCAATCTAATAATGCACGCCCCGTGGCTGAGTCGGGAAACCTCCACGACTCGATCTGCCAGAGCCCCCAAAACTCTCAAGGCTAAGTGGGAGAACCATCTCCACCACTAAATCAGAACACGACCCATGATCTAGAGTAACCCAATCAGGGAATACATCCTCAATACCCCGCGAACTCAAGTATCTCAAAACTCTCTCATGACACTAGAAAGTCATCTCATAATGCTCTAAAAATCCACTCGGCCCTCTGGCACGAGAACACATGCATTCTGAACCTACTCAACCCTCGGGAAGATCTCAATATTTTAAAACTCTTTTCAAAACCCAGTTTTCATTAAAACAGGTCCGACGATTTTTAAAACGGTTCAGATGCCAATATAAAGCCAACTAAACATGCAGTCTAGTGTCAAATCACTTCTAGATCATGCTAAAAATATCTGGGGCTTGCAATTGTATTCCTACAATTTTCTAGGCAACTATCAGATTTACCAGCTATGCAAATAATTAAGCTAAACATGATCAACATGCATTCAATAGCTTTAAAGGGCATTCCATACATCTTGAAGAAATTCCAACCCACCTCAAATACTTTCCGAAGGCCACGCCGAAATCGGAGAAGAAACGGGCGAAAACAGACGAAAAACAGCACTGTGCCTCTCGCGCGCACGCGCGCCGTCGCGCGTCTCGGAAAAATCCACGAAGCTCCGATCAATCCTCTATCACACTCCCCAAGGTCTCAGCAAGGTCTCCACCTGATCTCGGTCCAAACCGATGTCGCTCCGGAATCCTCCTGCGCACCCAGTCCGCGCCCTCGCCGCGGCTCCGCACAGTGTGCAGGGCCCTCGCCGCGCTCCTCGCGGCCCGGCCGGACAGCACTCCGCTGCACCCTCTCATGGCAGGGAAGAAGAAAAGATGGAATTAATCCATTTCCCAAGCTCAAAATCAATCTCTGTCCGAATCCGAAAATCCGCGGAAAATTCGAAAATCCAAAACTCGGAGAAATGCAACGTACTCACCTCCACCGTGTCCGCGCACGCACACGAGCCCCAACCGGGCTCTCCAACCGGGCAAGCTCCCTGTCGCTCTCACGATCCACATCCGAAGCCTCGGCGCGAAGAACAGTCCTCCAAAAAACCACAGCCAACTCTCTCTCTCAATCTCAATCTCTCCCTTTCTCTCATTCTTCCTCTCACTCTTTCTCACTTTCTTTTTCTTTCTCTGGTTTCCCCCAACGAAAAGGGAGGAGGAGGAGGAGTCTTATATAGAGAGGAGAGGTCTACAAAGTCAACGGAGTGGTTGGAAGCCCATACCTCAAGCTACAGTGCACCAAACCGAGCTAACTGGGCACTTTCTGTGCTTGTGTACCGGTACCACCCACTTGGTACCGGTACACGGGCCCTGGTTCCGGAACCAAATGGCTGGTTCCGGAACCAAGCCACCCAAAAGCTCCAGAACTAGCCAGAAAATCTCCGAAATGCCCGTCAACTCACTTCTCGCCTCGGGACCTCCGCATCACCCCGAAAACCAACCGAACACCTCTGTAAACTCATAATACACATGTCCCAAGGGATCAACTCACATCAAACCCATCCATGAAACCAATGCTGACCCGCAAGCTCTCAATCCGACGCCAACTCACTTTTCTACAAGAATACTTCCGCGTCGCTCCGGGACCACCCGAACCTCTCTGTAAACGAAATTAGAACCTGCTGAAGGTATTTCCACAATACCAGGCTGCCCCGTGGAGTCGGCACAATGCCCGAAGCTCCGGTACTCTACACCCACTAGTTTTCTTGCTGATTTCCGGACGATCCGCCTTAGGCGGGTCATCGAGAAAACTCCCCACCAGGTTGTGGCTGTCTATCCTCCTCTCGCCCTGGTGCAGGGGGTCTAGAAGTCGACCCCACAGGAGTTTTCCCCCCCCCCCGACAGCTGTGGCGAGGGCGTAGAAGCTGCGGAGGACGCGGATCCCCAGGCTAAGGGGCAGTTGCGGTGAAAGTGCCCCTATTTGCCGCATCGGAAGCAATGGTCACCCCTTTGGGGGCAATCTCCCACTCGGTGCCCTCCCCCACATATAACACAAGGCCTGTCTCCCGTCCTCGGCCCTCCTGCCGGTGCACTCCGAGATCCTGACTGTGGCCTCCACCGCTTGGGGGGTCGGCTTTCACTAGAAGAGCCTCCCCGGGAGTACTGCTGCTGTCGCTTCCTTTCTTCATGGTGCGCCGGGCCCTCCCTCCTGGCACGCGTAACCGCAAACCCGCGACGCTCCACCACCGTGGCCCTGTCGACCACCTTCTGAAAAGTGCAAATCGGCCGCTTGCACCACTTCGAAAATATCACTCCGTTAATCCGTCGACGAAAAGTTGCGCCTTGTGGGACTCGTCCCTTATAACGAAAGGGACGCCAGTTGGCCAGTCGTACAAATTCGCGCTGATAAGCCATCACTGTCTTACCTGCCTGTCTGAATGTGGTTCAGGTCGTCTTCCAACTTCTTTTTTAACGCTGCCTTGTGAAGAAAGCTCCAAGCAGCTCCTGTTTGAACGCTGTCCATGACGGAAGTACGGCGACGCCCTTTGTGAGATCAGGGCGTACCGTCTTCCACCATAAGCGGGCGTTCCCCTCCAGGAAGTGAACCGCCAGGGGACCCGCTCGCCATCCTCCATGAGTAAGTCCTCGAATAACTTCTCCATCGATCCCACCCACTTCTCGACGACCCAGGGATCAGTCGTCTCCCCGTCGAACGTGGGTGGGTCGTACTTCTTAAAGTCGGCCAGGTTGGCCCGCACGCGGTCCCGATCAGTCAGCGGAACTGACCCCTCCCCCGTGGCGTCGGCCAGCCACAGAACCAGGGAAAGGGGTGACCACGGTCTCCCCCGAGGCACCCCGCCGGTGCTTCGGCGCCGCGGTCCCGCAGTTGCTGTCGCGGTTACCGCCGCTGGTGTCGTCGTCTGGGGTGGAGGTACCCTCGTCTGCGGCAGTCACTGTAGGGGCACTCCTGCGCTGACCCCCGTCGTCGGCACGCCTTGCCCTGCGGAGAGGGCGGTGTGCGACCGTCACCGTCGCCGGGCCGGTTGTTGCTGCGTCAACTGCGTCACGTGATGAGAGTGAGAGTCGCCAGCTGCCCGCCATGTTCCCTCAGTTGTTGTCGCAGGAGCTGGTTCTCTGCGGCCCGCCGACGTCGTCGCGTCTGCCCCTGCATCTCGTCCGAGGCCGATGATCTAGTACGGGCCATTGCTGTACACAAAAGCATGAGTCAGCTCTAGACTCCACTAACAACAACGAACCACCTGTCGAGAGAAGAGGACTCGGACTCGTTGTCTCCCCCACTCGATCACTCGCGTCCTACTCTTCTACGACCTATCCATTCCATTCCTTTGTAGTCAAGTGGGGTATTCCTGTGGACGTCGCGGCACCAAATTGTTGATTGAAAGCAAGTCTCTGATACCATCTTAATCTGTCACGCCCCGGGGGATTAATTTAGCGGAAAACGGATTACAAAAGGTATGTATTTATTTTTTTTTTGAAAACCTTCTTCCCCGGCGCGTGCCAGATCCGCCGCATATACAGGATCACTCTACAAACGGAACAGAGTCTCCCCTGTATATGCACGGCGTCGCAGTTTTTGGTACAAGTTCAATAACGAGTAGACATTCAATCACAACAATCCAACATACAACCATTCACAATATGCTGAATAAACTCACGGCCGATTAGTTCGAAGGGATAAAACCCATAGTTGTTGAAACGGCGCCCACCCGGCACCCATATTTGGAAACCCTTTTTCGAAAGCAACATAAACTCAGGGGTTTGGAAAACAGTGCCCACACGACACTTGGGTTTTGAAATCCATTTTCGCAAACCATAAATCCACAAGGTTTTGAAAACGGTGCCCAAACGGCACCCGAGTTTGAAATAGTAGTTTTCGCAATCTGTCTCTTTTATTTGCTATTTTATTTTCCAAAGCGGCCCACAGAGATGTAAAGAAAACTAAACAATTCATTTGTCACCGTACCGACATCCACACCGACCCCACGAGGGTATCGAGAACCATCCACAGTCTACACAATAATAAATGTGAATGCGAAAGTAAGAGGTAATTTCTCCAAGTACTGTTCCGGTCTCTGGACCCAAAACCTCTAGCCGCGGCCTCACCGTCGCCTAACTCTCCCCCCTGTAGGACCCTGTCGCAAATGGGAAGTCAGCGACTAAACAAAAGTGATAATAGAAAGCAGGTAAGGGGAAACGTCCAACCGTAGTCTATCCGTGAGCAACCACCCTCGCAAGGGAAGAGTAAAATCAACACCTGTAAACCTGCAATACCCGATCCCGTCGGACAACTAAACCGACGGATCGCACCGCGCCCAAGTCGGACAACTAACCGAATGGGTCGCAACCGCCTCCACGCGGACAACTAAACCGCCGGGTCGCA
>CM055071.1:6304033-6342468 GCA_029204045.2 Tillandsia leiboldiana | reverse complement strand
TTTAGCGCAGTTTGGATTCGGGTGTTACCCTTGTCGAGTTTTATCTCAGCGTAGGAACCCCCATTTGGGCGTGTGCAGGTCCGTTTCGACGGCTTCCGTCACAAGGATCGCGATAGTATTTTTTCTGGTTTTCTGGGCGGTTATTCGCAGTAAAAATATTGCTTGTGTATTGCTGCATTTGGGGGTACAGAATTCTGAAAGGCGTGGAGTTTTAGCTTTGTATTTTTTTCTTGGGGGTATTTTGTCCCAGATTGGTGGTGTGTTGGACTATCTGGACTTTCGCCTTGGTGGGAATTTTGAATAAGGGCTCGAGGTGTGTTGGATGTTTAAAACCCTCCTACTTGTGAATTCACTTGAGGCCTATTGAATCCACGATTATGTGTTATTAAATATAATGTACCAGCATCTTGCATGAGATAAGCTTTCCTTTGCTATACTTGCATTGTTAGCAGGCTACAAGTTGGTAAGTGGTTTTTCCTATGTTTAGATTATGCGATTTAATGTTGGAAAGATGCTATAGCCATATCATGTTGTATGTTGAGGAAGGTTTGGGCTTGTGGTTAAATGATGTTGATAAGGGGGTACTTGCTAGTAAGTTGTGCATCTTACAATGATATAAGTATCACTATATCTTCCACTGTACTCGGTTTCCTCACCATTTAATGTTGCACTTTTTAAAGAATATTGAAAGGGGGTTTATCGAGTTAAGGACTTTGCATGCTTCAATTGGTCATCTAGCTAGGCCACCTATTCTTCTGCTCACATACATGGCTGGACTTGACTTAGGCTAAACCAATCTTTCTATTCATATCTCCGGTAGTCTATTGTAGAGAATTGTTAGTTTCAGATGTTCAAGTTGGGACAGTCTGGATGGATGGTGGGTGTTGCGGCAACCCGTGGACTGTGGGCGGTAACCGCCTTACTAGTATTTATTATTGCATCAGATTGGAGGTGAGGGATCGGGCTTCTTTAGTGGAGGGTCTTACCCAACCGTTTAGAGTCTTGATCCAGTCCTGCTAGCATCAGATACTTATGGTACATATTTTTACTCGTGTGGGTCGCTCCCCTCGAGTGCCACTCCGGAGTAGGCTTAGGGCCGAGCCGTGTGCCGGTCGATGGGTGACTTTGAGGATCGTGCCGTGGTGCCGATCAGATACTGGGTTCTCGAGTTGACAGTACAACAGGCAGTACCAGTGTTTGACTGGTGTATTGATTGGGTTTGGTTGGCCAGGTTTTGACATACTGATGCATACTTCTAGCGATTTTGACAGCTAGGCATTTTAGAGGCATACTAGGGGTAGCTTTATCATCAGTAGATTTACCTTTAGCATACCACCTTTATTTCATTTTCGCCTCTAGTAGTCCTAGTGGGTATTTCTGAGTTTGAGGCCTACCCACTAGGGGAGGCTACTGTTTTATAAGTAGTTCTCACCCCCACTGTTTTCTCTTTTCTTTTCCCCTTTGTTTTGTAGAGTCTTCTGCGGGAGTCGCGGGACCCTCTGTCCCTGGATCGAGGTAAGAGGATCGCTGATTAGATAGCTGCTGCCCCGAGTTGGAGTTTTGTAGTTTTGATGTACCCCCAGTACACTCAGACGGTTGTATTTTCCTTTTATTTTGGGTCTGGCTGCGGCCAGCTGGTTGTATATATTTCGTGAGCTGGGAGAGGACACTTGTATATTTTTGAGAGCTTACTGTACTTTCATTTCCAGCATTTGTCTGAGTTGTATTAGTTTTAGTTTAGCTCTGTTTTATGCTCCTTTATTACTTGTTTTATATCTGAGCAGGTTATCAGCGCTTCGTGTACACGGAAAATTCCGTGTGCACGGCGGATCTGTGGACGGGCCCGGGTTCTCGTTTACACCCGGGGCGTGACAGCCTGCGGTTGAGTAGTCCACTCGGGTGGTTTGGATCGGGAAGTAACCGAGTGAGACCCCAGCTTAATGGATTCCTTTCCTTATTGGATGAATGTGTGGGTATGCTTCGGGTCGCCTTGTTGACGTTGGCACCACGATGTGGTTTGGTGCGTGTTGCACTAGTGGTTATTTCCGTTTCCCCCAGCCTTTTATTGGAGCCCCATTGGTATTTCACGTCTCACCTCAGGAGTGATGTGTTTTTCCTCGCCCATGATTACTTGCCCCTCTGAGATCTGTGATTGTTGGAGTACGAGGGACGCCCGTTGCAATTTCTGGCTCGAGAGATGAGAGAATTGCACATCGGGCCATACCGTACTTGTTGTTGTCGTTGTTGCGGAGTAATCACGGGGAGTGAGTGGTGTTTCGGGAGCTGGAGGCGTATTGATGGAAACCTACCCGTGGTATTTGTGACTCCTGATGGACTTGATCTAGTTTCGAGGACGAAACTTTCTTTTAGTGGGGGAGGATGTGAGGACCCGAATTCCCACTTAAGAGATTACTGTCGGTTTAGTGGCCTTTGGGAGTGTTTGTGCGTGTGTCGGGCCCAAGAAATAGATTTGTGGTGCAAATTGGGATTTAGTTGCATCACTGGAGGCCTGCGTGGTGTGTCGGTGGTGTTTGTGCGCAATTTGGACACAAGTGTTGGACCTTGGGCTAAAAGTAGATCCCGTGGGAAATTAGAGGACCCGTCGAGTGTTTAGAGGTGGTTTCGCGCTGCGTAGATGTCAATTTTGGACTCCGGGCGAAGTTTGGATAAAAGATTACCTCTCCGGTCGCCTTCGGGAATTTTTAGAGTTGGAATTTGGCAAATCGGACTTCAGATTTGGACCCGGCGCGAAAATCGGATCAAGTGGGCTATCCGAGGGCATTCGGCAAATTTTCGGATGAGAATTTGGAGAAACGGATATCGTTTTTGGATTCAGCGCGCGAAATCGCTAAGAATGGACTATTTACATGTTTGTTTTGGAGCCCGGATGAAGTGCGCATTTTTCGAGGCGACGCGGCACGAATCCCGAGGCGAGGCGACGGCACGGAAACCAAGGCGGTGCGGCGCGCTGCTCGAGGCGCGCGGCAGGCGCACTGCGCACGTTGGGGAAGTGCGCCCTCCTGCGCGGGAGGCGCGTGGGGGCCGCCACGTGGCGGGCCCCCACTGGCGCCCGCGCGGGCGCGCGGGGGCACGCGCCCGTGTCCCGCACCCGTGTCCCGCGCCTGTGCGGGCACGGTGTCACGCTCCCGTGTGGCGCTCGGGCTGCGCGCCCGCGTGGCGTGCAGGGGCGCGGCCACGTGGCGCGCGCGCACGCGCCTGGACCTGGTGCACCCACCCGTGAGCCGTAGACCGCCTTGTGGCGTTTCCCATTGGCCGGTGCACCGTGGACCGGTGCACCGTGGACCATCCCTTTCTCCTCCTCCTTTTCTTCTTCTTCTTTCTCTCCCGCTCACCATTTCTCCTCTTTTTTTTCCTTTCTTCTCCAACCGAGAGCGAGAGGGTGTGAGGGAGAGGATTGTGGGTGGTGCGGCGGTGCGTCGTGGGCCTCGTGGAGCGCGCGGGGTTTTCCAACGGGGCGGTTGGACGGCGCGACGCGTCGAGGTACGGTCCCGCACTTGTTTTTACGGTATTTTTGGCACAGTTTTGGAGCGATCTTTTGGACAGTGAATTGACCCTCTTGCTCTTATCTGGGTTAGGGACCGTGTTTTACTGCACCGTTTTGCGTGCGGTCCCCGACGTCGTGCACCGTTTTGCGTGCGGACTCCGTTTTGCGTGCGGATACTGGCACCGTGCTCCGTTTTGCCTGCGGATTCTGGCACCGTGCATCATTTTGCGTGTGAACTCCATTTTGCGTGCGGACTCCGGCACCATGCACCGTTTTGCGTGCGGTCCCCGACGCCGTTCACCGTTTTGCGTGCGAACTCCGTTTTGCGTGCGGATTCTGGCATCGTGCTCCGTTTTGCGTGCGGATTCCGGCACCGTGCACCGTTTTGCTTGCGGGACTCCATTTTGCGTGCGGACTCCGACATCGTGCACCGTTTTGCATGCGGACTCCCGCTGCGTGCTCCGTTTTGCGTGCGGACTCCGGCGGCGTGCTCCGTTTTGCGTGCGGATCACGTGGAGGCCAATTGCAAGTGTCTACGAGCAATTGGTGGCTCATCGAGGTGGGTGGCCTTATCTCCATGTTTTATGGACTGTACAGTAATTCTACTTATGTAGGACTATGCATGATAGTTTATTTTCTTGTGTAGCATGCTAGATTGTAGGAATTGTTATTCCTTTATCCTCTGTTAATATAGTTATCTTGGAACTTGACCTACCACCCCCGTCATATGTTGCATGTGTAACCAGACCAGTAGAAAACCCTCACTTGGGCTAGGGTTATTTATGTTTAGACACCCACACTATTTTTCTATTCCTAGACATAGTGTTATCCTCGCCCGGGTAGTGGGCCGAGAGGTCGGGACTTTCTTTTAGTGTGGATTGCTTTTGCACTCGTGCTTGGGAGCAGAGTGGAGTCTGGTAGTTGCAGTGGGTTGCTTATCTGTGCCGGGAGCCGTTTGGGTAAACGGTAGTCCCGGGAGGTCTTGTATCCCTGTTGTGCTGTCGTGGGAGGGAGCCGTTGAGCAGACGGTAGTCCCGGGCCGTCGAGTATCTTCCGGTCAGTGTTGTTGGGAACCGTTGGGGATGACGGTGGTCCCAGGTCGTTGAGTGTTGTCCGGCCAGTATTATTAGCCTGAGTTGTGGGTCGTTCCTAGCTGTGGAGTACCTCCAGCCAGTGTGCTTTGTGCTGCGAGCTGTTGGAGAGGCTAGTGTCTCGTGTTTCGTGTGAGCTGATCAGCTGAGTCGTGGAGAGTGCTCCGACTGTTGTGCGAGATATTTGAGGATCTTGAGTCCTACCGTTCTGAGAGTGAGCGTGGATCTTGACTATAGCCTGCTTATGCCAATGTTTGTTACTCTATGCCGCGCCGTTTTCCTCAGTTGGAGTCGCGTCCCTGAGATGCCGCTGTGGATATGATGGTTGGCCTGTTGAGGCAGTTTTCCGCAGTGGATGCAACGATGGGCCTGTTGAGGCAGTTTTGCGCGAGGGGTGAGTTAGTCGGGCAGGAGGCCCCACGTAAATCCCGTCCTCATGTGGATGTGTGGTAGTGGGCAGGTGCGTTCCTAGTCGACAGGCGCAGGCTTGACTGGACCCTATGAGGCAGTCAGTTCGATTGGGTCAATTGAGCACCTTGGGTGCGAGTGGTCACCTTTACTTTCATCTGTTCCACTTTTTGAGCATCTAGATAGAGGCATGGTAGCTGTAGAGTAGCTCCAGCTTTTCTTGTTCAGATTTCATTGCACTGTTATCTTTTGCCTCTAGTAGACTTAGTGGGCAGACCGTTGGGCTTGTTGACGGCGCCCACTGAGAACTACTGTGGGAAGTAGTTCTCACACCCGTCGTGGTGTCTTTTTCCCCAGGAACTTCTTTACCTGTTCCTGTTGCTCCAGTTACTGATCCTTCTGACCGAGGCGAGGGAGGCGCGAGCTAGTTCCCTACCCGTCGTTGGAGTGTAGCGGTACCCCTTCAGAGGAGAGCTTCAGTTGATTAGTTTACTTCTTTTTCCTCTGTTGAGAGACCTTTGTTGTGAGGTATAGAGTTATATTTTATTTACAGTTTGAGAGACTGATGTAGTGAGGATATTTGTATTGAGAGCTTGTATACTGATGTTTTTATTGGAGATATCTCCCTTTTTGGGTTTTTGTATCAGAGGACTTTGTATATGATCGAATTTGGGAGATGGATATTGTATTTATTTTCAGTTGTACAGTGTTTGGATTTCAGTTTTTTTGTAGTTTACTTTCAGCTCTGACATCTGTATACTATAGTTGATTCTTTTGCAGGTTAGACGCTTCGTCTGTACGGCAGTTTCCGTACAGATGGCAGATCTGTTAGCGAGCCCGGGTCGCAGTTTCGACCCCGGGGCGTGACAATATTACCAGCTAGTTGGATTGTAAATTGTATTTTCATATCATTGTATAGTTACATCAATTATAGCTTTTTTTTTTTTTTTTTTTTGTCCGTGAGCTCCTATCCCTAAGACCCACTAGATTAATACTCCGAAAGGAAGAGCTGGAATCCCCTATTATTATTATTATTATTATTATTATTATTATTATTATTATTATTAAATGCACTTGCCAAGGTTTGAACATTACTTAGATCAATGGGATAATAACCAACTACCTAGATTGCTAGTATGTCTTTATTATGTTGAAAAGAGAGGAGTATATATTTTAAAGAGGTATTGTGGCTAACTAAAAATTTTATTAATTGCTCTTGGCCTGAATACAACGATGGATAATATTCCATACGTTTACCGCAGATACATATAGCTTTTAACATAAAATAAGAAAATCATAATAATAACCACTTAACAAGATTTTAACTTATCTTTAATGCCTAACCAACTAATATAAAGATAAATTTAAACTTATCAAAAATATTAGGTTACTTATCAGCATCCTCCCTTAACCTAATTTCTCGCATTCCGTGTAATATCACAGTTTTCATATAACGTTTTACCCTCCTGCTAATAAAGTGTAAGTTATGGGAAATTGAATAAACGGGTTTACTTAAGTTGATGATCTTAAGGTGCGGGTATTTTTCTGTGATAGAGCTCAAAAAACGATGAACAGCGGTGCGACCGGATCCAGATTCCGACTTACGGATCCCCCAGAACGGGGTTGTTAGGATCGCGGTAACCGTGATGTGCTTCAAAATCCGTGCAAGTGATCGTGCACGCCATTCGAGGAGATATGGGATTATCTCTAGGGAATTATCTTAAATGAATTATCTTTAAGGAATTATCTTTAAGGGATTATCTTAAAGGAATTACCTTAAAAGAATGATCTTTAAGGGATTATCTTAAAGAAATTACTTTAAAGGAATTATCTTTAAGGAATTATCTTTAAGGAATTATCTCTAAGAAATTATCTCCAAGGATTAATTAAATAATTAATTAATTAGAGATTGAAATCCGACGTGTGGATTCTCCGGAATAGGGTTTTGAGGATCGCGGTAACCGTAGTGTGCATCGGAATCCGCGCAAAATATCGGGCACGCTTTTCGAAGAGATAAGGAATTATCTTTTATAAATTAATAATTATTAATTGATTATGATCCGGATATGGGTTTTATTGTACGTACAAGGGGAAAATCTATTTTTCCGCAGAGAAAAGAGGAAACCCTAACCGGGAAAAAAAAGAGAGAAAAAGAAAAGAAAGAAAGAGGAAAAAGGCAAACCCTAATCGGAGAGAAAAGAAAGAAAGAGGAAAAAAGGCGAAACCCTAACCGGAAGAAAAAGAGAAGAAAGAATGAGAGACCGGAGGGACCCGATCATCCCCGACGAACGTGCCGGAGCCGGGAGCGTGAACGGATCGCCTTCTCCGACGGATCGCGGTAAGCGATGCTTCTTTTCGGGTTTTGTTTCGGAGTTTTGTTATAGTCGTTTTGGTTTTTGCCGTTCTTGTTATCGCCGCCGCGGAGCCCTAGGGCATCGCCGCCGCCGCAGCACCGCGTGTGGTGCCGCGCGGGGCAGGCGCCCGCGCGGCTGCATCGAACGCGATGCGCGCGCGTGCCGTGCGGGGCTGGAGCCCGCGCGGCCGTCGCCGCACCGCGTGCGGCGCCGCGCGGGGTAGCCGCCCGCGCGACTGCACCACACGCAGCGCGCTGCATGCGGCGGGCGGGCAGGAGCCGCGCGGCCGAAGCGTGCGCCGCGCGGGGCTGGCGCCCGCCCGGCCGCAGCGCATGCCGCGCGGGGCTGGGGCCCGCGCGGGGCCGGCGCCCGCGCGACCGCGGCATGCGCCGCGCGGGGCCTACGCCCGCGCGACCGCGGCATGCGCCGCGCGGGGCCTACGCCCGCGCGGCCGCAGCGCAAGCCGCGCGGGGCTGGGGCCCCCGCGGGGCCGGCGCCCGAGCGGCCGCGGCAAGCGCCGCGCGGGGCTAGCGCCCGTGCGGCCGCGGCATGCACCGCGCGGGGCTGGGGCCCGCGCGACCGCAACGCATGCTGCGCTGGGCTGGGGACCGCGCGGCCGCGGCATGCACCGCGCGGGGCTGGCGCCCGCGCGGCCGCAGCATGCGCCGCGCGGAGCTTGCGCCCACGCGGCCGCAGCGCATGCCGCGCGGGGCTGGTGCCCGCGCGGCCGCGGCAAGCACCGGGTAGGGCTGGCGCCCGCGCGGCCGTAGTATGCGCCGCACGGGGCTGGCGCCCGCGCGGCCGCGGCTTGCGCCGCGCGGCGCCGGCGCCCGCGCGGCCGCGGCTTGCGCCGCGCGGGGCCGGCGCCCGCGCGGCAATGGCAGGCGCCGCGCGGGGCCGGTGCCCGCGCGGCCGCATGGCATGCAACGACTCGGGGGTGGCCGCGTCGCCCGTCGCGCTTCGCCCCCACCGCCGTGTCGAGTCGTGGTTAGTGCTTTTGGGTTTTTGGACTCGGTTTATCTACCGTTTATGTTTCCGATCCGACCGCGGTTCATTTGGGGACTATTTTTTGGTCCGAGTGCCGATTGTGAGCGTGGTTCCGTCTCCAGTATTCCGGTCAGCACATTCGAGGGTGGTACCTTTAGTTTTTTTCGGTGAAATGTCGTTCCCGTGTATTTCGTATGATAAAGTAGATGTTTTGGTAAACTGTCTAACCCCGTTGCATGTAATTCCCGTTTTGTGTTCTAACTGAGGCGGCTGAGGTCGCAAAAATGTTTTGTGTTCTAACTGAGGTGGCTGCGGTCGCAAAAATGTTTATGTTCTAACTGAGGCGGCTGTCGTCGCATTTTCGTTCTATACGCTCATATTTGCTTACACGCACACCGGCGGTTTGGCCACCGCACAGGGTGTATTTTTTTGGAAAGATGGTAAGGATTACCCGTGTACCCCACGACTCGTGACGATGGGGATCCCTCAACGAGAGGCGACTGCTACTTGGGCAGTGGAGGGGATTGGTGGCACCAAGAAAATGAGTACGCTATTTGGGGTCGGGGCCAAATAGCTATTTGGGGTTGGGGCCCAACATACATCCTGGGTAGGGGCCCAGTATGTTTTACATCTGGGGTAGGGGCCCAGCATGTTTTCTATCTGGGGTAGGGGGCCAGCATGTTTTCTATCTGGGGTAGGGGCCCAGCGTGGTTGTGACAGAGATTTAGCGGTACATAAAGGGGAAGTGAATACTCGGGCGTTTCGGTTTGTCTTTACAGTTTATTGCATTTACTTGTTTACATCTACTTTATTAGTCACTGACTACCCACGCTGTTACAGGTCCGCGCAGGGGTGGGGACCGGGATGACGGCGAGGCATCAGTTAGAGGACCATAGTCTTGGTGACTGTTCAGCCTTACAGTTTACGGTTATCTTTCTATTGCTTGGTTAGTTTAATTGTGAATTACTTGTGTTGGTTTCTTGTGGATGTTGGATTGAGGACTTAGTGTAGGAATATCTTCTCATATCTGTGCATGGTGAGATGTATGAATGCGGCTCGTTTTCAAATACAAACATGGTTTCAAAAGCATTTTCAAACCAAGTGTCGTGTGGGCACTAATTTCAAAACCCGTGGATTTATCCTTTCAAGTAAGGTGGCCGCTTAAAAGAGTTTGAGAAAATGTTTTGGAAAACCGGGTGTCGAGTGGACACCGACTTTCAAACCTATGGGTTTATAGTGTAGTTTCAATATGATAAATGTGACTGTTTGGTTAAGTATAGTCTCTCCTTATTGTCGTTCATTGTTTGCATGGTTAAAGTATTTGTCGTGCTCGGAACGCCGTGCATATACAAAGAAGGCTCCGCCCGTCTGGGGAGTGAATTTGTATATGCGGCGGGTCTGGTACGCACCGGAGGCGAGGTTCATTTTAAATAGAAAAAAAAAAATGGATACGTTTTTCGCTCTTTTAGAACCTCCGGGGCGTGACATTCCGAGTAGCCTTCGGAGCTTCACGAAATTTTTTGATGTCAACGGCTTTGTAAAAATATCGGTGACTTGATTATCGCTTCTGCAAAAGTGTAGCTCGATCTCATTCTTCTTCACAAGTTCTCGAATATTATGATAACAGATTTCGATATGCTTACACCTTCCATGAAAAACTAGATTTTTTGCGATTGCTATAGTTGAGCTATTATCACAAAATACTCTTGTAGGTGCCTTTTGATATTCACCAAATTCTTCTAGAATTCGTCTAAGACAAATTGCTTGTGTAGCACTTGCTGATGCCGCCACGTATTCGGCTTCTGCTGTCGAGAGAGCTACAATGTCTTGTTTTTTCGATGACCATGTGAATGCACTACTTCCAAAAAAAAATACGTTACCCGACATACTTTTCCATTCTTCTACGTCGTCGGCCCAATCGCTGTCAGTGAATTCGATGAGTTCGAATTTGTCACCGTAAGCGTAGAAAATTCTATAGTTGATCGTTCCTTTTATATAGCGTAAAATACGCTTGGTTGCTTGTAGATGCATTTGAGTCGGATTTTCCATATATCTGCTGATCAATCCAACACCATAGGCTATGTCAGGTCTAGTTGCGGTTAAGTCGCGAAGGCTTCCCACCAACTATTTGAAATATGTGGAATTAATAGGCTTTCCGTCTCCTTTTTTGTTGAGTTTTAATCCGATTTCTACTGGAGTAACGACAGGTTTGCAATCCTCCATCTGAAATTTTTTAAGTATTTCCCCTGCATATTTCTTTTGAGAAATAAAAATATTTTCATTTCTTTGTGAAACTTCGATGCCCAAATAATAAGCCATATGTCCCATATCAGTCATTTCAAATTCATTAATCATGCTCTTTTAAAATTTCTCAATCATAAAAGAATTATTTCTCGTAAAAATAAGATCATCAACATAGAGGGAAACAAATAAAACATCACCATCAGAATTATTTTTAATGTAAAGAGCATGTTTGTAAGGGCACTTACGAAAATTGGCTTTTTGAAAGTATAAATCTATACGTGTGTACCAGGCTCGCAGAGCTTGCTTCAAACCGTATAATACTTTTTTCAATTTATAGACTTTGTCTTCTTCATCTTTTTGTATAAATCCTGGCAGTTGCACTATATATACTTCTTCATCAAGAAAGACGATGAGGAAATCGGATTTAATGTCCATCTGATGGATCTTCCATTGTCTTTGCGCTGCTAAAGCAATTAGGAGCCGCACCGACTCCAATCTGGCAACGGGAGCAAACTGTCACGCCCCGGGTGTCAACCAGAACCCGGGCCCGTCTACAGATCCGTCGTGGACACGGTATTTCCCGCGTACACGAAGCGTCGGTAACCTGCTCAGATATAAGAGATAATAATAAAAAAACATAAAATCAGAGCTGAACTAAAACTACTATATCTCATACTAAAGCTGGAAATAAAGTAAGAAACAACTGTAAATAAATACAAGTACTCTCTCAGCTCACCACAAATATACAACTAGCTGGCTAAAGTCAGACCCAAAATAAAATACAATAAAACTGTCTGAGAAGATAGGGGTACACCAAAAGTCCAGCTAGCATACTGTCGGGTGGACACTCTATCTAGTCCGCTATCCTCTTACCTCGATCCGCTGCTGACGGCCCAGCAACTCCCGCAGAGGACTCTGCAAAACAAAGGGAGAAACAAAGAAGAAAACGATAGGGGTGAGAACTACTATAGAAACAGTAGCCTCCCCTAGTGGGTTAAGCCTCAACTCTGACGTGCCCACTAGGTCTACCAGAGGCAAAAAGGAAAGGGAATGTGGTAAGCTATAAACAGTACTGCTGATAAGAAAATGAAGCTACCACTACGATGCCTCTAAATGCAGAGTCAGAAAAATGCAACTATAAGAATGCATCAGTGAATGTGCCTGACTGTAAAAACCCAATCTAACGACCAGTAAAAACTGGCACTGCCTGCTCTGTTGTCGAACTGAAAAACTCAGTAACTGATCGGCACACGGCTCGATCTCAATATAAGTAACAGACCGGCAAGGCTCGGTCATAAATCTACCTCCGGAGTGGCACTCGAGGGGAGCGACCCACATGAGTAAAGTAACAACTATAACAAGTATCACTGTAACGAGTATCACTGTAACAAGTATCTCTGTAAAGCAGGACTGGATCACGACTCTGATCGAAGTGGGAAAAACCCTCCACTAAAGATAACCCGAACCCCCAATCAATGCAATAATACTCAATAAGTGGGAAACCCCATCCATTAGAGGAATCCTATCCCCAATCTGATGCACAAGTAAACATCCGGTCAACCGCCCAATGTCCGCGGTCGCCGCAATAACCCAAAACCACAATCTGGTATGATAAACCCACTCAACAAACCCGGCTACACTATCCTACAACCCTGCTCAATCCGAGCAATACCACAAGTAGCACAAAGAAAAGAGAAGAGGTGCCAACATGGTTTCTCCTAAGTCAAATCCCAATGATAGTGTAGCAGTAAATAGTGGCCTATGTAAAGGTCCATACAAGCATGCAAATGTCCTCACCTAGAATAGAAGAAAAAACGTCCACCAGTGCTCTCACAAGTAATAAATCGTAATGTCCCAAAATACTAATCTATTCACATGAATAGTTATGATATAGCAACGAGCTCCAACACTAATGTCTCAAAGTGATGATCCCTTTTTGCATAATCACTAAGTACTAACATACAACTGATCATGATGTTCTAGATAAATAAATACTTTAACATGAGTGATTATGGCATAATGATCATGTCCAATTACCAATGTCTCAATTAAATGGATAGGCTAGCAATTATTTAATCCTTTTTAGCTTGCAAGGATTATCAATATTTTAATCTACATTTTCTAACATCGGGATTATTCTGATGTTCCTAATAAGCACACAAAAAGAGAGGGATACAACAACCACCCACCTCGAAAAGCGTGAACAACGACAATAAGAGATTCCTCGCTGTCCAAGATCCTCAATCCCCGCAAACCTCCAAAACAGAGAACTACTGCAAAATAGATCGCACCCGATGTAAATAATAACATCCAAAACAGCATTTGCTGTTTTTCCAAACAGCACGGAAAATGAGGAAATTCACCTCAGTACAGTCCTCATAAAAACCTGGAAAAATCACCGTTGCGATTCTCGCGACGAGTAGATGAAAAACGAGTACTTACTCGTCCCGTTCCGACACCTGTAGGCCAAGATACAAAATCGACAAGGTGACCACCTCAAAAAATCCAAGTATAAAATCTGTAGAACTTTGCCCTGAAAAAGTGGGATTTTCACCTTTGGGGAAAACTCAAAAAAATCTAGGAAAAATACGATGATGTTCCTTGCGACGAGTAGATGCAAAACAAGTATTGGCATGCCTCAATCCGATGTCCGAGCGCGAAGATATCTACGAGATACTCTGGTGCTGTCCAAAAACCACATAGCAAACAGGGGGGTCAAAAGTGCCTCGGAAACCATGCCAAAAGTCTGGAATAACATGAAACAACCAACACAAAAAACGAAGCCCTACCTCTCAGGAACACACCGGCATAAGAATCGTCAAAAACGATGGTCGGAGTAGACCAGGGGAGTCTACGCACGGAAATGCGATGGAGGGAG
Source organism: Tillandsia leiboldiana (assembly GCA_029204045.2). Classification (NCBI taxonomy): domain Eukaryota; kingdom Viridiplantae; phylum Streptophyta; class Magnoliopsida; order Poales; family Bromeliaceae; genus Tillandsia; species Tillandsia leiboldiana. Next base: position 6,329,001 of record CM055071.1, on the reverse strand, counting down.
TCACCAGTGAAGGATTAATGTCGCACTGCGCCGAAATGCCGCAAACCTCAAAGTGTGTGCCACCAAAAATCCCAAAACTCCTCCAGTGGATTCAGCACCGAAAATAGATCAAATCTCCTGAAGTGGGCTCTGTGAGAAGAAGACTCGAAGAGGGAGAAAAGGCCAAAAACCTGAGTTTCGGGCCCTATTTATAGGCCCAATTGGACAAATCCTAAAATACCGAATTTGTCCCCGGTTTCGGGCGCCCGAAATGGGCTTTCGGGCGCGCACAGTGCACCCCAAAAGCCCGGCCCACTCCGCACACCGGATCCCTGCCAGCGCCCGAATCGTCCTGGGCTTGACACGTGTCCCGAACACGGGACAGCCGTGCAAGCCCAGTCGGATGCAGCCACGTGGCCGGGCCTGGGCTTGACACGTGTCCTATGTTAAGGAATTTATTTTGGCATATTTCGTGATGTGGTTAAGTCTTGAAGATTGAAGATGAAGATGTTAGGATCATATACCTCAATCTCAAGAAAAAAGAATTTAAAAGGGTCAGGTACGTTTAACTAAACAATCTTGGTGATCCAAATACTTCTTATTGTGTAGAAACACTTGGATGGGTTTTTAATCGCATAAAAATCAAGAAACTGGATTGTTATATGTTCAGAATCCGGATCAAGGTATTACAGTCCGGACCCCGAATGTAGTTAGGTTCATGCACAAATCCAGTCCGGAACACCCTTGGTTCAGTCCGGACCCCGAACGTGAATTCTGCAGAAATCGCATGAACAGTCCGGACCGTGGATACTTCAGTCCGAACCCCGAACACAGATTTTTCAGGAATTCTCTGAAAAACAACGACAGTCCGGATCAAGCTAAATCCAGTCCGGACCGTCGTGCGGGTAAAAATCTTTTACAGTCAGTTTTTGATTCTTATCCTCTTCCAATGGTTTCTAACCTATAAGTAAACCCTAATCTCATTTCTTTTAGGGTAATCCAAAATAAGTTTTGTACTCCAGGTAATGACAGAAAAATATTAACGGAGAAAAACTTAGAAAAATCCACATATAGAGAAGAAAGGAAATAACTAGATTTATTCTATGTTTCATCATCTATATTGGTTAATTTGATTCTAGGATTTCAAACTCAGATTTTGAGTAGAATCAAATTAACGAATACTTAGATGGTATTTCCGATCTATCTTTGATATAAGTATTCGGCGGATTTTCACCACCAACAAAACAACGATTTTTCCCAAAATTGGCGAGTGGATTCGCGTGGCCTTGTGGATTCAAGGTGCTACCGCTCTCGTGGATTCGGAGCGAGGTACGTTCGTGTGATCGAGATATACTACTTGGTGGAGACCGTGGATTCGGTCAGACGTCGTGGATTCGACGTTGGACGCCGTGGATTCGGCGTTGGACGCAAATCGTGGATTCGAGGCGCGTTGCGGAGCAAGCGGAGAAGATCAACTCGGAGCGTATGGAAAAAGGTTGAGTCGTGTGTGAGTACGGTATATCACCTTTGTACGTGTTTAATCTTAGTTGATTTCACCCTGTGATCGGTCCCGTGGTTTTTTACTCCTGGTTTTGGAGTTTTTCCACGTAAAATCTTGCGTGTTATTTTCATTTCCGCATTGGGTTTTATTACGCAAAGATTTTTGAGTGTTTATTGTTTACACCTATTCACCCCCCTCTAGGTGTTTCTTCTCCTATTTAGATCCATATTTATCATAACCCAACAAGTAGTATCAGAGCGGGAATAGGGTTGTAAACAATGGTTGAAGGTGGAAACATCAACAGACCCCCGTTCTTCGATGGAACAAACTATGCCTACTGGATGAGAGCATTTTTAATTTCCATCGATGAATGGGTGTGGCAATCAATCGAGTTTGGATGGTCAAATCCGACTGAAATTATTGCTGATGTTCGCACCATCAAACCTAGGTCGAAATGGACCAAGGAAGAAAGTGATGCATCTTCTTACAACGGCAAAGGAATTAACGCCTTATTTAATGCTTTGTCGCAAACCGAGTTCTCTCGCGTCTCGGCATGTGAGACTGCAAAAGAAATCTAGGATGTTCTACAAGTTACACATGAGGGAACAAGCCTTGTGAAGATTCAAAAACTGCAAATGCTTACGAGCAAATTTGACTCAATTTTTATGGCAGAAAATGAATCTTTCATAGATTACTATACACGATTGCAAGATATCGTAAATACATGTGCTAACTTGGGAGAGAAAATTCCAGAATCTAAAGTTGTAAGAAAGATTTTAAGTACTCTTCCTGAAAGATTTTGCCCTAAGGTTGCGGCCATTGAAACAGTTAAACACCCGGACGAAATCCGTGTAGAAGAATTAGTAGGTGCTCTTCAAACTTATGAAATGACTTTTCCTACTAACTATTCTTCTGGAAAGCCATCTTCTTCTAAGTCTTCAGGTTTTGCATTAAAAACAACAAAGGAAGAAGACGCGGATTCATCCTCCTCAGACAATGATGAGAACCTATCAATGGAGGATTTCGAGAAGCAACTTGCGCCCTTGACAAGGAAATTTCGCCGAAACTTTCGAAGGGGTAATTCAAGCAAAACCTCATCCTTCGTAAAGTGGAAGAAAGGCAAAGGTTTTTCAAGCATCAAGTCAAGAAAGCAAGAGAGTTCTTCAAAAGACAAAAAGAACTCGGAGGGACAAATCCAATGCTTCAAGTGCTGAGGATACGGTCACATCTCAACGGAGTGTCCCAATAAGAATCCGACAAAGAAGAAGGCGATGCAAGCCGTCACTTGGGATGACACCTCAACGTCAAATGAGTCATCTTCCAGTGATGAAGAAAACAACGCAACGGCATTCCACGCGTCCACAAATTCACCTTACGTGTGCTTTATGGCATGTACATCCGGTTCATTATCCAACTCCTCCCAGGTTGAACAAACTGCAATGGACGATGAATCGAGTAATTCCGAAGGTGAAGACTTTGCCTTTGCCTACCATAAACTTTTGAAGGATTCAAAGAAATTGGCAAAGCAAAACAAGGGTTTGAGAGGGAGATTGCAGGATCTCGAAGAAAAAGCAAAAAGAGCAACTTCTCTCTCAAACGCTCTTGAAGTGGAAAGGGATAACCTGATCAAAGTAAATGTTTCCCTTCAAGAGAAAAATGAGCATTTCGAGAAGGAACACGTAAAATTGGTGGATAAAGCAAGTTACTTCTTGAAGCTCTACTCCGAGGCTCGACAAGAAAAGATGGAGATGACGAAGGCCATTTTCCAACTTAAGGATGATCTAAAGCATTTTTCTTCTAGAAGGAGCAAGTTGGATAAGATGCTTGGTATTGGTCAAACAAATCGTATGGGCCTTGGATACAATCGAATTGGAGACAGTCCTAGTTCGAGTGGAACAATTTTTGTGCCCCAGTCGGTGTCTCCTCCGACGACGACGGAGTTCAATGCATTCAAAGACAACAAGCCTACCTCACCCACTTCGGGTTCATCAAGTACAAAGGTATGTTTTCGTTGTGGTTTTGCAGGGCACATACGAAGAGATTGCAAGATTGGAGAGAAACGATCAAATTAAGCGCATCTTGCAACAACTACCAACAAGGTCATTCCCCGGAAATTAAAGGAGAATTTTTCAAAAGAAAAGAATCTTGGTAGTTCACCCCACAAGACGACGACGTCAAAGAAAAGCAATGAATCATACAAGACGCTTTCACCAAGGAGAATAACTTCTCAATCATTGCCGACGCATTCCAAAAAGGTTTGGGTGCGCAAAGGTGAAATCTTTCCTTGTCTTGTTGTTCATACTTCTTTGCATGCTTATGACAACTTGTCTTGGTATCTGGATAGTGGGTGTTCCCGTCATATGACCGGTGATAAAAATTGTTTTCAAACTTTAGAGAAAACTTCCGGAGGACTTGTAGTTTTCGGAGACAGTCATTCTTCTAAAATTGTTGGAAAAGGGACAATCGCTATTCCAGAAGGCCCGGTTTTGAACAATGTTTTATTTGTTGAAGGCCTTAAGACTAACCTCATTAGCATTAGTCAACTTTGTGATAATGGCTTTTCAGTTAATTTTTCTTCAGCAGAATGTATTGTAACTGATAAGGACCAAGTATTCTTTTTGAAAGGGGTTAGATCTGAAAATAATTGCTATGTAGTTCCAAACAAAATTTCTGAACATTGTAACCTGGTTCCTTTGGATAATGAAACTCTTTGGCATGAAAGACTAGGTCACATAAATTTTAAGGAACTAGCAAGGATTTCTAATAAAGACGTGGTTAAGGGGGTTCCTAAATTATCTTTTCAAGAAAACATTGTGTGTGGAGGTTGTCAAAAGGGAAAACAATCAAGGTCCGCGCACAAGAACTTGAACCACGTGGGTACCAAACGGCCATTAGAATTATTGCACATGGACTTAATGGGGCCGACTCGTCAACCAAGTTTGGGAGGTAAATGGTATATTTTTCTTTTGGTTGATGATTTCTCTAGATATACATGGGTAACTTTTTTAAAAGAGAAAGCGAATACTTTCGATTCTTTTCATGAAATATGTCATCGTGTTATGATCGAGAAAAATGAAAAGATCGTTCGTGTTCGGAGTGATAGAGGTGGAGAATTCATCAATTCTAAATTCATTGATTTTTTTGCACTTCCAACGGCATAAAACATGAATTCTCTGCACCATATACACCTCAGCAGAATGGTGTAATCGAGCGCAAAAACAGGGTAGTACAAGAGATGGCACGTGTTATGCTTCACAGCCGGAAACTCCCGTTACATTTTTGGGCTGAAGCAGTGAACACCGCTGTCTACGTAATCAATCGTGTATATTTGCGCCGGGGAACTTTAAATACACCATATGAGCTATGGTTCTGTAGAAAACCGAATATCAAATATTTTTGAATCTTTGGGAGTCGCTGTTACATTTTACGTGATCGCGAAAATCTTGGAAAATTCGACTCTCGAAGTGACGAAGGAATTTTCATGGGTTATTCTACAAATAGTAGAGCATATCGGGTATTTAACCTCGAATCTAAAATGATGGTGGAATCTATTAATGTTAAAGAAGATGAAGCTTTTCATTTTGCATCTGATAAATCTAACCCTGATATGTCTCTTGATGATGATACTCCTGTAAATGCACCTTCTCATAATAATTCTTCCGATACTGTTGATGTATCTAATGGTTCTTCTAGTTTATCTGATATACAGGAATCATCACACATACCTCCGAGTACTCCGTTACCTCAAACGTTACGTATCTCCAAGGATCATCCAGAATCATACATTATTGGAGACCCACAAGAAGGAGTCAGGACTCGGAGACAATTGGTTTGTGGAGTCGCATGTTACGTCTCCATGATAGAACCAAAGAACGTCGATGAAGCTCTTCGCGATGATCACTGGATTGAAGCAATGTAGTTCGAAAGAAACAAAGTCTGGGAACTAACGAAGCCACCGAAGCAACACAACGTAATTGGTACTAAGTGGATTTTCAAGAACAAGAAAAATGAGGATGGTACCATCATCAGGAACAAAGCACGCCTAGTTGCTCAGGGCTATTCACAAATAGAAGGTATAGACTTTGATGAGACGTTCGCCCCGGTTGTTAAGGAATTTATTTTGGCGTATTTCGTGAAAGTGTTTAAGTCTTGAAGATTGAAGATGAAGATGTTTGGATCATATACCTCAATCTCAAGAAAGAAGAATTCAAAAGGGTCAGGTACGTTTAACTAAATAATCTTGGTGATCCGAATACTTCTTATAATGTAGAAACACTTGGATGGATTTTTAATCGCATAAAAATCAAGACACTAGACTATTATATGTTCAGGATCCGGATCAGAGTAATCCAGTCCAGACCCCGAACGTAGGTTGGTTCATGCGCAAATCCAGTCCGGAACACCTTTGGTTCAGTCCGGACCCCGAACGTGGATTTTGCAGAAATCACATGAACAGTCCGGACCGTGGGTATTTCAGTCCGGACCCCGAACACTGTTTTTTTAGGAATTCTATGAAAAACAACGACAGTCCGGATCAAGCCAAATCCAGTCCGGACTGTCGTGCGGGAAAAATTCTGTTATAGTCAGTTTTTTATTCTTATCCCCTTCCAATGGTTTCTAACCTATAAGTAAACCCTAATTCTATCTTTTAGGGTAATCCAAAAATAAGTTTTGTACTCCGGGAAATGACGGAAAAATATTAACGGAGAAAAACTTATAAATCCGCGTATAGAGAAGAAAGGAAATAACTAGATTTAATTCTATGTTTCTTCATCTATATTAATTAATTTGATTCTAGCTTTTCATACTCAGATTTTGAGTAGAATCAAATTAATGAATACTTAGATGGCATTTCCGATCTATCTTTGATCTAAGTATTCGGCGGATTGTCACCACCAAACAAAACAATGATTTTCCCCAAAATCGGCGCGTGGATTCGCGTGGCCTTGTGGATTCAAGTTATTACCGCTCTCGTGGATTCGGAGCGAGGTACGTTCGTGGATTCGAGACGTACTACTTGGTGGAGAGCGTGGATTCGGTCAGACGTCGTGGATTCGACGTTGGACGCCGTGGATTCGGCGTTGGACGCAAATCGTGGATTCGAGGCGCGTTGCGGAGCGAGCGGAGAAGATCAACTCGGAGCGTATGGAAAAAGGTTGAGTCGTGTGTGAGTACGGTATATCACCTTTGTACGTGTTTAATCTTAGTTGATTTCGCCGTGTGATCGGTCCCGTGGTTTTTACTCCTGGTTTTGGAGTTTTTCCACGTAAAATCTTGCGTGTTATTTTTCTTTTCCGCATTGGATTTTATTACGCAAAGATTTTTGAGTGTTTATTGTTTACACCTATTCACCCCCCCTCTAGATATTTTTTCCCCTATTTAGATCCATATTTATCATAACCCAACAAGTGGTTTCAGAGCGGGAATAGGGTTGTAAAAAATGGTTGAAGGTGGAAACATCAACAGACCCCCATTCTTCGATAGAACAAACTATGCCTACTGGAAAGTACGGATGAGAGCATTTTTAATTTCCATCGATAAACGGGTGTGGCAATCAATCGAGTTAGGATGGTCAAATCCAACTGAAATTATTGCGGATGTTCGCACCATCAATCCTAGATCGAAATGGACCAAGGAAGAGATTGACTCATCTTCTTACAATGGCAAAGGAATTAACGCCTTATTTAATGCTTTGTCACAAACCGAGTTCTCTCGCGTCTCGGCATGTGAGACTGCGAAAGAAATCTGGGATGTTCTACAAGTTACACATGAGGGAACAAACTTTGTGAAGATTCAAAAACTGCAAATGCTTACGAGCAAATTTGACTCTTTTTTCATGGCAGAAAATGAATCTTTCACAGATTACTATACACAATTGCAAGATATCGTAAATACATGTGCTAACTTGGGAGAGAAAATTCCAGAATCTAAAGTTGTAAGAAAGATTTTGAAGACTCTTACTGAAAGATTTCGTTCCAAGGTTACGGCCATTGAAACAGTTAAACACCCGGACGAAATTCGTGTAGAAGAATTAGTTGGTGCACTTCAAACATATGAAATGACATTTCCTACTAACTATTCTTCTGGAAAGGCATCCTCTTCTAAGTCTTCAGGTTTTGCGTTGAAATCAACAAAAGAAGAAGACGCGGATTCATCCTCCTCAGACGATGACGAGAACCTATCAATGGAGGATTTCGAGAAGCAACTTGCGCTCTCGACGAGGAAATTTTGCCGAAACGTTCGAAGGGGTAACTCAAGCAAAACTTCATCCTTCGTCAAGTCGAAGAAAGGCAAAGGAAATTCAAGCTTTAAGTCAAGAAAGCAAGAGAGTTTTTCAAAGGATAAGAAAAACTCGGAGGGACAAGTCCAATGCTTCAAGTGCCGAGGCTACGGTCACATCTCAACGGAGTGTCCCAACAAGAATCCATCAAAGAAGAAGGCGATGCAAGCCGTCACTTGGGATGACACCTCATCGTCAAATGAGTCATCTTCCAGTGATGAAGACAACAACGCAACGGCATTCCACGCGTCCACATCTTCACCTTTCGTGTGCTTTATGGCAAGTACATCCGATTCATTGTCCATCTCCTCCCAAGTTCAAAAGAATGCAACGGACGATGAATCAAGTAATTCCGAAGGTGAAGACTTTGCTTTTGCCTACCATAAACTTTTAAAGGATTCAAAGAAACTGACAAAGCAAAACAAGGGTTTGACAAGAAGATTGCAGGATCTTGAAGAAGAAGCAAAAAGGGCAACTTCTCTCTCAAATGCTCTTGAAGTGGAAAGGGACAACTTGATCAAAGTAAATGTTTCCCTTCAAGAGAAAAATGAGCATTTCGAGAAGGAACACGTAAAATTGGTGGATAAAGCAAGTTACTTCTTGAAGCTCTACTCCGAGGCTCGTCGGGAAAAAATGGAAATGACGAAGACCATTTTCCAACTTAAGGATGATTTGAAGCGTTTTTCTTCTGGAAGGAGCAAGCTGGATAAGATGCTTGGTCTTGGTCAAACAAATCGTTTGGGCCTTGGATACAGTCGAACTGGAGACAGTCCTAGTTCGAGTGGAACAGTTTTTGCGCCCCAGTCGGTGTCTCCTCCTCCGACGACGGAATTCACTGCATTCAACGACAACAAGCCTACCTCACCTATTTCGGGTTCGTCAAGTACAAAGGTATGTTTTCGTTGTGGTTTTGCAGGGCACATGCGAAGAGATTGCAAGATTGGAGCGAAACGATCAAATCAAGCGCCTCTTGCAACAACTACCAAAAAGGTGACTCCCCGGAAATCAAAGGAGAATTTTTCAAAGGAAACGAGCCTTGGTAGTTCACCTCACAAGATGATGTCAAAGAAAAGCGATCAATCAAACAAGACGCTTTCACCAAGGAGAATAACTTCACAATCATTGCCGACGCAGTCCAAAAAGGGTTTGGTGCGCAAAGGTGAAATCTTCCCTTGTCTTGTCATTCATACTTCTTTGCATGCTTATGACAATTCGTCTTGGTATCTGGATAGTGGATGTTCCCGTCACATGACCGCTGAAAAAAATTGTTTTCAAACTTTAGAGAAAACCTCCGGAGGACTTGTAGTTTTCGGAGACGGTCGTTCTTCTAAAATTGTCGGAAAAGGAACAATCGCTATTCCAGAAGGCCCGATTTTGAACAATGTCTTATTTGTTGAAGGCCTTAAGCCTAACCTCATTAGCATTAGTCAACTTTGTGATAATGGCTTTTCAGTTAATTTTTCCTCAGCAGAATGTATTATAACTGATAAGGATCATTTATTCTTTTTAAAAGGGGTTAGGTCTGAAAATAATTGCTATGTAGTTCCAAATAAAATTTCTGAACATTATAACCTAGTTTTTTTAGATAATGAAACTCTTTGGCATGAAAGACTAGGTCACATAAATTTTAAGGAACTAGCAAGGATTTCTAATAAAGACGTGGTTAAGGGGGTTCCTAAACTTTCTTTTAAAGAAAACATTGTGTGTGGAGGTTGTCAAAAGGGAAAACAATCGAGAGCAGCGCACAAGAACTTGAACCACGTTCGTACCAATCGGCCTTTAGAATTACTGCACATGGACTTAATGGGGCCAACTCGTCAACCAAGTTTGGGAGGTAAATGGTACATTTTACTTTTGGTTGATGATTTCTCTAGTATTCATGGGTAACATTTTTAAAAGAGAAAGCAGATACTTTCGATTCTTTTCATGAGATTTGTCATCGTGTTATGATCGAGAAAAATGAAAAGACGTTCGTATTAGAAGTGATAGAGGTGGAGAATTCATTATTTCTATATTCATTGATTTTTGCACTTCCAATGGCATAAAACATGAATTCTCTGCACCCTATACACCTCAGCAGAATGGTGTAGTCGAGCGCAAAAACAGGGTTGTTCAAGAGATGGCGCGTGTTATGCTTCATAGCCGGAAACTCCCGTTGCATTTTTGGGCTGAAGCAGTTAACACCGCAGTCTACGTTATTAATCGAGTGTATTTGCGCCCGGGAACTTTAATTACACCATATGAGCTATGGTTTTGTAGAAAGCCGAATATCAAATATTTTTGAATCTTTGGGAGTCGCTGTTACATTTTACGTGATCGCGAAAATCTTGGAAAATTTGACTCTCGAAGTGACGAAGGGATTTTCATGGGTTATTCTACAAACAGTAGAGCATATCGGGTATTTAACCTCGAATCTAAAACGATGGTAGAATCTATTAATGTTAAAGTAGATGAAGCTTTTCATTTTGCATCCGATAAATCTACCCCTGATATGTCTCTTGATGGTGATACTCCTGTAAATGCATCTTCTCATAATAATTCTTTCGATAAAGTTGATGTATCTAATGGTTCTTCTAGCTTATCTGATATGCAGGAATCATCACACGTACCTCCAAGTACTCCGTTACCTCAAATGCTACGTATCTCCAAGGATCATCCAGATTCGAATATTATTGGAGACCCACAAGAAGGAGTCAGGACTCGGAGACAATTGGTTTGTGGAGTCGCATGTTATGTCTCCATGATAGAACCAAAGAACGTCGATGAAGCTCTTCAGGATGAATACTGGATTGAAGCAATGCAGGAAGAGCTCCATTAGTTCGAAAGAAACAAAGTCTGGGAACTAACGAAGCCTCCGAAGCAACACAACGTAATTGGTACTAAGTGGATTTTCAAGAACAAGAAAAACGAGGATGGTACCATTATCAGGAACAAAGCACACCTAGTTGCTCAGGGCTATTCACAAGTTGAAGGTATAGACTTTGATGAGACGTTCGCCCCGGTAGCTCGTCTCGAGTCAATTCGTATTTTGTTCGCAATTGCTTGTCACTTTAAAATCAAACTTTTTCAAATGGACGTTAAGAGCGCCTTTTTAAATGGGTTTTTAAATGAGGAAATGTATGTGGCTCAACCGAAAGGTTTCATTGACCATAAACAACCTAACCATGTTTTTCGTTTGAAAAAGGCTCTTTACGGTCTAAAACAAGCACCGCGAGCATGGTACGAAAGGTTGACAAAGCACCTTTTGGAAAAGGGCTACACTCGAGGGGGAGCGGATAGGACTCTCTTTGTGAAGCATTATCACGATAACTTCATTGTGGCACAAATCTATGTCGATGACATTGTATTTGGAGCAATAAGAAATAATGATGCTTCTAAATTCGCAGAAACCATGGAAAGCGAATTTGAGATGTCAATGATGGGCGAACTAACATACTTTCTTGGATAACAAGTGAAACAAAATGAAGAAGGCATCCATCTGTGCCAATCCAAGTATGCAAAGGAGTTGGTGAAGAAATTCGGATTAGAGAACTCTAAAGACTTTCCGACTCCTATGTGAACTAGCAACAAGTGATTAGGAAGTGAATCTCTTAGTGAAAGTGTAGACGAGAAGCTTTATCGCAGCATGATTGGAAGTCTACTCTATCTCACGGCTAGTCGCTCGGATATATCCTTTAGTGTTGGGATCTGCGCGAGATATCAGTCAGCACCAATGGAGGTTCACCTGAAAGCGGTGAAAAGGATCATCCGGTACGTCAAAGGAACTTTGAATTTCAGAATTTGGTATCCTATGGGGACAACTCTTGACATAATAGGATATTCAGATGCCGATTGGGCAAGATCTGTGGATGATCGGAAAAGTACGAGTGGTGCATGTTTTTATCTTGGCCATTCCCTTGTTGCATGGCATAGTAAAAAGTAAAACTGCATTGCACTCTCGACTGCCGAAGCGGAATATATTTCAGCAGGAAGTTGTTCGACACAATTGTTTTGGATGAAAAGCGTCTTGGGCGATTTCCGAATTTCTGCAACTTCGGTAACTATTCTCTGTGACAACACTAGTGCTATAAATATTTCTAAAAACCCTGTGTTGCACTCAAGAACTAAACACATTGAACTTAGATATCATTTTCTAAGGGAGCTAGTTGAATCAAGTATTCTTCAAATCTCTTATATTTCAACTGAAGATCAATTAGCTGACATTTTAACAAAACCTTTGGATCAAAAACGGTTTATTCATTTGCGTAAAGCAATTGGAATGTTTTCTTTGAAATAACACTTTTTTGAAACCATTGCTTAGCTTAGGTTTTGTTGTGTGTTTGTGTTCTTTATCTATACTTGTACATGGAACATTAATTGAGCATTAGTATAATTGACTTTACTTGCATCCTTTCATATTTTTGAGAAATTTATTATGGTTTGGATATCATGATAATTCATTTGATGCAATGATCATTTATATCAATTAGTCCATTTTTAATTGATCAAAGTCAATTTCTCTCTCAATGATCTCTTGGTATAGTTTTTATCATATTTGAAAATTGAGTTAAGTATGAACTCGAGATCAATTTTTGGTTGAATACCTTATATCTTAAATAATTGATAGCCAATTGAGGGGGAGTTTATCAAATTATTTATGCTCAAAAGATGTGGAAAGAGTTACATCCCAATGAGGAGTGTGAAAACTACCACCACATGGAGGAAAGAGCTACCACCTCGGTCGTCCGAGTACTGTGTGCAGCTACCACATGTATACAAAGCATGGTTTTCTTGTCGATTAGATAAAATGCTTTTTGGAATACTTGACTCCGTCAAATTCCAAGGTTGGTATAAGGTGGGATTTTTATTGAAAGATGCTCAAAGAGCCACTCCTTACAATAAATTGACTAGATATATTATGTAACTTATTTGGGATTTCAGACATCTATCGATCTTGGTACTTCATCTTCTTTACTAAATTGATGACTTGATAAACGCATTACACATTAGATTGTGATAGATGTTCTTGAACTTGATCAACTTTAAAGGATTTAACTTTTATAAATTTTCGTTTCATTACTTGGATATTATTGATAGATTTAGCATAATCTATTTCTTTTGATGTGAAACGATGTTTTTGTTTAAAGTTGATATACAAAAATGCTTACAATCTTTTTCTGGAATTTCTGGAATTTTTCTGAATTTTTCTAAAGAAAAAGTTGGAGCCGATCCGGACTTGAATATCTGTTCCTGATCCCGAACGCAGGAATTCTCTACGGGTAGCCGATCTGGACTGGATTCTTGATCCGATCCGGACCGCGGCTAGGTTTTATATTGAAACGAAAGGGTTTTAATTTCTTTTTACAACAAACTTTTGTTTCCAAGACTCCAGAGTTTCTCTCTCAAGAAAACAACCAATTTGGAGGCTTTCTAACTCGAGTTCTTTGGATTCAAGTAAGTATCTTTGATCAAAACTCAACTTTTTTCACTGTTTTTACATTGTTCTTCAAACATGAGTGGAAATCATGATTCAAATTCAATTCTAGAAGGTTTTTGGTCAAATTTCTTTTGAAATAAGAACTCTGAGTAGATTAGTTTTGTTTATATGCTTGGTATTCTCTTGATTAACGAATTTTTAGGCTTCGATTTCTGAAAATTCGGTTTTAGGGCATATAATAAGAATTTTTGAAAATCATGGAATTGATCTATTTTTAAAATTCTTTTTGCAAAACTAATTTGATTCCTAGTCTCTCTACACGATAATGATTGTTTGGGTATAATTTTTCAAATTTTTGAAAATTAAACAATTTTTCGTGTTCTTGAGTTTTTGCTCGCAGGTTCTTCAATTACTTAAGCACATACAAGGATGGTGTTTGCATGGATTTTAGTGCTCATTGTAGCATTGGTAGGAACTCGAGCGTCTATTAAAAAGGAACAAGATGGAACAAATCAAGAAGAGATAAAGAATATTCCTCAAATTGAGTCAGAATCAGAAGAAGAAGAAGAAGAAGATTGGGACGCATTTTGTAAAGAAGTACAACAGGTTGTTGATGAAGAAAATAGGTTCTATTTAAAGAACAAAAAGCTGATGAAGTTGTAATGACATGACTTTTCGTGTAATACTTTGCCCTCCGGTTATTAATGTATTCTTTTAGGAAAGCTAAATGATCGAGTTTTCTTAAGTTGACCGTCGTGCTACACGGATATTTTTCGGTGAAAGGGCTCGAAAAACGATGACCGACGGTGCGATCGGATCTGAAATCCGACCTCGGGATCTCCCGAAACAGGGTTTTTAGGTTTGCGGTGACTTGGTGCGCATCGGAATCCGTACGAAATATCCCGCACGCTTTTCAAGGAAATTATGGGTTTATCCCGTATAATTAATTAATCACTCAATTAGTTATAAATATTTAAATATGGGAATTATTTGTACGTACGAAAGAAAATCCCACTTTTTGCAAAAAAAAAGAGAAACCCTAACCGGAGAGGAAGAGAAAGAAAAGAAAAGAACGAAACCCTAACTGGAGAAAGAAGAGAAGAGAGAGGAAAAAGGCGGAGGAGTCCGATCAACGTGCCAAAATAGGAATGCGATCGGGTCGTCTTCCCCGTCGAGATTTCGCGGTAAGTGAATTTTGTTTTATTATATCGTTGGGGTTTTCGTGTCTTTTTCCGTCGTCATCGTCGCCACCTCCGTCGCCGACGTCATCGCCGCCCCCGCCGCCGCCACGCGATCTAGGGCCACCCAAGGCACCGCCGCCGGTGGCGCGCGCCGCGCGGCCTTGCGCCGCGCAGGGCGCCACCCGCGGGCGGCGCGTACGCCAGGCCGCGGGTGGCGGCGTCCGCCAGGGGAGGCGCCGCGCGGGCACCACCCGCGAGCGCAAGCCGCGCGGCCTTGTGCCACGCGGGGCGCCCGGGGGTGGCGGCGTCCGCGCGGGCGGGCACCACCCGCGAGCGCAAGCCGCGCGGCCTTGTGCCGCATGGGGCGCCCGCGGGTAGCGGCGGGCGCCACGCGGGCGCCACCCGCGGGCGCGCGCCGCGCGGCCTTGTGCCGCGCGGGGCGCCCGCTGGTGGGCAAGCACCGCGCGGGCACCACCCGCGGGCGCGCGCCGCGCGGCCTCGTGCCGCGCGGGGTGCCCGCGGGCGGCGGCGTCCGCGCGGGCAAACGCCACGGGCGACGGCGTCCGCATGGGTGGGTACCGCGCGAGGAGCCGTCGTCGTACGCACGCCGTTACGGGGTTTTTGTCGCGATGATAAGTTTGGTTTCCGTCTTTGCGGCATTAGTGCGTCATATTGATTTATCGTTTTTGGGGACTTCTTTAGGTCCAAGTGCGCAGCGGGAGTGTGTCAAAGATCCAGGTGTTCCGATCTCCCCGCAACCAGGTGGGTACCCTCGCAATAAGTGTTGTATGTCATCATAACAAGTATAATAACAAGTCTAATAAAGTAGATGAGATGTATCAACTGTTTAAACCCATCGCATGAGTATTTCCTATTTCTTCCATTATTAACTGTGGCGACTGAGTGTCGCGGTGATTGTTACACGCCGGTTTCGGCAATCATGTACTTAGATGCTTACACGCACACCGGCGGTTTGGCCACCGATTGGGTGTACTTTTCCGGAATCGTGGTACGTTGACCCGTGTACCCCACGAAAGTAAAGGTGTCGAGTGGGGACCCCTCGCGCCAGCTATAGGTGTAGCACTAGCACCGTGGAGGGGTTAAAAGCATTACGCAAGCAAAGTGATCGTTCATGAGAGGGGTCATGAGACCTTCCGACAGGTATCATGTTATTAGATCAAGGGATGTGGACTCATGAGGGGAAAAGCGAAAGGTTCCGGTGTATTCGGTTTGCTTTAAAAATACTTTTAATTGCTTTGATCATCTACTTTATTTGTCACTGACTTTCCCACACTGTGACAGGTCAGACTAGGTGTAGTAGCCGGGACGATGGTGAGGCTGCGTCTAGAGGACATTAGCCGTATGAGGCTTACTTCGTCGTTTCTGACTTTGGGTTATCTCATTTCCTTTCTTGTTTAACTGTTCAGTTCAATTGCGTGATTGTGTACCCTTATGGATGTTGGTTGATAGTTATTTTGGTATTGTGGATTTAAGATACTATTATGGATTTATATGCGGCATATTTTACGCTAAATATAAGGGTTTCGAAAATGCTTTCCAAAACCAAGTGTCGTGTGGGCACTACTTTGTAAACCTCTGGATTTATCCTTTCAAAAGATGTAGCCGCCCTTTTGTGACTTGTGTAAACACTTTGGAAAAACTAGGTGTCATGTGGACACCGTTTGCAACCCGTAGTTTTATCTCTTGATGTAAATAAATAGTATTACTCTCTCTCGTTGTATTTACTGTGACTATGTGGTTAAAGAAGATGTTGTGAATGGGACGCCGTGCATATACAAAGGAAACTCCGGCCATTTTCAGAGTGAATTTGCATATGTGGCGGGTCTGGCGCGCACCGGTAGGCGAGGTCGTTTACAAAAAAATATATATATATATGCTTTTCCGCTTATCCTTAGTCCTCCGGGGCGTGACAGAAGTCTTGCTCAACAACCAAGCAGTACACTAAGCGAAAGAATTTAAGGGGTAGTGGCATTCAGATTAATGAACCCCTCGCCAGAGCGCACTCTCTGCCTAGAGAATCTCCATGGAATGAAGGTCATAATGCACCGTCAGCATCCACTCAACCTCCTTCGACCTCCAAGAGAGACACCACAGAAGATACTATATTGTCTTCCATTCAACAAGAGCAAAGAAGATTGTCTGTGGAACAAGAGAGAATGTCCACTGACATACACCAGGTGAAAAGAAAATGTTCAAAGATATCAAGATTACTTAAAGGAATTTTGAACAAGTTGGATTGTAGCAGTTCCGACAAGTCTGATCCAGAATGACCATTTGCCCTAATGCTCTAATCTGTTTGTTTTGCAGGTTTTAGTCCTAGTTCTTACTATTTTTGAACTTTTAACTCCCTTTATTTTTGGTATATTTTGGCTAACTTTTAGTGACAAAAAGGAGGAGAGAGATATGAACATATTGTCACGCCCCGGGGGTTTTATTTTCGCAGAAACGATACACCAAAGTAAGCGTAAGGTGCGTACAATTTTTTTGTTTAAAAACCTCCTTCCCCGGCGCGTGCCCAGACCCGCCACATATACAGATTTACTCGAAAATCGGGCAGAGTTTCCTCTGTATATGCACGGCGTCGTGGCTGTTACAATAGTCGAACACAAGCAATCATTTTCCATTTAATCACAACAGTTCGGAGTCTAACTGTACATGAAGACTAAATAATGCCATGGCCTGTCAAGTTGAAAGGATAAACTCACCGTTTTGAAAACAGGCCCACACGGCCTTAGGTTTTGAAAACAAATTGGAAAACGGCATAAATCCACAGGGTTTGGAAAATGGGCCCACACGTCCCTAGAGTTTTGAAAGCGGTTTTCGAAGTCCTTTTCCTCTTGTTTCCAGTTGGTTTGTTTAGAAAACGGCCAAGCGGGAAAGATAAAGGTAACAATAGTGCATAACTGAAACGAAAGTAATCAACATCCACACGACCCCACAAGGGTATCGAGAACCACACAGTAACCTACAATACCAAATGAAGTGCAGAGAAAGTAAAGAAAACAGCATACTAGGGCTCCCACAGCCCGACTGCTCCCACCTCGGCCTCACCGTCGCCTACCTCTACCCCCTGGAGGTACATGTCACAGAGTGGGTAGTCAGCGACACTATCATAATAACAATACTAAAGCAGTAAAGTAATACCAAGCCACAAAAGTAAGACTAGCCGGAGCAACCGCTCTACTCGTAACGATAACTCGCAACCACCTGTACCACCTGAGACCCCTGTAACCCCGGTAACACCTGCAACACCTGACCTCGTCGGGCACCAATCCCGGCGGGTCGCACCGCTGACCTCGTCGGGCACCAATCCCGGCGGGTCGCACACCTGACCTCGTCGGGCACCAATCCCGACAGGTCGCACCGCTCACACCTTGGTGCCTCAAACCCCACACCTACGGGGGCCCCACTACATCCCCTCGTGGGTAACACGGGTCGAAGACCGCCTTTCTGGAAAAGAGCACCCTTTGCGGTGGCCAGACCGCGGGTGCGCGTGTCGCAACTCGAGCATAAGTAACCAAGACACGGGGTAATATAGTACATCATAGAAACCATCAGCGTTAGTACCGATTAACAATAAAAATCCCTTTCGGAATACTAACACTATACTCAACCTCGACCGTAAACCCACCTTTTCGTTATCGCGCAACTGACCGATGCTAGGTTCTCCCGCGTCTCGGGTGCCCGCCCGGACCTACAAGAACCTGTCATACAGGAGTCAGAAATTCAAGACTCCGCAAGATCAAAGACTAGAACACCCGGCGCGCCCCACCCCACCTTGCGCACAATTCGTACACGTACGCGCCCGGCCCCGCGCGGCTGGGCGGCGTACTACCTGCGTGCGGCGCCGTCCGCATGCGGCGTCACCCGCATGCGGCGCTCCCCACTTGTGGGTGCGCGCGGCGCTGCCCGCATGCGGTGTTGCCCGCATGCGGGCGCGTGTAGCGCCGCCCGCATGCGGCGCTGCCTGCATGCAGTGCCGCCCGCGTGCGGCGCCGCCCGCATGCGGCGCTGTCCGCATGCGGGGCATGCGGCGCCGCCCGCATGCGGTGCCGCCCGCATGCGGTGCCGCCCGCACGCGGCGCCGCCCGCATGCGGTGCCGCCCGCACCCGCATGCGGTGCCGCCCGCATGCGGCGCCGCCCGCATGCGGTGCCGCCCGCACCCGCATGCGGTGCCGCCCGCATGCGGCGCCGCCCGCATGCGGTGCCGCCCGCACCCGCATGCGGTGCCGCCCGCATGCGGTGCCGCCCGCACCCGCATGCGGTGCCGCCCGCATGCGGCGCCACCCGCCTGCGGTGCCGCCCGCATGCGGCGCCGCCCGCATGTGGATGCACGCGGCGCCGCCCTCATGCGGCGCCGCTCGCATGCGGTGCTCCGTGCGTGCCGGCTCCGGTGACGGTGCCGACTCCCCTCCTCCCTTTTACCTAAGAGAACCAAGAAAAGCCCAAATCAAGAACCCTAAGCCATGCTTACCTTGGTTTCGTCGGCTAGGGTTGATCTAGGGGATGATCGTCCTGTTCTTGCGTGCCCGGTGACGAAGGGTACGCCGGCGATCTTCCCTCTCCTCACCCGCTCCGCCTTGCTTCTCCACCCGATCGGTTGGGAAACAGTAAGGTTCGGTTGGGAAACTGAAAGGTTGGGGAAGTGGGTTCTCGTTGCCCTTGGGGTTTCGTACGCAGGGGAGTTAAGGGGAGTTGTGGGAAGTTGGGGGGGGAGTGGTGGGAAGTTGGGGGGAGTGGTGGGAAGTTGGGGCGGTTCGTGGGGAGTTGTGGGGTTGTGGGAAGTTGCACGACCGGGAGAAGGCGGGAGCGGTTAAGATGGCGGGAGCGGTTAAGTTGGGGAATGGGAATGAACCCAATTCAAGTCAAAAGCGGGTAACAAGTCGGGTGCGAACCAGGGTCCGGTCTGCCTGAAAAAACCGCGTTGACCACCTGAACCGCTAGCTACCTTCCGGAATTTATTCCGGGAGATTCCGGCGTCGGAATTCAAAACCGATTGCGCCGCCGTTCTCCGTTTCGCGAGCTTTATTAACTAAAAATACCCGTGAGCCCCGACGGTCTGTCCGGAAACAAGGAATTATTCGATCACTCTCCAGCCCCCCGAAATGAATTGCGAGATAAACGAAACCAAAAGTAGACCCAAAAACATTTTAAACCAGCGGCTACTACACCACTCACCTCTTAAAACGAGTTTCGTCCTCGAAACTCAATCCTGGTTCGCGGTAAAGAGATAGGGGTAGCCCTCCCTCATCTTCGATTCTAGTTCCCACGTCGCTTTCCGCTCCTCGTGGTTGTTCCAGTGCACCTTCACATAGGGGATGTCTCGGTTTCGAAGCGTCTTGCTTTCTCTTGCTAGTATTCGCACAGGGGTTTCCTCAAAGCTTAGGTCCTCCTTTAGTTCGAGTGTCGAGACGTCCAGAACATGCGACTGGTCGGGGAGGTATTTCTTGAGCATCGAAACATGGAACACGTCATGAATCCGGTTGAGGTTCGGTGGTAGGGCAAGGCGGTAAGCCACTGGGCCAATCCGCTCCAGGATCTCGAATGGCCCCACGAACCGCGGGCTTAGCTTGCCTTTTAACCCGAATCGCTTGATTCCCCTGGACGGCGAGACCCGCAAAAACACGTGTTCTCCCTCCTGGAACTCTAAGTCGCGGCGTCTTCGATCCCCGTAGCTCTTTTGTCGACTCTGGGCGGTTAGTAAGCGCTGTCTGATGAGGCGCACCTTCTCTTCTGTTTCTTCCACCAAGTCGGGTCCCAAGAACTTCCGTTCTCCCAAGTCGTCCCAACAGATCGGGGATCGGCAGCGTCTCCCGTATAAGGCTTCGTAGGGTGCCATCAGGATGCTGGCCTGGTGGCTATTGTTGTAAGCAAATTCTACAAGTGGCAGGTAACGCTCCCAACCGACTCCCCAATCGAGTACACAGGCCCGAAGCAGGTCCTCTAGCGTCTGTATCACTCGCTCCGACTGCCCGTCTGTCTGAGGGTGGAAGGCTGTGCTGAAGTGCAATTTAGTCCCCAAGGCTTGTTGCAGACTCTGCCAAAACTTTGAGACAAAACGCGTGTCTCTGTCTGATGTGATCGATGCCGGTACCCCATGCAGTCTTACAATCTCGCTGAGGTAGACTTGAGCCAACCGCTCTCTGGTCCAGGTTGTGCGAATCGGCAGGAAGTGCGCTGACTTAGTTAGCCGGTCCACCACAACCCATATTGTGTCGTGTCCTTGTGGTGAACGTGGGAACCCGGTGACAAAGTCCATGGTGATATGATCCCACTTCCACTCCGGTACCGGTAAGGGTTGTAACTTTCCCGCCGGTCGTTGATGTTCCGCCTTTATCTGTTGACACACTAGGCAATGAGCTACAAATCGAGTTACATCCCTCTTCATCTTGGGCCACCAGAAGGTCTGCTTGAGGTCCCTGTACATCTTTGTGCCTCCTGGATGCGCTGCATAAGGGGTGCTGTGTGCCTCAGACAGAATTTCCTTCTTCAATTCCGGGGTATCCGGCACGCAAATCCGCCCGCGGAACCGTAGAGTGCCATCGCCTTCCAATGAAAAGTCACCGTCCTGATCCGGTGAGATCTTGTCTCTTACGAGCTGTAAGTGCGAGTCCGCCTGCTGTCCTTCTCGAATCTTTTCTAGCAGTGTTGGCTTGACTACCAAAGTTAGAAGTTGCGCAACCGTGCCTGCTGGCACTACTTCCAACCCTAGTCATGAAAATTCCGCGATCAAGTTGCTCTGCTCAGTTATCGCACCTACCGATCCTCCCTCCAATCACCCCTTCCTGCTCAGAGCGTCCGCTACCACGTTTGCTTTCCCGGGGTGGTATTGGATCGTTAGGTCGTAATCCTTCAGTAATTCAAGCCACCGTCTCTGCCGCAGGTTTAGTTCCTTCTGGGTGAATAGGTATTTAAGACTCTGGTGATCTGAGAAGATGTTACAATGGACACCAAAGAGATAGTGTCTCCATAACTTCAGGACGAAGACCACCGCAGCCAGCTCTAAATCGTGTATTGGGTAGTTTCTTTCGTAGTCCTTTAGTTGCCTAGACGCATAGGCTATTACCTTCCCCTGCTGCATTAAAACACCCCCAAGGCCGATTCTTGAAGCGTCGCAGTACACCTCATAGTCCTCACCGGGTGTTGGTAGTACAAGAATTGGTGCCTCGGTTAGCCTTCTTTTGAGTTCTTCAAAACTTTCCTGGCATTTGGCCGTCCATACAAACTTTTCTCCTTTCTTGGTCAACCGGTTTAAAGGGGCCGCAATCTTCGAGAAACCCTCGACAAAGCGTCTATAATACCCCGCCAGCCCCAAGAAACTGTGGATCTCCGTCACCGTCGTGGGCGGCTGCCAGTCGATCACCGATTCCACCTTCTTGGGGTCCACGGCGATTCCCTTTGCCGAGATCACATGCCCCAGGAATCCCACTTCGCGTAGCCAGAACTCACACTTTTTGAGCTTAGCGAACAGCTTCTGCTCCCTGAGGGTTTGGAGAATCGTTCGTAAGTGATCCTCGTGCTCCTCGTCGGTGGATGAATAGATTAGTATATCATCGATGAAGACCACCACGAACCGGTCTAAGAATGGTCTGAAGACCCGGTTCATCATGTCCATAAAGACCGCGGGGGC
This sequence comes from Tillandsia leiboldiana, assembly GCA_029204045.2. Lineage (NCBI taxonomy): Eukaryota > Viridiplantae > Streptophyta > Magnoliopsida > Poales > Bromeliaceae > Tillandsia > Tillandsia leiboldiana. The sequence continues at coordinate 6,306,992 of CM055071.1, read as the reverse complement.
GTTCGTAAGTCCGAACGGCATGACCGTAAACTCGTAATGGCCATACCGGGTCCGGAAAGTGGTCTTCGGAATGTCCTCGTTCCGAACCCGAAGCTGGTGGTAGCCTGACTGTAGATCAATCTTTGAAAAGACCGTCGCTCCTCGTAGTTGGTCGAAGAGGTCATCGATTCTGGGCAGGGGGTACTTGTTTTTCACCGTGACTTATTTATTCCTCTGTAGTCGATGCAGAGTCGCAGGCTTCCATCCTTCTTCCGTACAAAAAGCACCGGTGCGCCCCAGGGTGACACACTCGGCCTGACAAACCCTTTGTCCAGGAGGTCTTCCAGTTGCGCCTTTAACTCCTTCAACTCCGCGAAGGCCATTCGGTAGGGTGCCTTCGTTATAGGTTGAGTACCTGGCAAGAGTTCAATAGGGAACACCACCTCTCTTTCAGGGGGTATCCCAAGCAGCTCCGTCGGAAAGACGTCGGGAAAGTCCCTCACCACTGGGATGTCTGAAGGTGTCGTCGAGGGTCGGGTAACCAGATCCACCGATGCCAAATAGGCTACACACCCACCCTCTACCAGACTCCTGGCTCGAGCCGCTGAGATGACTGCCGGGAAGGAGGTGCTCTTACACGCCAGGTACGCATTCTTAGGGAAACTTGGTTCTTGTAGTTGTACCATCCGCTTATCGCAGTCGATAAGCACTTGGTACCTTGAGAGCAGTCCACGCCCAAAACAACATCGTACTCCTTCAAGGGAATCACTATTAAATCCCAAGGGCAAAATAGCCGCCCTAGCTTAATCCGGCAAGTGGCCACCAAACTAGTCGCCTCCAGTGTCCCACCCGCGGTCTGGACCGTCAACCGACTTTGGAGAGGTGTTTCCTCGAGGTCATGCAAAAACACGTACTCGCGAGAAATGAACGAGTGTGTTGCTCCAGTATCAAAGAGGGTTCTAGAACGTGAATTTGAAATAGAAGTTATACCTACGAGTACGTCCTCCGGGGGGTCCGATTCCTGGCGGGTCATGGAATAAATTCAGCCCGCGCCCGGTTGAGGCTGCCTATCCTCTTCGCGCCGCGTAGCCGGGGGCCTAGAGGTCGACCCCATAGGAGCTTTCCCCCGCCCAAAAATTGTGGTGAGGGCGTGGAAGCGGCAGAGGAGGCTGATCCCACGGTAAGGGGGGCAGTTGCGGTGGAAGTGCCCTGCTTGCCGCAACGGAAGCAATGGTCGACTCTCTGGGAGCAATCCAACACTCCATGCGCTCCCCCCCGCAGATCACGCAAGCCTGTCTCTTGGCCTCGGCTCTCCGTAGGTGCGCTCCGTGCTCCCGACTGTGCCCTCCACCGCTTGGGGGTCGGCTCCCAGCAGATGACCCCCCTCCGTAGCTCTGCTGTTGCCGCTTCCTATCTCATGCTGTGCCGGGGCCTCCCTCCTAGCGCGGGTAACGGCGAACCCACGCTCTACGACAGTGGCCCGGTCGACCACTTTCTGGAACGTATGCAAATCAGCGGCTTGAACCACCTGGAAAATATCACTTCGCAACCCATCCACGAACATTGCGCCTTGTGGGGTTCGTCCCTTATAACGAAGGGACGCAATTTGCCAGGCGCACGAATTCGCGCTGATACTCCATAACTGTCTTGCTCCCTTGCTGAATGTGGTCAGGTCGTCCTCCAGTTTCTTCTTGACGCTATTTGTGAAGAAGGCCCCAAACAATTCCTGCTTGAACGTCGTCCACAATAGAGCACGGTGCCCTGGGTGGGATCAGGGCGCACCGTCTTCCACCATAGACGAGCGTTTCCCTCCAAAAAGTGAACTGCCAGAGGACGCGCTCGGGGTCCTCGATGAGTAGGTCCTCAAACAACTTTTCCATCGACCCCACCCACTTTTCGACTACCCAGGGATCAGTCGTCTCCCCCTCGAACGTGGGTGGTTCGAACTTCATGAAATCCGCCAGATTGGCCCGCACTCTCGCTCTCGTTCCGCCCGCGTAACCGTCCCTTCCCCGGCGACGGCGGCGGCCGCGGAGGTGCTCCCCCGCCGAGAGCCCCCGGCGCCGGCCCACGGACGCTGATGCGGGTGCTGCCATCGGCGCCGTGGTCTGGGTAGATGCTAGCCCGGCCGTTGCTGCCGGTAGAGGGGTTGCCCCTACCCCAGCCCTGTCGCTTGCGGTGCTGCGGCCGGTGCAATTGGTTCCGGTGGAGGGGCGGGAGCGACCGTTGCTGCTGCGTCAATTGACGCACACGATCCGTAAGGGTCGCCATCTGCCCCGCCATCTCCCTCAATTGTTGCCGCAGGAGCTGGTTCTCTGCAGCTGCTGATGTCGTCGCATCTGTCCCTACCTCCTCGGCCGACGCTCTGGTCCGTACCATTGGTCTGTACAGACACACCAACCAAAGCTTAGCACTCACTCTGCTAGATGACCATCGAAAATCGAGAGAGAAAAGAAACATTATCTACAAATCCCCTCCCCGATCCTCCACGTCTTAACCCTTAAACCCTGCACATTTCATTTATTCGTAGTTAAGTGTGATATCTCGGTGGATTTGGGGCCGTCACTGTTGTGATAAAGCAAAGTCTCTGATACCATCTTAATCTGTCACGCCCCGGGGGTTTTATTTCCAGAAACGATACACCAAAGTAAGCGTAAGTGCGTACAATTTTTTTTGTTTTAAAAACCTCCTTCCCCGGCGCGTGCCCAGACCCGCCACATACAGATTTACTCGAAAATCGGGCAGAGTCTCCTCTGTATATGCACGGCGTCGCGGCTGTTACAATAGTCGAACACAAGCATCATTTTCCATTAATCACAACATTTCGGAGTCTAACTGTACATGAAGACTAAACAATGCCATGGCCCTGTCAAGTTGAAAGGATAAACTCACCGTTTGAAAACATGCCCACACGGCCTTAGTTGTGAAAACAAATTGGAAAACGGCACTAAATCCACATGGTTTGAAATGGGCCCACACG
>CM055071.1:6268516-6303933 GCA_029204045.2 Tillandsia leiboldiana | reverse complement strand
CCGCCCGCATGTGGATGCACGCGGCGCCGCCCTCATGCGGCGCCGCTCGCATGCGGTGCTCCGTGCGTGCCGGCTCCGGTGACGGTGCCGACTCCCCTCCTCCCTTTTACCTAAGAGAACCAAGAAAAGCCCAAATCAAGAACCCTAAGCCATGCTTACCTTGGTTTCGTCGGCTAGGGTTGATCTAGGGGATGATCGTCCTGTTCTTGCGTGCCCGGTGACGAAGGGTACGCCGGCGATCTTCCCTCTCCTCACCCGCTCCGCCTTGCTTCTCCACCCGATCGGTTGGGAACAGTAAGGTTCGGTTGGGAAACTGAAAGGTTGGGGAAGTGGGTTCTCGTTGCCCTTGGGGTTTCGTACGCAGGGGAGTTAAGGGGAGTTGTGGGAAGTTGGGGGGGGAGTGGTGGGAAGTTGGGGGGAGTGGTGGGAAGTTGGGGCGGTTCGTGGGGAGTTGTGGGGTTGTGGGAAGTTGCACGACCGGGAGAAGGGCGGGAGCGGTTAAGATGGCGGGAGCGGTTAAGTTGGGGAATGGGAATGAACCCAATTCAAGTCAAAAGCGGGTAACAAGTCGGGTGCGAACCAGGGTCCGGTCTGCCTGAAAAACCGCGTTGACCACCTGAACCGCTAGCTACCTTCCGGAATTTATTCCGGGAGATTCCGGCGTCGGAATTCAAACCGATTGCGCCGCCGTTCTCCGTTTCGCGAGCTTTATTAACTAAAAATACCCGTGAGCCCCGACGGTCTGTCCGGAAACAAGGAATTATTCGATCACTCTCCAGCCCCCCGAAATGAATTGCGAGATAAACGAAACCAAAAGTAGACCCAAAAACATTTTAAACCAGCGGCTACTACACCACTCACCTCTTAAAACGAGTTTCGTCCTCGAAACTCAATCCTGGTTCGCGGTAAAGAGATAGGGGTAGCCCTCCCTCATCTTCGATTCTAGTTCCCACGTCGCTTTCCGCTCCTCGTGGTTGTTCCAGTGCACCTTCACATAGGGGATGTCTCGGTTTCGAAGCGTCTTGCTTTCTCTTGCTAGTATTCGCACAGGGGTTTCCTCAAAGCTTAGGTCCTCCTTTAGTTCGAGTGTCGAGACGTCCAGAACATGCGACTGGTCGGGGAGGTATTTCTTGAGCATCGAAACATGGAACACGTCATGAATCCGGTTGAGGTTCGGTGGTAGGGCAAGGCGGTAAGCCACTGGGCCAATCCGCTCCAGGATCTCGAATGGCCCCACGAACCGCGGGCTTAGCTTGCCTTTTAAACCCGAATCGCTTGATTCCCCTGGACGGCGAGACCCGCAAAAACACGTGTTCTCCCTCCTGGAACTCTAAGTCGCGGCGTCTTCGATCCCCGTAGCTCTTTTGTCGACTCTGGGCGGTTAGTAAGCGCTGTCTGATGAGGCGCACCTTCTCTTCTGTTTCTTCCACCAAGTCGGGTCCCAAGAACTTCCGTTCTCCCAAGTCGTCCCAACAGATCGGGGATCGGCAGCGTCTCCCGTATAAGGCTTCGTAGGGTGCCATCAGGATGCTGGCCTGGTGGCTATTGTTGTAAGCAAATTCTACAAGTGGCAGGTAACGCTCCCAACCGACTCCCCAATCGAGTACACAGGCCCGAAGCAGGTCCTCTAGCGTCTGTATCACTCGCTCCGACTGCCCGTCTGTCTGAGGGTGGAAGGCTGTGCTGAAGTGCAATTTAGTCCCCAAGGCTTGTTGCAGACTCTGCCAAAACTTTGAGACAAAACGCGTGTCTCTGTCTGATGTGATCGATGCCGGTACCCCATGCAGTCTTACAATCTCGCTGAGGTAGACTTGAGCCAACCGCTCTCTGGTCCAGGTTGTGCGAATCGGCAGGAAGTGCGCTGACTTAGTTAGCCGGTCCACCACAACCCATATTGTGTCGTGTCCTTGTGGTGAACGTGGGAACCCGGTGACAAAGTCCATGGTGATATGATCCCACTTCCACTCCGGTACCGGTAAGGGTTGTAACTTTCCCGCCGGTCGTTGATGTTCCGCCTTTATCTGTTGACACACTAGGCAATGAGCTACAAATCGAGTTACATCCCTCTTCATCTTGGGCCACCAGAAGGTCTGCTTGAGGTCCCTGTACATCTTTGTGCCTCCTGGATGCGCTGCATAAGGGGTGCTGTGTGCCTCAGACAGAATTTCCTTCTTCAATTCCGGGGTATCCGGCACGCAAATCCGCCCGCGGAACCGTAGAGTGCCATCGCCTTCCAATGAAAAGTCACCGTCCTGATCCGGTGAGATCTTGTCTCTTACGAGCTGTAAGTGCGAGTCCGCCTGCTGTCCTTCTCGAATCTTTTCTAGCAGTGTTGGCTTGACTACCAAAGTTAGAAGTTGCGCAACCGTGCCTGCTGGCACTACTTCCAACCCTAGTCATGAAAATTCCGCGATCAAGTTGCTCTGCTCAGTTATCGCACCTACCGATCCTCCCTCCAATCACCCCTTCCTGCTCAGAGCGTCCGCTACCACGTTTGCTTTCCCGGGGTGGTATTGGATCGTTAGGTCGTAATCCTTCAGTAATTCAAGCCACCGTCTCTGCCGCAGGTTTAGTTCCTTCTGGGTGAATAGGTATTTAAGACTCTGGTGATCTGAGAAGATGTTACAATGGACACCAAAGAGATAGTGTCTCCATAACTTCAGGACGAAGACCACCGCAGCCAGCTCTAAATCGTGTATTGGGTAGTTTCTTTCGTAGTCCTTTAGTTGCCTAGACGCATAGGCTATTACCTTCCCCTGCTGCATTAAAACACCCCCAAGGCCGATTCTTGAAGCGTCGCAGTACACCTCATAGTCCTCACCGGGTGTTGGTAGTACAAGAATTGGTGCCTCGGTTAGCCTTCTTTTGAGTTCTTCAAAACTTTCCTGGCATTTGGCCGTCCATACAAACTTTTCTCCTTTCTTGGTCAACCGGTTTAAAGGGGCCGCAATCTTCGAGAAACCCTCGACAAAGCGTCTATAATACCCCGCCAGCCCCAAGAAACTGTGGATCTCCGTCACCGTCGTGGGCGGCTGCCAGTCGATCACCGATTCCACCTTCTTGGGGTCCACGGCGATTCCCTTTGCCGAGATCACATGCCCCAGGAATCCCACTTCGCGTAGCCAGAACTCACACTTTTTGAGCTTAGCGAACAGCTTCTGCTCCCTGAGGGTTTGGAGAATCGTTCGTAAGTGATCCTCGTGCTCCTCGTCGGTGGATGAATAGATTAGTATATCATCGATGAAGACCACCACGAACCGGTCTAAGAATGGTCTGAAGACCCGGTTCATCATGTCCATAAAGACCGCGGGGGCGTTCGTAAGTCCGAACGGCATGACCGTAAACTCGTAATGGCCATACCGGGTCCGGAAAGTGGTCTTCGGAATGTCCTCGTTCCGAACCCGAAGCTGGTGGTAGCCTGACTGTAGATCAATCTTTGAAAAGACCGTCGCTCCTCGTAGTTGGTCGAAGAGGTCATCGATTCTGGGCAGGGGGTACTTGTTTTTCACCGTGACCTTATTTATTCCTCTGTAGTCGATGCAGAGTCGCAGGCTTCCATCCTTCTTCCGTACAAAAAGCACCGGTGCGCCCCAGGGTGACACACTCGGCCTGACAAACCCTTTGTCCAGGAGGTCTTCCAGTTGCGCCTTTAACTCCTTCAACTCCGCGAAGGCCATTCGGTAGGGTGCCTTCGTTATAGGTTGAGTACCTGGCAAGAGTTCAATAGGGAACACCACCTCTCTTTCAGGGGGTATCCCAAGCAGCTCCGTCGGAAAGACGTCGGGAAAGTCCCTCACCACTGGGATGTCTGAAGGTGTCGTCGAGGGTCGGGTAACCAGATCCACCGATGCCAAATAGGCTACACACCCACCCTCTACCAGACTCCTGGCTCGAGCCGCTGAGATGACTGCCGGGAAGGAGGTGCTCTTACACGCCAGGTACGCATTCTTAGGGAAACTTGGTTCTTGTAGTTGTACCATCCGCTTATCGCAGTCGATAAGCACTTGGTACCTTGAGAGCCAGTCCACGCCCAAAACAACATCGTACTCCTTCAAGGGAATCACTATTAAATCCCAAGGGCAAAATAGCCGCCCTAGCTTAATCCGGCAAGTGGCCACCAAACTAGTCGCCTCCAGTGTCCCACCCGCGGTCTGGACCGTCAACCGACTTTGGAGAGGTGTTTCCTCGAGGTCATGCAAAAACACGTACTCGCGAGAAATGAACGAGTGTGTTGCTCCAGTATCAAAGAGGGTTCTAGAACGTGAATTTGAAATAGAAGTTATACCTACGAGTACGTCCTCCGGGGGGTCCGATTCCTGGCGGGTCATGGAATAAATTCGCCCGCCCGGTTGAGGCTGCCTATCCTCTTCGCGCCGCGTAGCCGGGGGCCTAGAGGTCGACCCCATAGGAGCTTTCCCCCGCCCCAAAAATTGTGGTGAGGGCGTGGAAGCGGCAGAGGAGGCTGATCCCACGGTAAGGGGGCAGTTGCGGTGGAAGTGCCCCTGCTTGCCGCAACGGAAGCAATGGTCGACTCTCTGGGAGCAATCCAACACTCCATGCGCTCCCCCGCAGATCACGCAAGGCCTGTCTCTTGGCCTCGGCTCTCCCGTAGGTGCGCTCCGTGCTCCCGACTGTGCCCTCCACCGCTTGGGGGGTCGGCTCCCAGCAGATGACCCCCCTCCGTAGCTCTGCTGTTGCCGCTTCCTATCTTCATGCTGTGCCGGGGCCTCCCTCCTGGCGCGGGTAACGGCGAACCCACGCTCTACGACAGTGGCCCGGTCGACCACTTTCTGGAACGTATGCAAATCAGCGGCTTGAACCACCTGGAAAATATCACTTCGTAACCCATCCACGAACAGTTGCGCCTTGTGGGGTTCGTCCCTTATAACGAAAGGGACGCAATTTGCCAGGCGCACAAATTCGCGCTGATACTCCATAACTGTCTTGCTCCCTTGCTGAATGTGGTTCAGGTCGTCCTCCAGTTTCTTCTTGACGCTATTTGTGAAGAAGGCCCCAAACAATTCCTGCTTGAACGTCATCCACAATAGAAGCACGGTGCCCTGGGTGGGATCAGGGCGCACCGTCTTCCACCATAGACGAGCGTTTCCCTCCAAAAAGTGAACTGCCAGAGGAACGCGCTCGGGGTCCTTCATGAGTAGGTCCTCAAACAACTTTTCCATCAACCCCACCCACTTTTCGACTACCCAGGGATCAGTCGTCTCCCCCTCGAACGTGGGTGGTTCGAACTTCATGAAATCCGCCAGATTGGCCCGCACTCGCTCTCGTTCCGCCCGCGTAACCGTCCCTTCCCCGGCGACGGCGGCGGCCGCGGAGGTGCTCCCGCCGAGAGCCCCCGGCGCCGGCCCCACGGACGCTGATGCGGGTGCTGCCATCGGCGCCGTGGTCTGGGTAGATGCTAGCCCGGCCGTTGCTGCCGGTAGAGGGGTTGCCCCTACCCCAGCCCCTGTCGCTTGCGGTGCTGCGGCCGGTGCAATTGGTTCCGGTGGAGGGGCGGGAGCGACCGGTTGCTGCTGCGTCAATTGACGCACACGATCCGTAAGGGTCGCCATCTGCCCCGCCATCTCCCTCAATTGTTGCCGCAGGAGCTGGTTCTCTGCAGCTGCTGAAGTCGTCGCATCTATCCCTACCTCCTCGGCCGACGCTCTGGTCCGTACCATTGTCTGTACAGACACACCAACCAAAGCTTAGCACTCAACTCTGCTAGATGAACCATCGTAAAATCGAGAGAGAAAACAAACATTAGCTACAAATCCCCTCCCCGATCTCTCACGTATTAACCCTTAAACCCTGCACATTTCATTTATTCGTAGTTAAGTGTGATATCTCGGTGGATGTTGGGCCGTCACTGTTGTGATTAAAGCAAAGTTCTCTGATACCATCTTAATCTGTCACGCCCCGGGGGTTTTATTTTCGCAGAAATGATACACCAAAGTAAGCGTAAGGTGCGTACAATTTTTTTGTTTAAAAACCTCATTCCCCGGCGCGTGCCCAGACCCGCCACATATACAGATTTACTCGAAAATCGGGCAGAGTTTCCTCTGTATATGCACGGCGTCGCGGCTGTTACAATAGTCGAACACAAGCAATCATTTTCCATTTAATCACAACAGTTCGGAGTCTAACTGTACATGAAGACTAAACAATGCCAGGGCCTGTCAAGTTGAAAGGATAAACTCACCGTTTTGAAAACAGGCCCACACGGCCTTAGGTTTTGAAAACAAATTGGAAAACGGCATAAATCCACAGGGTTTGGAAAATGGGCCCACACGTCCCTAGAGTTTTGAAAGCGGTTTTCGAAGTCCTTTTCCTCTTGTTTCCAGTTGGTTTGTTTAGAAAACGGCCAAGCGGGAAAGATAAAGGAAACAATAGTGCATAACTGAAACGAAAGTAATCAACATCCACACGACCCCACAAGGGTATCGAGAAACACACAGTAACCTACAATACCAAATGAAATGCAGAGAAAGTAAAGAAAACAGCATACTAGGGCTCCCACAGCCCGACTGCTCCCACCTCGGCCTCACCGTCGCCTACCTCTACCCCCTGGAGGTACCTGTCACAGAGTGGGTAGTCAGCGACACTATCATAATAACAATACTAAAGCAGTAAAGTAATACCAAGCCACAAAAGTAAGACTAGCCGGAGCAACCGCTCTACTCGTAACGATAACTCGCAACCACCTGTACCACCTGAGACCCCTGTAACCCCGGTAACACCTGGAACACCTGACATCGTCGGGCACCAATCCCGGCGGGTCGCACCGCTGACCTCGTCGGGCACCAATCCCGGCGGGTCGCACACCTGACCTCGTCGGGCACCAATCCCGACAGGTCGCACCGCTCACACCTTGGTGCCTCAAACCCCACACCTACGAGGGCCCCACTACATCCCCTCGTGGGTAACACGGGTCGAAGACCGCCTTTCCGGAAAAGAGCACCCTTTGCGGTGGCCAGACCGCGGGTGCGCGTGTCGCAACTCGAGCATAAGTAACCAAGACACGGGGTAATATAGTACATCATAGAAACCATCAGCGTTAGTACCGATTAACAATAAAAATCCCTTTCGGAATACTAACACTATACTCAGCCTCGACCGTAAACCCACCTTTTCGTTATCGCGCTCCTGACCGATGCTAGGTTCTCCCGCGTCTCGGGTGCCCGCCCGGACCTACAAGAACCTGTCATATAGGAGTCAGAAATTCAAGACTCCGCAAGATCAAAGACTAGAACACCCGGCGCGCCCCACCCCACCTTGCGCATAATTTGTACACGTACGCGCCCGGCCCCGCGTGGCTGGGCGGCGTACTACCTGCGTGCGGCGCCGTCCGCATGCGGCGTCACCCGCATGCGGCGCTGCCCACTTGTGGGTGTGCGCGGCGCTGCCCACATGCGGTGTTGCCCGCATGCGGGCGCGTGTAGCGCCGCCCGCATGCGGCGCTGCCTGCATGCAGTGCCGCCCGCGTGCGGCGCCGCCCGCATGCGGGGCATGCGGCGCCGCCCGCATGCGGTGCCGCCCGCACGCGGCGCCGCCCGCATGCGGTGCCGCCCGCACCCGCATGCGGTGCCGCCCGCATGCAGCGCCGCCCGCATGCGGTGCCGCCCGCACCCGCATGCGGTGCCGCCCGCATGCGGTGCCGCCCGCACCCGCATGCGGTGCCGCCCGCATGCGGCGCCGCCTGCATGCGGCGTTGCCCGCATGCGGGGGCTTACGGCGCCGCCCGCATGCGGCGCCACCCGCCTGCGGTGCCGCCCGCATGCGGCGCCGCCCGCATGTGGATGCACGCGGCGCCGCCCTCATGCGGCGCCGCCCGCATGCGGTGCTCCGTGCGTGCCGGCTCCGGTGACGGTGCCGACTCCCCTCCTCCCTTTTACCTAAGAGAACCAAGAAAAGCCCAAATCAAGAACCCTAAGCCATGCTTACCTTGGTTTCGTCGGCTAGGGTTGATCTAGGGGATGATCGTCCTGTTCTTGCGTGCCCGGTGACGAAGGGTACGTCGGCGATCTTCCCTCTCCTCACCCGCTCCGCCTTGCTTCTCCACCCGATCTGTTGGGAAACTATAAGGTTCGGTTGGGAAACTGAAAGGTTGGGGAAGTGGGTTCTCGTTGCCCTTGGGGTTTCGTACGCAGGGGAGTTAAGGGGAGTTGTGGGAAGTTGGGGGGGGAGTGGTGGGAAGTTGGGGGGAGTGGTGGGAAGTTGGGGCGGTTCGTGGGGAGTTGTGGGCTTGTGGGAAGTTGCACGATCGGGAGAAGGCGGGAGCGGTTAAGATGGCGGGAGCGGTTAAGTTGGGGAATGGGAATGAACCCAATTCAAGTCAAAAGCGGGTAACAAGTCGGGTGCGAACCAGGGTCCGGTCTGCCTGAAAAACCGCGTTGACCACCTGAACCGCTAGCTACCTTCCGGAATTTATTCCGGGAGATTCCGGCGTCGGAATTCAAAACCGATTGCGCCGTCGTTCTCCGTTTCGCGAGCTTTATTAACTAAAAATACCCGTGAGCCCCGACGGTCTGTCCGGAAACAAGGAATTATTCGATCACCCTCCAGCCCCCCGAAACGAATTGCGAGATAAACGAAACCAAAAGTAGACCCAAAAACATTTTAAACCAGCGGCTACTACACATATGAACAATGGTTATATGGTTTGAAGTGGTTTGTGAGAACTGTGGAACACTAAAACTTGGAAACTTGGAAGGTAAGTATTAAACAACTTTTGGTTTGTATTGTGAATGTATGCATGCCTCAGCTAACTATTTGACTAACTATTTGGGCATGTATTATTACTAACAAGTTGTTTGTTGACTAACATACTTATGACATTTGAAATTTATTGCTTAGAAGATATGTCTATCTCTGATTGGTATTTTAACACATATCTGATTTTATAAATGTCATGGTGAGTATAAACTTCATCTCTCTGGTTGGTTTTAGTGGTTTTTGAATGTTAAATTCTTGAGGTATCTAACGATTTTAATTGTCAAGAATTACTTCTTTTGCAGAGAGTACAAACGTCTAAGTCTAGAGTTTGTTTTAGGAGTTTATCTCATGTATTCATTTTATTTGCATCTCAATTGTAAATTTTTGTTGTATGGTGATAGCAACAAAAATATCTTTTTGAATTTTCTTAAGTGGATTTATGTTTTATCACGAAACTGCCAAAGGGGGAGATTGTTAAGGAATTTGTTTTGGCGTATTTCGTGAAAGTGTTTAAGTCTTGAAGATTGAAGATGAAGATGTTTGGATCATATACCTCAATCTCAAGAAAGAAGATTTCAAAAGGGTCAGGTACGTTTAACTAAATAATCTTGGTGATCCGAATACTTCTTATAATGTAGAAACACTTGGATGGGTTTTTAATCGCATAAAAATCAAGAAACTGGACTATTATATGTTCAGGATCCGGATCAGAGTAATCCAGTCCGGACCCCGAACGTAGGTTGGTTCATGCGCAAATCCAGTCTGGAACACCTTTGGTTCAGTCCGGACCCCGAACGTGGATTTTGCAGAAATCACATGAACAGTCTGGACCGTGGGTATTTCAGTCCGGACCCCGAACACTGTTTTTTCAGGAATTCTCTGAAAAACAACGACAGTCCGGATCAAGCCAAATCCAGTCCTGACCGTCGTGCGGGAAAAATTCTGTTATAGTCAGTTTTTGATTTTTATCCTCTTCCAATGGTTTCTAACCTATAAGTAAACCCTAATTCTATCTTTTAGGGTAATCCAAAAATAAATTTTGTACTCCGGGAAATGACGGAAAAATATTAACGGAGAAAAACTTATAAATCCACATATAGAGAAGAAAGGAAATAACTAGATTTAATTCTATGTTTCTTCATCAATATTAATTAATTTGATTCTAGGTTTTCATAATCAGATTTTGAGTAGAATCAAATTAATGAATACTTAGATGGCATTTTCGATCTATCTTTGATCTAAGTATTCGGCGGATTGTCACCACCAAACAAAACAACGGTTTTCACCAAAATCGGTGCGTGGATTCGCGTGGCCTTGTGGATTCAAGGTGTTACCACTCTCGTGGATTCGGAGCGAGGTACGTTCGTGGATTCGAGACGTACTACTTGGTGGAGACCGTGGATTCAGTCAGACGTCGTGGATTTGACGTTGGACGGCGTGGATTCGGCGTTGGACGCAAATCGTGGATTCGAGGCGCGTTGCGGAGCTAGCGGAGAAGATCAACTCAGAGCGTATGGAAAAAGGTTGAGTCGTGTGTGAGTACGGTATATCACCTTTGTACGTGTTTAATCTTAGTTGATTTCGCCGTGTGATCAGTCCCGTGGTTTTTTACTCCTGGTTTTGGAGTTTTTCCACATAAAATCTTGCGTGTTATTTTTTTTTTCCGCATTGGGTTTTATTATGCAAAGATTTTTGAGTGTTTATTGTTTACACCTATTCACCCCCCTCTAGGTGTTTTTTCCCCTATTTAGATCCATATTTATCATAACCCAACACAGGTAGCTCGTCTCGAGTCAATTCGCATCTTCTTTGCGATTGCTCGTCATTTTAAAATCAAACTTTTTCAAATGGACGTTAAGAGCGCCTTTCTAAATGGTTTTTTAAACGAGGAAGTTTATGTGGCTCAACCGAAAGGTTTCATTGACCATAAACTACTTAACAATGTTTTTCGATTGAAAAAGGCTCTTTACGGTCTGAAACAAGCACCGCGAGCATGGTATGAAAGGTTGACAAAGCACCTTTTGGAAAAGGGCTACACTCGAGGGGGAGCGGATCGGACACTCTTTGTGAAGCATTTTCAGGATAACTTTATTGTGGCACAAATCTATGTCGATGAAATTGTATTTGGAGCAACAACAAACAACGATGCTTCAAAATTCGCGGAAACCATGGAAAGCGAATTTGAGATTTCCATGATGGGCGGCGAGCTAACCTACTTTCTTGGATTACAAGTCAAACAAAGTGAAGAATGCATCCATTTGTGCCAATCCAAGTACGCAAGGGAGTTGGTGAAGAAATTCGATTTAGAAAACTCTAAAGACTTTCCGACTCCAATGGGAACTAGCAACAAAGGATTAGGAAGTGAATCTCTTAGTGAAAGTGTAGACGAGAAGCTTTTTCGCAGCATGATTGGAAGTCTACTCTATCTCACGGCTAGTCGCCCGGATATATCCTTTAGTGTTGGGATCTGCGCGAGATATCAGTCAGCACCAAATGAGGTTCACCTGAAAGCGGTGAAAAGGATCATCCGGTACGTCAAAGGAATATTGAATTTCGGAATTTGGTATCCTAGGGTGTAACGACCCGGCCCACTAGCAATAATAACTTGTTGGACCCACACCACAACCCAAAATGCTTAAGCCCAGTTATTATTACTAGTGTCCAAGTTTCATATAAACCCAATCACAATTCCATCCACATCCGATGTGGGACTATTGGGGGCGTTACAGACTCCCCCAGTTTAGGCCCGACGTCCTCGTCAGCCCAAACACACACACAGCAGCCCAAGATCACCAGGCGATGTGAGACTTGTCTCGCTAGCCCTGTCATCTAGACCCAGGCTCAGTCGAGACTCGCCACACACTTCCGGCTGGTTATTGGCTCTGATACCAAAAGTAACGACCCGGCCCACTAACAATAATAACTTGTTGGGCCCAAACCACAGCCCAAAATGCTTAAGCCCAGTTATGTGGGACTATTGGGGGCGTCACAAACTCCCCCCGTTTAGGCCTGACATCCTCGTCAGCCCAAACACCCGTTTAGGCCTGACGTCCTCGTCAGCCAAAACACACATACAGCAGCCCAAGATCACCCGGCGATGTGAGACTTGTCTCGCTAGCCCTGACATCTAGACTCAGGCTCAGCCGAGACTCGTCGCTCACTTTCGGCTGGTTATTGGCTCTGATACCAAATGTAACGACCCGGCCCACTAGCAATAATAACTTGTTGGACCCACACCACAACCCAAAATGCTTAAGCCCAGTAATTATTACTAGTGTCCAAGTTTCATATAAACCCAATCACAATTCCATCCACATCTGATGTGGGACTATTGGGGGCGTTACATAGGGGCACAACTCTCGACATAATAGGATATTCAGATGCCGATTGGGCAGGATCAGTGGTTGATCGGAAAAGTACGAGTGGTGCATGTTTTTATCTAGGCCATTGCCTTGTTGCATGGCATAGTAAAAAGCAAAACTGCATTGCACTCTCGACTGCCGAGGCGGAATACATTTCAGCAGGAAGTTGTTCAACACAATTAATTTGGATGAAAAGTGTTTTGAGCGACTTCCGAATTCCTGCGTCTTCGGTAACAATTCTTTGTGACAACACTAGTGCTATAAATATTTCTAAAAACCCTGTGTTGCACTCAAAAACTAAACACATTAAACTTAGATATCATTTTCTAAGAGAGCTAGTTTAATCGAGTATTTTTCAAATATCTTATATTTTAACTGAGGATCAATTAGCTGCCATTTTAACAAAACCTTTGGATCAAAAACGTTTTATTCACTTGCGTAAAGCAATTGGAATGCTTTCTTTGAAATAACACTTTTTGAAACCAATGCTTATGTTAGGTTTTGTTTTGTGTTTGTGTTCTTTATATATGCTTGTACATAGAACATTAATTGAGCATTAGTATAATTGACTTCACTTGCATCCTTTTATATTTTTGAGAAATTTATTATGGTTTGAATATCATGATAATTCATTTGATGCAATGATCATTTATATCAATTAGTTCATTTTTAATTGATCAAAGTCAATTCCTCTCTCAAATGATCTATTGGTATAGTTTTTATCATATTTGAAAATTGAGTTAAGTATGAACACGAGATCAATTTTTGGTTGAATACCTCATATCTTAAATAATTGATAGCCAATTGAGGGGGAGTTTATCAAATTATTTATGCTCAAAAGATGTGGAAAGAGTTACATCCCAATGAGGAGTGTGAAAACTACCACCACATGGAGGAAAGAGCTACCACCTCGGTCGTCCGAGTACTGTGTGCAGCTACCACATGTATACAAAGCATGATTTTTCCTGTTGATTAGATAAAATGCTTTTTGGAATACTTGACTCTGTCGAATTCCAAGGTTGGTATAAGGTGGGATTTTTATTGAAAAGATGCTCAAAGAGCCACTCCTTATAATAAATTGACTAGATATAACTTATTTGGGATTTCAAACATCTATCGATCTTGGTGCTTCATCTTCTTTACTAAATTGATGACTTGATAAACGCATTACACATTAGATCGTGATAGATGTTCTTCAACTTGATCAACTTTAAAGGATTTAATTTTTATAAATTGTCGTTTCATTACTTGGATATTATTGATAGATTTAGCATAATCTATTTCTTTTGATATGAAACGATGTTTTTGTTTAAAGTTAACATACAAAATTGCTTACATTCTTTTTCTGGAATTTTTGAAATTTTTCTAAATTTTTTTATGAAGAAAAAGTTGTAGGCGATCCGGACTGGAATTTCTGTTCTGGATCCCGAACGCAGAACTTGTCTGCGGGTAGCCGATCCGGACTGGATTCTTGAGCCGATCCGGACCGCGGCTAGGTTTTATATGAAACAAGAGGGTTTTAATTTCTTTTTATCACAAGCTTTTGTTTTCAAGTCTCCAAAGTTTCTCTCTCTAGAAAACAACCAATTTGGAGCCTTTCTAACTCGAGTTCTTCGGATTGAAGTATCTTTGATCAAAACTCAATCTTTTCACTGTTTTTGCATTGTTCATCAAAACGTGAGTGAAAATCATGATTCGTATTCAATTATAGATAGTTTTTGGTCAAATTTCTTTTGAAATAAGAACTCTAAGTAGATTAGTTTTGTTTATATGCCTTGTTTTCTCTTAATTAACGAAATTTTAGGCTTCGATTTCTGAAAATTCGGTTTTAGGGCATATAATAAGAATTTTTGTAAATCATGGAATTGATCTACTTTTAAAATTCTTTTTGCAAAACTAACTTGATTCCTAGTCTCTCTACACGATAATGATTGTTTAGGTACAACTTTTCAAATTTTTGAAAATTAAATAATTTTTCGTGTTCTTGAGTAAATCATGGAATTGTTTTCTCTTTTTGTAGGTTCTTCATACTAACGCACTAGCAGCAAAGATGGTTTTTACATGGATTATAGTGCTCATTGTAGCAATGGTTGGAACTCGAGCGTCTATTAAAAAGGAACAAGATGGAACAAATCAAGAAGAGACAAAGAATGTTCTTCAGGATGATTCAGAATCAGAGGAAGAGGATTGGGACAAAATTTGTCAAGAAATACAACAGGCTGTTGATGAAGAAGATAGGTTTTATTTAAAGAACAAAAAGCTGATGAAGTCTTCCTCAACAACCAAGCAATATACTAGGCGAAAGAATGCCAAGGGCAGTGGAATTCAAATTAATGAACCCCTCGCCAGAGCACACTCTCTGCCTAGAGAATCTCCATGGAATGAAGGTCAAAATACATCGTCCGCATCCACACAACCTCCTTCGACCTCCAGGAGAGACACCACAGAAGCTAATATATTGTCCTCTATCCAACGAGAACAGCGGAGATTGTCTGTTGAACAAGAAATAATGGCTATTGACATAGAACGCATCAATTCTGGACAACAACAGATAAAAAGAAAATGTTCAAAAATATCAAGTTTACTTAAAGGAATTCTGAACAAATTAGATTGTAGCAGTTCTGACAGGTCTGATCTAGAATGACCATTTGCTCTAATGATCTAATCTTGGGTTTTCTTTGTTGTTCTAATTTTTTTTTTTTTTTTTTTTTTTTTTTTTGCAAGTTTAAGTTTTAGTTCTTACAATTTCTTTTTGAACATTTAACTTGCTTAATTTTTGTAATTTTGGCTACCTTTAGTGACAAAAAGGGGGAGAGAGATATGAACAATGTGGTTTGGAATGACAATGGTTTGTGAGAACTTTGGACAACTTAAAACTTGGAAGAAGGTAAGTATGACAACAACTTTGGTTCATATTGTGAATGAATGCATGTCTTGACTAATTATTTGACTAACTATTTGGGCATGTATTATTACTAACAAGTTGTTTCTTGACCAACATACTTATGACATTTGGAATTTATTGCTTAGAAGACATGTCTATCTCTGATTGGTATTCTAATACATGGCTGCTTGTATAAATGTCATGGTGAGTATAAACTCCATCTCTCTGATTGGTTTTTTTATTGTTAAATTCTTGAGGTATCTAACGATTTCTTTTGTCAAGAATTACTTCTTTTTGCAGAGAGTATAAATGTCTAAGTCTAGAGTTTGTTTTAGGAGTTTATCTCATGTATTTGGATCTCTATTGTAAATTTTTGTTGTATGGTGATAGCAACAAAAATATCTTTTTGAATTTTCTTTTAGTGGATTTTTGTTTTGTCACGAAACCGCCAAAGGGGGAGATTGTTAAGGAATTTGTTTTGGCGTATTTCGTGATGTGGTTAAGTCTTGAAGATTGAAGATGAAGATCTTAGGATCATATACCTCAATCTCAAGAAAGAAGAATTCAAAAGGGTCAGGTACGTTTAACTAAACAATCTTGGTGATCCGAATACTTCTTATTGTGTAGAAACACTTGGATGGGTTTTTAATCGCATAAAAATCAAGAAATTGGATTGTTATATGTTCAGGATCCGGATCAGGGTACTACAGTCCGGACCCCGAATGTAGGTAGGTTCATGCGCAAATCCAGTCCGGAACACCCTTGGTTCAGTCCGGACCCCGAATGTGGATTCTGCAGAAATCGCATGAACAGTCCGGACCGTGGATACTTCAGTCCGGACCCCGAACACTGATTTTTCAGGAATTCTCTGGAAAACAACGACAGTCCGGATCAAGCTAAATCCAGTCCGGACCGTCGTGCGGGTAAAAATCTGTTACAGTCAGTTTTTGATTCTTATCCTCTTCCAATGGTTTCTAACCTATAAGTAAACCCTAATCTCATTTCTTTTAGGGTAGTCCAAAATAAGTTTTGTACTCCGGGTAATGACAGAAAAATATTAACGTAGGAAAACTTAGAAAAATCCACATATAGAGAAGAAAGGAAATAACTAGATTTATTCTATGTTTCTTCATCTATATTGGTTAATTTGATCCTAGGATTTCAAACTCAGATTTTGAGTAGAATCAAATTAATGAATACTTAGATGGTATTTTCGATCTATCTTTGATCTAAGTATTCGGCGGATTTTCACCACAAACAAAACAACGATTTTTTCCCCAAAATCGGCGCGTGGATTCGCGTGGCCTTGTGGATTCAAGGTGCTACCGCTCTCGTGGATTCGGAGCGAGGTACGTTCGTGTGATCGAGACGTACTACTTGGTGGAGACCGTGGATTCGGTCAGACGTCGTGGATTCGACGTTGGACGCCGTAGATTCGGCGTTGGACGCAAATTGTGGATTCGAGGCGCGTTGCGGAGCGAGCGAAGAAGATCAACTCGGAGCGTATGGAAAAAGGTTGAGTCATGTGTGAGTACGGTATATCACCTTTGTACGTGTTTAATCTTAGTTGGTTTCACCGTGTGATCAGTCCCATGGTTTTTTACTCCTGATTTTGGAGTTTTTCCACGTAAAATCTTGCGTGTTATTTTCATTTCCGCATTGAGTTTTATTACACAAAGATTTTTGAGTGTTTATTGTTTACACCTATTCACCCCCCTCTAGGTGTTTCTTCCCCTATTTAGATCCATATTTATCATAACCCAACATCCCAGAACACGGGACAGCCATGCAAGCCCAGTAGGAAGCCGCCACGTGTCCCCGCCACCGGTCAACCCGGTGGGAGGCGCCCGCGAATCAGCGGGCGACACGTGGCCCGCCCGCGCGACCCGCCGACCGGTCGCGCTGACTCGCCGGTCGCGCCGCCTGCCCCCCACACGCGCACGCGCCCCGAGGCGCCGACGTGCACTTCCGTGGACCGCGCCACAAAAGCCCACCAATCTCCTGCTGCCACGTGTCCCCGCGCCGGGTCCATGCACCACCCGGCGCTGCTCTGTGGACCGCGCACTGTAAACCGGCCAATAACAGGCCGCCAGGTGGCACCCATCCGCTCTACGGCCTCCCCCATGCTCCAGAATCCACTGAAAACTTCCAGGAGTCCATTTTTGGGCATCCGGACTCAGAAATAAACAAGCAATCAGCCGTTTTCAAGCGTTTTTCCGCGCTAAATCCAAATCCAACCTCTGTTTGGCCCAAAACATTTTCTAAAATTCAGCAAAAGCAGCCGAAGGCCAATCCAGCTATTGATACCTCACAGGGTCCATCTGTGGCATCCCTTTGATGCACTATGGGCCAGACACACCATCAATAGGTGTTTCACAAGTGGATTCACAGGAAAAAGCTACATGGGTGTCACACCCCGAAACTGCTACCATTTGGCATGGTTTGGGCGCGCTGAACAGACGCCGAACGGACAGAACCTCCCCTGTCCGCCCAAGGCTAAGCGACAAGATCATGTACAAGAATCACCCAGGAATTAATTCTAGATATACACAATCACAACGAGAGCACAACCAGTGCTAACAAGAACATAAGAGCAAGGTACGAGTATATAAAAGTGAACATACAAGTAACAAAACAGAGAAACTCTATCTATTACAACCATTCCATTCGTGTATTTGAATATTACATAGATCACATCCAAAATGTCCTCACCCTATACAACATCTACTCTCAAAATGTAAAGACAAGGTGACAAGAGCTATAGATGTAGGGAGGCTGCTATCAACGCCTCTAGGGCGCCAAGCCCTTACCGCGATCCTCGCCGGGAGTACCTGTACTCGGCCCTGTAATAATAGTGGGGTGAGAACTATGGTCCATAGTTCCCAGTGGGTTCGGCCACCGACTCCACCGGTCTTCCCACTAGGTCCAAGAGGGCACAAGCAGATAGATAGATAGATAGATATATCTGAAAACTGTAAATGCAGTAAATAACTACTCTACTATGCCCAACACGGAAGACATGTATGCATGCTCAGGGGAGAGATATCCAAACATATCACTATGTCCATGAAGTACTATTTCATACTTGTTCTCTAACTCATTTTCAAGAAGTGTGGTTTTTAACACTTCATCTCAAATCTCACGGCACACCCGAAGGTTGCCCACGGCTCACTATCACGATGAGGGAGACTATGTCTCAACCTACCAATCGAACGCGTCTGCGGGACCTGACTGTCCCTCGGGGTGGCGTGCCCCGTGACCAACTCCGGAGTAGGCGGCCGTAGAGGAGCGACCTCCACCAGCCAAAGACAGACTATGAGCATGATCCAATCCTCTCCACACGAGGATACCCTATCGATAAGGCCAATGGCAACTGAGATCCCTATAGATAATACACAACCTATGTCTCACATGTGTCACGATAGGTTTACCTACACTACCTTTCATATGCCACTCGTTCATTTATTGTGTGGTGTTCACAATTTCTACATATATGCCACTCGTCATCAATTGTCGACTCACAAGTCCAACACCCAATCCGCACTATAGGATTCCTCGGTATCGACCCAATCTTTCCCAATCCAACATATTAGCATAACATTTGCTAAATATCTATATCAACCGGAAAGTATAAAGATGGCAATACATACTATCCTACAATGCAATGGTGCGAAATGCAATAGTGTAAGTGGCTAAGACATAGAGAGAAGCCCAACGGCTTCGGTAAGAGCACCACCCACCTCGGGTCCTTGGCTCGGCTCGGCTCTCCAAAAAAAATCTACGGGAGCACCGGTCTCGATCACAAGGGTCGCCTCAAGTCGGATGTCCTAAACAAGTCCAAAACGGCCTATTAATAACCTCCAAGCACTATGCTTAGTGTTTTCACGTGTGCGCAAAAGCGCCGACGAAAGACGACGAACTTCCACGATTTGTGGTCTGGATCGTCAAGGGTTTACCCAAAACCCATCCATGATGGAAGGATTCCATTTAAATCCCCCACCAAAATTACTAATGTCATTATTTCTCTTTTTGCCTCAAAAGTCCTAGAGCGCGTATTTCGGCTCTAACTTTTCGACCGTTTGACGGAATGTCGATCCGTCTTCGCCAACACGTTTCTTTATATAGTAATTGAGTTTCCATAGGTTCAAATGAGATCAATCCCATGAAAATCTAAAAACTCCTCTTTTAACCCTAGGTTTCATATACACATTCATTATGATTTTTCCACGATTTTCGCCGATTTCTTCGACAAGAATCCTTCTAAGATCATATAGATTTTAGATCTAAAGAAATTACGGCAAAATAAAATTTATTTTTTTTACAAAACTCACCTCAAAGAGCTATGATTCCAAGCTTTTTCTGGTTCAAAAGCTCGCCCTCGCTCGCCTTAGGCTTCCCACAAATCTTTCTGCGATTTCATGCGCATTAGGATGAGAAATCTTAGAGAGAGGAAGTGAGGTGAGAAGGAACGAGGGAGCTCTCCATGGAGGTGTGCTCTGTATGAGTGCGTGTGTGGGGTGCGTGGGTGGAGAAGAAGAAGAAAAGGGGAATTAGCTTTTATGCATACAGGACCCCCCAACAATAGTGTTAATTTACTATTTAGTCCAATTTTATCTGATACTTGTCTGCGGAACCCTTCTGGATGTCCGTTTGTGCTCAAATTTGACGGGCAGGCTCATCTCAACTTAATTTATCACGAGATATTTTAAATTTTCAGTTTGGGCTATTTTTGGGTCACCAAAAGTCTCGCTGTACTTAAAATCGCTGTCAGGTACCTTTCTCACTGCTCGGGTATCCGATTGATGCGAAACTTTTATTGTAACCTTAAAACATAATTACGAAGCTCCCGTAATTTTCTCAGAATTTTTCGACACTGTTGGCGGAGCCCGTTCTCACTATCTGGCATCCGATCAACGCGAAACTTTTTCTGTGGCCTTAAAATAATATTACGGAGTTCCCCGAATTTTTTCGGAATTTTCCGACACTGTGAATTTTCTGCTAATTTATCTGCCCCGTCTCTCACAGAAAATATTAAATCTTCTGTTTTCGCTCCGATTTCGGCGCAGGTCATCTTCAACCTATATTATGCTTCTATGAGTCTAATAAAAATAGTATCTTACACTATTTTTATTTATTTTTATTTATATAATAATTTTTCCGACTTACTATATCCTACCGTAACTTCTATATGGTATTTAAAAGTTGAACTTGCACATTTTACCTATGGTTAATTAGGATTTCTTTGAATTAATTGGGCATATTCTACTTAATGTCTAACTTCTACTTTTAGAAGTTCGGTATCCTACATTCTTCCCTCCTTAAGCAATTTCGTCCGCGAAGTTTAAATTTAACGCAATTCAACCGAATCGAAATTCATACCTCTAATTCATCTCCTCGAAGAGATGAGGATGGTGCGCCTTCATCGTTTCCTCAAGTTCCCACGTGGCCTCGCGATCATCGTGATTGCTCCACCGGACCCTGACATAAGGAATCTCGCGGTTTCTCAATTTGCGCACCTCCCGAGCAATAATCGCCACCGGGAACTCCTCATAGCTCAAGTCATCCTGAAGCTCCGGCGGCTCATATAGCATCGCATGCTCCGGATCGGGTACATATTTGCGAAGATTGGAGACGTGGAAGACGTTATGTACATCCGCCAACTTCGGCGGCAATGCAAGCCGGTACGCCACCGATCCCACACGCTCCAATATCTCATAGGGGCCGATATAGCGGGGACTTAATTTTCCCCGCACTCCAAATCGCTTCACGCCCCTCATGGGCGAAACCTTCAAGAAGACGCGGTCGCCCACTGCGAATTCCAAATCCCGCCGACGCTTGTCCGCGTAGCTTTGTTGCCGAGATTGCGCCGTAAGCAATCTTTTGCGTGCAAGGCGGACCTTCTCCTCCGCCTCCCGCAAAATGTCCGGCCCGAACTCCGTGCGCTCGCCCACATCACTCCAATAGATAGGGGATCGACACTTCCGTCCATAAAGAGCCTCGAACGGTGCCATCTCCAAACTAGCGTGATAACTGTTGTTGTAGGCGAACTCGGCCATCGGCAAGTACTTGCACCAACCGCCCTTGTAATCGATGACGCACGCCCGCAACATGTCCTCCAAGGTCTGAATGGTTCTCTCTGTATGACCATCAGTCTGAGGGTGAAAAGCGGTGCTAAAATCGAGCCGTGTGCCAAGGGCCTCCTGCAGATTCCTCCAGAAATGCGAGGTGAACTTGGGGTCTCGGTCCGATACAATTGACTTCGGCACCCCGTGCAGCCTCACCACCTCGTCAAGATATACCTGTGCCAACTTCTCTCCCGCCCAGGTGGTGTGGACCGGCA
Organism: Tillandsia leiboldiana; assembly: GCA_029204045.2. Lineage (NCBI taxonomy): Eukaryota > Viridiplantae > Streptophyta > Magnoliopsida > Poales > Bromeliaceae > Tillandsia > Tillandsia leiboldiana. The sequence goes on along the minus strand of CM055071.1, from coordinate 6,282,635 downwards.
AGAAATGTGCCGACTTGGTGAGACGATCCACAATCACCCAGATCGAGTCGTGGCCTCCCGTTGAGCGAGGCAACCCGACGATGAAGTCCATAGAGATGTCCTCCCACTTCCACACGGGAATAGGCAAGCTTTGGAGTTTCCCCGCCGGGAGTCGACGCTCCGCTTTTATCTGTTGACATGTAAGGCACTTTGCCACGAAACGCCCAATGTCCGCCTTCATCCCCGGCCACCAATAGAGCATCTTCAACTCGTGGTACATCTTGGTGCCACCAGGGTGCTTGGCATAAGGTGACCGATGCGCCTCTCGCAATATCAGTTCGCAGAGCTCCTCATTTTCCGGCACACACCAACGGTTCCGAAACCGAAGTGTGCCATCGGGGTGTACATGGAAATCGCCGCCTTTGCCCTCCTCGATGTCACGCCGCACCTTTTGGAGACTTGAGTCGGAAGGCTGCACATTCTTGATCCTCTCCAACAAGGTCGGCTGAATAATAAGCGTCATCATCAGGGCCGGCACCCCGGGAGCGACTACCTGAAGGTTCATCCGCCCCATGTCCAAACATAACGGCATTTGATTCGTGACGTCCATAGCGAGGTTCCTCGCCGTCTTTCTACTTAGTGCATCGGCGACCACGTTTGCTTTGCCGGGGTGGTAAAGGATATCGACATCATAATCCTTCAGCAGCTCTAACCACCGCCGTTGCCGCAAATTGAGCTCCTTCTGGGTGAATAAGTACTTGAGGCTTTTGTGGTCGGTGTAGATCTCGCAATGTGCACCATACAAGTAGTGCCTCCACAACTTCAGCGCGAAGATCACCGCCGCCAACTCCAAATCGTGAATGGGATAGTTCTTTTCGTGGTCCTTCAACTGGCGGGATGCATAAGCGATCATGTCACGCCCCGGGTGTAAACCAAAACCCGGGCCCGTCCACAGATCCGCCGTGCATACGGAATTTTCCGTGTACACGAAGCGCTGAAAACCTGCTCAGATATAAAACAAGTAATAAATGAGCATAAAACAGAGCTAACTAAAACTAATACAACTCAGACAAATACTGGAAATGAAAGTACAGTAAGCTCTCAAAAATATACAAGTGTCTCTCCTAGCTCACGAAATGTATACAACCAGCTGGCCGCAGCCAGACCCAAAATAAAAGGAAAATACAACCGTCTGAGTGTACTGGGGATACATCAAAACTATCAAAAACTCGAACTCGGGGCAGTGGCTATCTAGTCAGCGATCCTCTTACCTCGATCCAGGGAAGAGGGTCCCGCAACTCCCGCAGAGAACTCTGCAAAACAAAGGGGAACAGAAAAGAGAAAACAGTGGGGGGTGAGAACTACTATAAAAACAGTAGCCTCCCCTAGTGGGTAGACCCCAAACTCAGACATGCCCACTAGGACTATCAGAGGCGAAAAATGAAACAAAGGTGGTAAGCTACAAGTACACTACTGATGAGAGCTACCACTAACATGCCTCTACGATGCCTACTAGAGAATGGCTAAATGCATGCACCAGAACGTAAGTACTGACAGACCAACCCAATCAAAACACCAGTAAACACTGGTAGTGCCTGCTCTGCTGTCAACCTCACAACTCAGTATCTCCCCTGTCCAAAATAGACCGGAACCCAACACGGTCTAGCCGGCACCCAACACGGCCTGACCGGCACCCAACACGGTCGGAATCCTACTCCGGAGTGGCACTCGAGGGGAGCGACCCCACACGAGCATAGTATCACAGTCACTAGTATCATCAGTTCCATAAATAGCAGGACGGGGCCACGACCCTGATCCAAGTGGGAAAAACCCATCCACTAAAGGGAAACTCGATCCCCTACCTCCAATCTGATGCAAAAGTAATAATAATAATAATAATAATACGGTCAACCGCCCACAGTCCGCGGTCGTCGCAACACCCAAACCTCGATCCCCGACTGTCCCAACTCTGAACATCTGACTACACAATCCCCTAAGACTAGACAACAGGAGAACGAATAAAAGCATGGTTTCTCCTAAGTCAATTCCAATATGTTTGTGTAGCAGAAAAAGATGGCTTAGCTAGATGACCATTCAAGCATGCAAAGTCCTTTATTTGCTATAATTACTCCAATTATTCAAACATATGCAACATTAAGTGTTTGGGTAATCCCGATGTACATGCGGTAAGATATATGATACTTAATACATTTTAGATGCACAATTTACTAGCAAATATCCCTTATATAACATTCATTCTAACCACATATCCAACCCTTCCCTTAACCTGTATTATGATGTGGCTATAGCATTCATTCCACTAATTAATTTGCATATCTAAACATGGAAACATCACTTACTAACTTGTAGCTTGCTAACAAGGCAAGTATTAACAAATGAACCATAATCTCATACAAGCATGCTAGATACATTCACATTTAATAACACATGATCAAAGCATTCTAATAGGCCTAGTGACATTCACAAGTAGGAGGTTCACAACATCACCCACCTCAAGCGCTAATCCAAATTCCCAAAGGCGAAGTCCAAGACCAGTCCAAACACACCACCAATCTGTACAAAATACCCCAAAGGAAAAATACATAAGCTAAACATCCACAATTCCAGAATCTGTCCCCCAAACCAGCAGTCCACAATTCACTAATTTTCACCTGCGAATAATGTCCAGAAAAATCCAAGGAAAATACTAGCGCGATCCTTGCGACGAGCCCGTCGAAACGAATACCTGCACGCCCAATTTGGAGTTTCCTACGCTGAGATAAAAATCCGACAAGGGGTACACCCCGTAACCAAACTGCACTAAATTCCTGTAACAAGGAACCACAGAGAAAGGAGATTCTCACCCTCGAGTAAAATTCAGAAAATTCAGAGAAAAATCCAGGAGACTCCTTGCGAAGCGTAGATGAAAATTGCCTCTTGAATCGCCTCGTTCCGACGTCCGAACGAAAAGATATGGCAAGAACACCGCGGTGCTGTCCCAAAAGTCCGCGAAGAAAAAGGGTCAAATGGTTGCTCGGAAAACTCCAAGATCAGCATGGAAATCGAGGAACCACAAAACACAGGAGTTGAAGCCCTACCTGTCGTGAGTCCAACGGCGCAAGAATCGGCGGATTCCGAGGTCGGGGTGAGTCGGAGGAGTCCAAACACTGAGAAGGGGCGAAGAGGATCGCCGGAGAACAAGCGTCGCGCCGCGCCGTAAAATGGTGAACCTCGGGAAGCGTGCCTCCAAAAATCTTCAAACTTCTCCAAAGGGTCGAGCACTGAGAGAGGAGGAACTTCTGTGAAGGCAGCCCAGCGAAAAGAAGTCCAAAAAGCCCAAAGAAAGAAAGGGGGAGGCTATTTATAGGCCCAGCCCATTGCTTAATGGGCCGGGTTTCGGGCGCGGTTTCCGGGCGCACTGCGCCCGGAAACCCGGGTTGCATACTCCCCGTCCGACGCGCCCGGAAACGCCAGGGACCGCCACGTAGCCCCGAACAGGGGACAGCGGATCCCCGCGCCCGCGACACGCCGCGTGTCTCCCTCGCGGTCAGCGGGGTAGGTACGGCCGCCCAATCTCGAGGCGACGCGTGTCGCACTCGAGTGCGGCCGACCGCCCCGCCTGCGCCACTGTGCGCGCACGTGCGCGCACAGTACCGAGGCGCCCTCCCCCCGCGCACCCGTGGACCGCGCCCACGTGGACCGACGAATCTGAAGCCGCCACGTGCCATGCGCCCGGTCCACCGCAATCCCGCAAACCCAGTGAGCCGTGCCGCGTGCGCCGGCCAATCCGGGCACGCCACGCGTCCACCCGCCGCGGTCCATGCACCGCCGCGCCACCCCGTGGACCCAGCTGCGTGAGCCGGCCAATAAAAGGCCGCCACGTGGCTCGGGCCGGTCCACGTGTCACCCCCATGCACCGAAAATCCCCCAAAACTTCCGGAAGCCCGCATTTGGTCATCCGGACTCCAAATTCAACAAGCAAATAGCCGTTTTCAAGCGTTTTTTCCGCGCTGAATCCAAATCCAACCTCAGATTGGCCCAAAACCTTTTCTAAAATTCGGCAATCACAGCCGAAGGCCAAATCATCTATCCAAGTCTCACGAGGTCCATCTGTGGCATCCCTTCGATGCACCATGGGCCAGACACCAACACTAGGTGTTCTACACAGTGGATTCACCGGAAAGTTGCATGGGAAAACCAGTACACTACATCCTCCCCTACAAGAAAAGTTTCGTCCTCGAAACAAAAGTCATACCTCAGGTAGCGGCCTCAAACAAGTGGGGGTGAGCATCCATCATCGCTGACTCCAACTCCCAGGTAGCCTCGCGCTCATCATGACTGCTCCAGAGGACCTTCACATACGGGATGGCCCGACTGCGCAACTCCCTAACCTCACGGTCCAAGATCCTCAACGGCCGCTCAACATAGCTCAGGTCCTCAGCAACCTCCAATGGGGTGAAATCGATGATATGAGACGGGTCATGAACATACCTCCTCAGTGTCGAAACATGAAAAACATTGTGAACACCCGAAAGCCTGGGAGGAAGCGCAAGCCTGTAGGCAACTGGCCCTAAGCGCTCCAACACCTCAAAAGGTCCAATATAACGAGGGCTCAGTTTCCCACGAATACCAAATCTCCGAATCCCCTTCGAAGGCGAGACTTTCAGAAAAACATGGTCACCCACCTGGAACTCTAAGTCTCGCCGTCGAGTATCAGCATAACTCCTCTGTCGACTCTGGGCGGTCTCGAGGTGTCGTCGTATCAATCTGACCTTTTCCTCTGCCTCTAACAGTAGATCAGGGCCCAAGGTCTTCTTCTCACCCACGTCACTCCAATAAAGGGGTGACCGACACTTGCGTCCATACAACGCTTCAAACGGAGCCATCTGAATGCTCGCTTGATAGCTGTTGTTGTACGCAAACTCAACTAATCCCAAGTGTCGGTACCATCCTCCTCCAAAGTCCAGAATGCATGCTCTCAACATATCCTCGAGGGTCTGAATAGTGCGCTCTGACTGCCCATCGGTCTGTGGGTGGAATGCTGTACTGAATCGGAGCTGCGTCCCCAAGGCTGTCTGTAAACTCCTCCAGAAATGCGAGACAAACCTCGGGTCTCTATCTGATACGATGGAAACAGGTACTCCGTGTAATCTAACCACCTCAGCCAAGTACACCTGTGCGAGTCGCTCCATCGGCCAAGTCATCTGAACCGGCAGAAAGTGAGCGGATTTGGTAAGACTGTCCACGACTACCCAGATAGCATCCGCTCCCGTCTGTGCTCTCGGCAAACTAGTGACAAAATCCATCGTAACATGTTCCCATTTCCATTCAGGGATTGGGAGACTCTGCAACTTGCCAGCAGGTACACGATGCTCCGCCTTTACTTGCTGACAAGTTAGGCAGTGTGCTACAAATCTCCCAATGTCTCTTTTCATCCCATTCCACCAAAACTGTGCCTTAAGATCCCTATACATCTTAGTCCCACCAGGATGGATGGTATAAGGTGTATAGTGGGCCTCCCTCAAGATCTGCTCTCGGATCTCTGCGTCCATAGGCACACACGCGCGGTCCCTGTACCGTAGTACTCCCGCAGCATCGACTGAGAAGTCCCCTATCAAACCAGTCTGCATCTGCTCTCGAATCCTCATCAGGTGGGGGTCCTCACTCTGTCTCTCCCGAATCCTGTCCAACAGAGTGGGCTGCACGACTAGAGACATAAGTCTAGCAGAGACCCCAGGGGACACAACCTCGAGCTCTAACCGCCTCATCTGCTCAAGTAATGGCGCCTGATCGGTGATCATCAAAGATAGACTCTGTACTGCTCTCCTGCTCAGGGCATCAGCAACCACGTTGGCCTTGCCGGGATGGTATAATATGTCTACATCATAATCTTTCAACAATTCCAATCATCTGCGCTGCCTCAAGTTGAGCTCCTTCTGCGTGAACAGGTATTTCAAGCTCTTGTGGTCGGTGTAAATCTCGCAGTGCTCCCCATACAGGTAGTGGCGCCACAACTTTAGTGCAAAAATCACCGCAGCTAGCTCCAAATCAGGGGTAGGGTAATTCTTCTCATAATCCTTCAGTTGCCGGGAGGCATAAGCGATTACCCTTCCCTCCTGCATCAGCACGCAACCAAGTCCACTGTGCGATGCCTCGCTGTATACCACGTATCCTTTCCCCATAACAGGGAGGGAAAGGACAGGAGCCGACATCAATCTGTTCTTTAATTCCTCAAAGCTCCTCTGACAATCCTCACTCCAAGTAAACTTAATCCCTTTTCGCGTCAAACGAGTGAGGGGTGTGGAAAGTTTCGCAAAACCTTCCACAAATCGACGGTAATATCCTGCTAAGCCCATAAAACTGCGAACCTCTGATACCGTCGTCGGTCGCGGCCAATCCCGGACTGCCTCGATCTTCGCCGGGTCTACTGCCACTCCAGCGGCTGAAATCATGTGGCCCAAAAAGACAACCTCCCGAAGCCAAAATTCACACTTAGATAACTTGGCATACAACTTCCTCTCTCTCAGAAGTTGTAGCACAATCCTCAGATGCTCCTCGTGCTCCGCATCGCTTCGGGAATAAACTAGGATGTCATCAATAAAAACAACGACGAACCGATCCAGGTATGGTCGAAAAATCCTGTTCATTAAATCCATAAAAGCTGAAGGGGCATTTGTCAGTCCAAAAGGCATGACGGTGAACTCATAATGCCCGTACCGCGACCTGAATGCCGTCTTCGGGATGTCCTCGGCCTTCACCTTCAATTGGTGGTAACCAGACTGTAAGTCGATCTTGGAGAGACACAAGTCCCTTGCAGCTGATCAAACAAGTCATCAATGCGCTGCAAAGGGTACTTGTTCTTGATGGTCGCTTTATTCAGTTCCCGGTAATCAACGCACAGTCGAAGCGAACCATCCTTCTTCTTCACAAATAGCACCGGCGCTCCCCAAGGCGATACACTCGGTCGCACAAAACCCTTATCCATTAAATCCTGGAGTTGCGCCTTTAATTCTCGCAGCTCAGCCGGTGCCATTCGGTAAGGAGCCTTAGAGATTGGCGCAGTTCCTGGGACCACGTCAATCAAAAACTCGACCTCCCTATCCGACGGCATACTAAACAGCTCTGGAGGGAACACATCCGGGAACTCGCGGGCAATCGGGATATCCGCGAGTCCCGGAGCCGCCGTAGGCTCCTTAACCACAGATGCCATAAAGGCTACGCATCCACTGCGCATCATCTGCCTCGCACGAGAAGTCGAAACCATAGAGGCAAAGAAAGCACTCTGGCACCCCCTGAAAATGAACACCTCCTGGCCTGGCTCGCTAAAAGTAACAGACCTCGCGGCGCAATCAATCGTCGCGAAATAGCGAGCCAGCCAATCCATCCCCAGTACAATGTCAAAATCTCGCAGCTGACTAAGGACCATCAGGTCCGCTGGCAAAATCCAAGACTCGAGCTGTACCGGGCACGACCAGCAACACTCCTCTACATACAATATGTGACCGGGAATCTGTACCTCTAATGCATGTGGCAACCGACCTAACTCTAGTCCATGCGATGATGCAAATGCTCTACTGATAATAGAATGTGATGCACCGGTATCAAATAAAGTGCGAGCTCTAATGCCAAAAAGTAAAGTGATACCTGCCACCACGTGGTCGGCTGCCGCGGAGTCCCCTACCTGAGCGGCGTAGACTCGCCCGCTCTGAGCTGGTTGTCGGTGGTCTGCAGGGTGGGGGAAGGAGCCCTGCTCGCAGAAGCATAGGGCCGCTGAGCTGGCGGTCGCTGCTGGGGTGGAAGAGAAACTGAGGCCGAAGAAGGCGCCCCCGATGCCGAAAAAGGGCATGAAGATCGTATGTGCCCTGCCTGCCCGCAGCCATAACAACGCCCCCACCCTCTGATCACAAGTACCGGGGAAATGCGGACCCCCGTAGAAGATACAACTGCCTGGGGCCCGAAACTGCCGTGACTGCTGCTGCTGGCTGCTGCCTGGGCGACTGCCGCTGAGATCCCTGCTGTCGCGACTTGCGACCTCTGCTGCTGCGAGTGCTGCTGCTGTCGCTGGGGCTGCTGATGCTGTGGGGCCTCTGGGATCCCCCAGGCCCTCGCCGCTCCGAACGCCCCGGCCCGTAAACTGAGGCGGTGGCGGTCGGGGTGGCCTCCAGGAACTGGCCTGTCCCCCCTCATCTGATGCTGGTCGCTTCTTCTCCAGAACTCTCAGCGACGGACCTCCGCGTCTAGAAACAACCTGATCTCCCCTCTCGACCCACTGGGCATGCTCCACTGCCTCTGATAAAGTCTGAAGCCTCTGGGCGTGTACCATGGTAAAGATCTCGGGGCGCAAGCCTGTCTCAAACAGCTCCACCTGGTGCAGCCCATCCCTGGCAACGTAGGGCACGCAGTTGAGCAACTGCGTAAACTCCTGATAATAGTCCCACACCGGGCGATCACCTTGCTGCAGGTTCTTCAAGTCATCTTCTATCTTCTTCTTCACACTCGTGGAGAAGTAAGTGTCAAGGGTCATCCTCCTGAACTCTGACCAGGGTAGCTGCCGGGTGACCTGAAACTCTAGGGGCTCGACCCGACGCCACCAAGCATCTGCATCCCCCTCCAGACAGTGTACTGCCAAATGTGCTCTAAACCTCTGGTCGATGAAGAAGTCCCGAAACATCTTCTCCATCGACGCTAGCCATGATCCAATCTCCCACGGGTGAGTGCTCCGCCCCGAGAACTTAGGGGGTCCTCGCTTACAGAACTGCGTGAGTTTGTCAGAAAACTCCCGCTCCTCCTCTGGGGTCAAAGGCCTGAACATCCCCTGGGCCCCGCTGCTCGACGACGGCGCTGTAGGGGCAAGTGGAATAGTCGGTGGTACAACAGGTGGTGTGGGGTCTCAGCAGTAGTAGGGGGAGGTGCCGCAACCTGGGCCAATAACTGCTCAAACCTCTGCTCCTGTCGGCGGTGGCTCTCCGCCAACTGGGCCATCATGGCCCTCAGCTCACTGATCTCGGGAGGCCCGGACTGCTCCGGCTCCTCCGGGGGTATAGGAGTACCCCGAGTAGGAATCTGCCGCCGAGGAGGCATCCTGCCACACAAAAATCCACGGGTCAGTAAACCAAACCGCTCTCGACCCAATCAAGCGAAAGTCATGGGCATTCCCCTATTTCTGTAAACCTTATGTTGTCTGCAGCCACATAATAGTCCCCCAGAAATAGGCTATGCCCAATCCCTCTCCACTCACAGGAAGAGTTAACAACCAATTACCGACTTTCGCACAATATCACGTCACTCCCGCGCTCAGCCTTCCTAGGGTCTGCCAAAAGCCTAGGGTTTCCTAAGTCCCGTCTGACCTATCCCTAAGCTCCGATACAACTAATCTGTCACGCCCCGGGTGTAACCAGAACCCGGGCCCGTCCACAGATCCGCCGTGCATACGGAATTTTCCGTGTACACGAAGCGCTGAAAACCTGCTCAGATATAAAACAAGTAATAAAGGAGCATAAAACAGAGCTAACTAAAACTATACAACTCAGACAATACTGGAAATAAAGGAACAGTAAGCTCTCAAAAATATACAAGTGTCTCTCCCAGCTCACGAAATATATACAACCAGCTGGCCGCAGCCAGACCCAAATAAAAGGAAATACAACCGTCTGAGTGTACTGGGGATACATCAAAACTATCAAAAACTCGAACTCGGGGCAGTGGCTATCTAGTCAGCGATCCTCTTACCTCGATCCAGGGAAGAGGGTCCCGCAACTCCCGCAGAGAACTCTGCAAAACAAAGGGGAACAGAAAAGAGAAAACAGTGGGGGGTGAGAACTACTATAAAAACAGTAGCCTCCCCTAGTGGGTAGACCTCAAACTCAGACATGCCCACTAGGACTATCAGAGGCGAAAATGAAACAAAGGTGGTAAGCTACAAGTACACTACTGATGAGAGCTACCACTAACATGCCTCTACGATGCCTACTAGAGAATGGCTAAAAGCATGCACCAGAACGTAAGGACTGACAGACCAACCAATCAAAACACCAGTAACACTGGTACTGCCTGCTGCTGTCAACCTCACAACTCAGTATCTCCCCTGTCCAAAATAGACCGGAACCCAACACGGTCTAGCCGGCACCCAACACGGCCTGACCGGCACCCAACACGGTCGGAATCCTACTCCGGAGTGGCACTCGAGGGGAGCGACCCCACACGAGCATAGTATCACAGTCACTAGTATCATCAGTACCATAAATAGCAGGACGGGGTCACGACCCTGATCCAAGTGGAAAAACCCATCCACTAAAGGGAACTCGATCCCCTACCTCCAATCTGATGCAAAAGTAATAATAATAATAATAATAATCCGGTCAACCGCCCACAGTCCGCGGTCGCCGCAACACCCAAACCTCGATCCCCGACTGTCCCAACTCTGAACATCTGACTACACAATCCCCTAAGACTAGACGACAGGAGAACGAATAAAAGCATGGTTTCTCCTAAGTCAATTCCAATATGTTTGTGTAGCAGAAAAGATGGCTTAGCTAGATGACCATTCAAGCATGCAAAGTCCTTTATTTGCTATAATTACTCCAATTATTCAAACATATGCAACATTAAGTGTTTGGGTAATCCCGATGTACATGCGGTAAGATATATGATACTTAATACATTTTAGATGCACAATTTACTAGCAAATATCCCTTATACAACATTCATTCTAACCACATATCCAACCTTCCCTTACCTGTATTATGATGTGGCTATAGCATTCATTCCACTAATTAATTTGCATATCTAAACATGGAAACATCACTTACTAACTTGTAGCTTGCTAACAAGGCAAGTATTAACAAATGAACCATAATCTCATACAAGCATGCTAGATACATTCACATTTAATAACACATGATCAAAGCATTCTAACAGGCCTAGTGACATTCACAAGTAGGAGGTTCACAACATCACCCACCTCAAGCGCTATTCCAAATTCCCAAAGGCGAAGTCCAAGACCAGTCCAAACACACCACCAATCTGTACAAAATACCCCAAAGGAAAAATACATAAGCTAAACATCCACAATTCCAGAATCTGTCCCCAAACCAGCAGTCCACAATTCACTAATTTTCACCTGCGAATAATGTCCAGAAAAATCCAAGGAAATACTAGCGCGATCCTTGCGACGAGCCCGTCGAAACGAATACCTGCACGCCCAATTTGGAGTTTCCTACGCTGAGATAAAAATCCGACAAGGGGTACACCCCGTAACCAAACTGCACTAATTCCTGTAACAAGGAACCACAGAGAAAGGAGATTCTCACCCTCGAGTAAAATTCAGAAATTCAGAGAAAAATCCAGGAGACTCCTTGCGAAGCGTAGATGAAAATTGCCTCTTGAATCGCCTCGTTCCGACTCCGAGCGAAAAGATATGGCAAGAACACCGCGGTGCTGTCCCAAAAGTCCGCGAAGAAAAAGGGTCAAATGTTGCTCGGAAAACTCCAAGATCAGCACGGAAATCGAGGAACCACAAAACACAGGAGTTGAAGCCCTACCTGTCGTGAGTCCAACGGCGCAAGAATCGGCGGATTCCGAGGTCGGGGTGAGTCGGAGGAGTCCAAACACTGAGAAGGGCGAAGAGGATCGCCGGAGAACAAGCGTCGCGCCGCGCCGTAAAATGGTGAACCTCGGGAAGCGTGCCTCCAAAAATCTTCAAACTTCTCCAAAGGGTCGAGCACTGAGAGAGGAGGAACTTCTGTGAAGGCAGCCCAGCGAAAAGAAGTCCAAAAAGCCCAAAGAAAGAAAGGGGAGGCTATTTATAGGCCCAGCCCATTGCTTAATGGGCCGGGTTTCGGGCGCGGTTTCCGGGCGCACTGCGCCCGGAAACCCGGTTGCATACTCCCCGTCCGACGCGCCCGGAAACACCAGGGACCGCCACGTAGCCCCGAACAGGGGACAGCGGATCCCCGCGCCCGCGACACGCCGCGTGTCTCCCTCGCGGTCAGCGGGGTAGGTACGGCCGCCCAATCTCGAGGCGACGCGTGTCGCACTCGAGTGCGGCCGACCGCCCCGCCTGCGCCACTGTGCGCGCACGTGCGCGCACAGTACCGAGGCGCCCTCCCCCCCACCCGTGGACCGCGCCCACGTGGACCGACGAATCCGAAGCCGCCACGTGCCATGCGCCCGGTCCACCGCAATCCCGCAAACCCGTGAGCCGTGCCGCGTGCGCCGCCAATCCGGCACGCCACGCGTCCACCCGCCGCGGTCCATGCACCGCCGCGCCACCCCGTGGACCCAGCTGCGTGAGCCGGCCAATAAAGGCCGCCACGTGGCTCGGGCCGGTCCACGTGTCACCCCCATGCACCGAAAATCCCCCAAAACTTCCGGAAGCCCGCATTTGGTCATCCGGACTCCAAATTCAACAAGCAAATAGCCGTTTTCAAGCGTTTTTCCGCGCTGAATCCAAATCCAACCTCAGATTGGCCCAAAACCTTTTCTAAAATTCGGCAATCACAGCCGAAGGCCAAATCATCTATCCAAGTCTCACGGGTCCATCTGTGGCATCCCTTCGATGCACCATGGGCCAGACACCAACACTAGGTGTTCTACACAGTGGATTCACCGGAAAGTTGCATGGGAAAACCATTACACTACAGATCACTTTTCCGCCCGCATCAGGACACACCCAGACCCAATAGGATGCGTCCTATACCCACAATCCCTCGCCCTGCACCGGTAAGGCGAGAATAGGAGCCGACGTCAACCTTTCATCAATTCAATGAAACCACCCCGGTCGCATTTGTCGCTCCCAAACGAACTGATGCCCTTTTGCGTCAGCCGAGTAAGTGGAGTCACAATCCTCGAGAAACCCTCCACGAACCGTCGATAATACCCCGCTAAGCCCCAAAACTGCGGACTTCCGTGACATTCGTCGGGCGCGGCCAATCCCTAACCGCCTCAATTTTCTTTCGGTTCAACTGAAATTCCCCCCTCAGAAATAATATGCCGAGGAAAGCCACCTTGCGGAGCCAAAACTCGCACTCTTTACTCTTGCAAATAGCTTCTCCTCCCGAAGGATTTGAAGCACTATCCGCAAATGCTCCGCGTGCTCCTCGTCGCTCCGCGAATAGACCAAAATGTCGTCATGAGACCACACAAATCGGTCCAAGTACTCCCTGAACACACGTTCATCAGATCCATGAACGCCGTCGGGGCGTTAGTAAGCCCGAAAGGCATGGCCGTGTATTCGTAGTGACATAGCGTGTGCGAAACGCCGTTTTCCTGAACATCCTCCGGCTTGATTTTCAACTGTGGTAGCCAGATTGGAGGTCAATTTTGGAGTACACTAGCGACCCTTGCAATGTGGTCCAAACAAGTCGTCGATTCTGGGTACCGGGTACTTGTTTTTGATGGAACCTTGTTCACTCCTCCGATAATCCACACAGAGTCGAAAAGAACCATCCTTCTTGCGCACAAATAATACCGGGGCTCCCCACGGCGATACACTTGGCGAATTGAACCCTTGTTGAGAAGATCCTGCAACTGATCCCTCAACTCCTTCAATTCTGCCGGCGCCATACGATACGGGGCCTTCGAGATCGGCGCCGTCCCGGGAATCAAGTCTCTGATGACTCTCGATCGCCCGATCCGGCGGCATCCCCGGTAACTCCGCGGGAAACACATCAGGAAACTCCCGCACCACCAATACTCCTCCATGATCGGAGTCGCACGGTTCACCTCCACAACGGTCGCCAAAAATGCCGGGAAACCACCGCTATGGCCAACTCCTCCTCGCCTCTCGTCGCCGATACCGTTGCAACAAAGCACGAGCTTGATGAGCTCGATAGATAACCTCCTCCTGTCCCGGCTCCCGAAAAGTTGACCAACTTCCTCCTGTCAGTCGATCCGCGTGCTACTTCGAGAGCCAGTCCATGCCCAAGATGACGTCGAACGCCTCCAACTTCTTGAGCTCGAGCAACCGGACGGGCAAATCCAGTTGCCCACTTGCACCGGGCAGGATAAGCACCCCGTGTAAGTAATAGATGACGACCCGGGCCTTCGACTCGCCACTTGCCCGTTGCCTCCAAGAATACGACCATGAGTGCGTGCAAATATATCCGCTAATGAATGAATGCGTAGCACCTGTATCAAACAA
>CM055071.1:6234951-6268416 GCA_029204045.2 Tillandsia leiboldiana | reverse complement strand
AAATGAGATCAATCCCATGAAATCTTAAAAACTCCGTCTTTTAGTGCCCATAGGTTTGTATATACACATTCATTATGATGTTTTCCACGTTTTCGCCGATTTGTTCGATCAAGAATTGTCCTTCTAAGATCATATTAGATTTTAGATCTAAAGAAATTACGGCGAAATAAAATTTATTTTTTTTACAAACTCACCCTCAAATAGCTATGATTCCAAGCTTTTTTGGTTCAAAAGCTCGCCCTCGCTCGCCTTAGGCTTCCCAAAAATCTTCTGCGATTTCATGCGCATTAGGATGAGAAATCTTAGAGAGAGGAAGTGAGGTGAGAAGGACGAGGGAGCTCTCCATAGAGGTGTGCTCTGTATGAGTGCGTGTGTGGGGTGCGTTGGGTGGAGAAGAAGAAGAAAAGGGGAATTAGCTTTTGATGCATACAGGACCCCCCAACAATAGTGTTAATTTACTATTTCGTCAATTTTATCTGATACCTGTCTGCGGAACCCTTCTGGATGTCCGTTTGTGCTCAAATTTGAACGGGCAGGCTCATCTCAACTTAATTTATCACGAGATATTTTAAATTTTCAGTTTGGGCTGCTTTTTGGGTCACCAAAAGTCTCGCTGTACTTAAAATCGCTGTCAGGTACCTTTCTCACTGCTCGGGTATGATTGATGCGAAACTTTTATTGTACCTTAAAACATAATTACGAAAGCTCCCGTAATTTTCTCAGAATTTTTCGACACTGTTGGCGGAGCCCGTTCTCACTATCTGGCATCGATAAACGCGAAATTTTTATGTGGCCTTAAAATAATATTACGGAGTTCCCCGAATTTTTCGGAATTTTCCGACACTGTGAATTTTACTGCTAATTTATCTGCCCGTCTCTCACAGAAAATATTAAATCTTCTGTTTTCGCTCCGATTTCGGCGCAGGTCATCTTCAACCTATTATGCTTCTATGAGTCTAATAAAAATAGTATCTTACACTATTTTATTTATTTTTATTTATATAATAATTTTTCCGACTTACTATATCCTACGTAACTTCTATATGGTATTTAAAAGTTGAACTTGCACATTTTACTATGGTTAATTAGGATTTCTTGAATTAATTGGGCATATTCTACTTAATGTCTAACTTCTACTTTTAGAAGTTCGGTATCCTACATTCTTCCCTCCTTAAGCAATTTCGTCCGCGAAGTTTAAATTTAACGCAATTCAACCGAATCGAAATTCATACTCTAATCATTCCTCGAAGAGATGAGGATGGTGCGCCTTCATCGTTTCCTCAAGTTCCCACGTGGCCTCGCGATCATCGTGATTGCTCCACCGGACCCTGACATAAGGAATCTCGCGGTTTCTCAATTTGCGCACCTCCCGAGCAATAATCGCCACCGGGAACTCCTCATAGCTCAAGTCATCCTGAAGCTCCGGCGGCTCATATAGCATCGCATGCTCCGGATCGGGTATATTTGCGAAGATTGGAGACGTGGAAGACGTATGTACATCCGCCAACTTCGGCGGCAATGCAAGCCGGTACGCCACCGATCCCACACGCTCCAATATCTCATAGGGGCCGATATAGCGGGGACTTAATTTTCCCCGCACTCCAAATCGCTTCACGCCCCTCATGGGCGAAACCTTCAAGAAGACGCGGTCGCCTGCGAATTCCAAATCCCGCCGACGCTTGTCGCGTAGCTTTGTTGCCGAGATTGCGCCGTAAGCAATCTTTTGCGTGCAAGGCGGACCTTCTCCTCCGCCTCCCGCAAAATGTCCGGCCGAACTCCGTGCGCTCGCCCACATCACTCCAATAGATAGGGGATCGACACTTCCGTCCATAAAGAGCCTCGAACGGTGCCATCTCCAAACTAGCGTGATAACTGTTGTTGTAGGCGAACTCGGCCATCGGCAAGTACTTGCACCAACCGCCCTTGTAATCGATGACGCACGCCCGCAACATGTCTCCAAGGTCTGAATGGTTCTCTCTGTATGACCATCAGTCTGAGGGTGAAAAAGCGGGGTGCTAAAATCGAGCCGTGTGCCAAGGGCCTCCTGCAGATCACCCAAGAAATGCGAGGTGAACTTGGGTCTCGGTCCGATACAATTGACTTCGGCAACCCGTGCAGCCTCACCACCTCGTCAGATATACCGTGCCAACTTCTCTCCCGCCAGGTGGTGTGGACCGGCAAGAAATGTGCCGACTTGGTGAGACGATCCACAATCAACCCAGATCGAGTCGTGGCCTCCCGTTGAGCGAGGCAACCCGACGATGAAGTCCATAGAGATGTCCTCCCACTTCCACACGGGAATAGGCAAGCTTTGGAGGTTCCCCGCCGGGAGTCGACGCTCCGCTTTATCTGTTGACATGTAAGGCACTTTGCCACGAAACGCCCAATGTCCGCCTTCATCCCCGGCCACCAATAGAGCATCTTCAACTCGTGGTACATCTGGTGCCACCAGGGTGCTTGGCATAAGGTGACCGATGCGCCTCTCGCAATATCAGTTCGCAGAGCTCCTCATTTTCCGGCCACACACCAACGGTTCCGAAACCGAAGTGTGCCATCGGGGTGTACATGGAAATCGCCGCCTTTGCCCTCCTCGATGTCACGCCGCACCTTTTGGAGACTTGAGTCGGAAGGCTGCACATTCTTGATCCTCTCCAACAAGGTCGGCTGAATAATAAGCGTCATCATCAGGGCCGGCACCCCGGGAGCGACTACCTGAAGGTTCATCCGCCCCATGTCCAAACATAACGGCATTTGATTCGTGACGTCCATAGCGAGGTTCCTCGCGTCTTTCTACTTAGTGCATCGGCGACCACGTTTGCTTGCCGGGGTGGTAAAGGATATCGACATCATAATCCTTCAGCAGCTCTAACCACCGCCGTTGCCGCAAATTGAGCTCCTTCTGGGTGAATAAGTACTTGAGGCTTTTGTGGTCGGTGTAGATCTCGCAATGTGCACCATACAGTAGTGCCTCCACAACTTCAGCGCGAAGATCACCGCCGCCAACTCCAAATCATCGTGATGGGATAGTTCTTTCGTGGTCCTTCAACTGGCGGGATGCAAAGCGATCATGTCACGCCCCGGGTGTAACCCAAAACCCGGGCCCGTCCACAGATCCGCCGTGCATACGGAATTTTCCGTGTACACGAAGCGCTGAAAACCTGCTCAGATATAAAACAAGTAATAAATGAGCATAAAACAGAGCTAACTAAAACTAATACAACTCAGACAAATACTGGAAATGAAAGTACAGTAAGCTCTCAAAAATATACAAGTGTCTCTCCTAGCTCACGAAATGTATACAACCAGCTGGCCGCAGCCAGACCCAAAATAAAAGGAAAATACAACCGTCTGAGTGTACTGGGGATACATCAAAACTATCAAAAACTCGAACTCGGGGCAGTGGCTATCTAGTCAGCGATCCTCTTACCTCGATCCAGGGAAGAGGGTCCCGCAACTCCCGCAGAGAACTCTGCAAAACAAAGGGGAACAGAAAAGAGAAAACAGTGGGGGGTGAGAACTACTATAAAAACAGTAGCCTCCCCTAGTGGGTAGACCCAAACTCAGACATGCCCACTAGGACTATCAGAGGCGAAAAATGAAACAAAGGTGGTAAGCTACAAGTACACTACTGATGAGAGCTACCACTAACATGCCTCTACGATGCCTACTAGAGAATGGCTAAATGCATGCACCAGAACGTAAGTACTGACAGACCAACCCAATCAAAACACCAGTAAACACTGGTAGTGCCTGCTCTGCTGTCAACCTCACAACTCAGTATCTCCCTGTCCAAAATAGACCGGAACCCAACACGGTCTAGCCGGCACCCAACACGGCCTGACCGGCACCCAACACGGTCGGAATCCTACTCCGGAGTGGCACTCGAGGGGAGCGACCCCACACGAGCATAGTATCACAGTCACTAGTATCATCAGTACCATAAATAGCAGGACGGGGTCACGACCCTGATCCAAGTGGGAAAAAACCATCCACTAAAGGGAAACTCGATCCCCTACCTCCAATCTGATGCAAAAGTAATAAATAATAATAATAATACGGTCAACCGCCCACAGTCCGCGGTCGCCGCAACACCCAAACCTCGATCCCCGACTGTCCCAACTCTGAACATCTGACTACACAATCCCCTAAGACTAGACGACAGGAGAACGAATAAAAGCATGGTTTCTCCTAAGTCAATTCCAATATGTTGTGTAGCAGAAAAAGATGGCTTAGCTAGATGACCATTCAAGCATGCAAAGTCCTTTATTTGCTATAATTACTCCAATTATTCAAACATATGCAACATTAAGTGTTTGGGTAATCCCGATGTACATGCGGTAAGATATATGATACTTAATACATTTTAGATGCACAATTTACTAGCAAATATCCCTTATACAACATTCATTCTAACCACATATCCAACCCTTCCCTTAACTGTATTGATGTGGCTATAGCATTCATTCCACTAATTAATTTGCATATCTAAACATGGAAACATCACTTACTAACTTGTAGCTTGCTAACAAGGCAAGTATTAACAATGAACCATAATCTCATACAAGCATGCTAGATACATTCACATTAATAACATGATCAAAGCATTCTAATAGGCCTAGTGACATTCACAAGTAGGAGGTTCACAAATCACCCACCTCAAGCGCTATTCCAAATTCCCAAAGGCGAAGTCCAAGACCAGTCCAAACACACCACCAATCTGTACAAAATACCCCAAAGGAAAAATACATAAGCTAAACATCCACAATTCCAGAATCTGTCCCCCAAACCAGCAGTCCACAATTCACTAATTTTCACCTGCGAATAATGTCCAGAAAAATCCAAGGAAAATACTAGCGCGATCCTTGCGACGAGCCCGTCGAAACGAATACCTGCACGCCCAATTGGAGTTTCCTACGCTGAGATAAAATCCGACAAGGGGTACACCCGTAACCAAACTGCACCAAATTCCTGTAACAAGGAACCACAGAGAAAGGAGATTCTCACCCTCGAGTAAAATTCAGAAAATTCAGAGAAAAATCCAGGAGACTCCTTGCGAAGCGTAGATGAAAATTGCCTCTTGAATCGCCTCGTTCCGACGTCCGAGCGAAAAGATATGGCAAGAACACCGCGGTGCTGTCCCAAAAGTCCGCGAAGAAAAATGGTCAAATGGTTGCTCGAAAACTCCAAGATCAGCACGGAAATCGAGGAACCACAAAAACACAGGAGTTGAAGCCCTACCTGTCGTGAGTCCAACGGCGCAAGAATCGGCGAATTCCGAGGTCGGGGTGAGTCGGAGGAGTCCAAACACTGAGAAGGGGCGAAGAGGATCGCCGGAGAACAAGCGTCGCGCCGCGCCGTAAAATGGTGAACCTCGGGAAGCGTGCCTCCAAAAATCTTCAAACTTCTCCAAAGGGTCGAGCACTGAGAGAGGAGGAACTTCTGTGAAGGCAGCCCAGCGAAAAGAAGTCCAAAAAGCCCAAAGAAAGAAAGGGGGAGGCTATTTATAGGCCCAGCCCATTGCTTAATGGGCCGGGTTTCGGGCGCGGTTTCGGGCGCACTGCGCCCGGAAACCGGGTTATACTCCCGTCCGACGCGCCCGGAAACGCCAGGGACCGCCACGTAGCCCCGAACAGGGGACAGCGGATCCCCGCGCCCGCGACACGCCGCGTGTCCCCTCGCGGTCAGCGGGGTAGGTACGGCCGCCCAATCTCGAGGCGACGCGTGTCGCACTCGAGTGCGGCCGACCGCCCGCCTGCGCCACTGTGCTGCGCACAGTGCGCGCACGTACCGAGGCGCCCTCCCTCGCGCACGTGGACACGCGCCCACGTGACCGCCACACGACGAATCCGAAGCCGCCACGTGCCATGCGCCCGGTCCACCGCATCCCGCAAACCCAGTGAGCCGTGCCGCGTGCGCCGGCCAACCGGGCACGCCACGCGTCCACCCGCCGCGGTCCATGCACCGCCGCGCCACCCCGTGGACCCAGCTGCGTGAGCCGGCCAATAAAAGGCCGCCACGTGGCTCGGGCGGTCCACGTGTCACCCCCATGCACCGAAAATCCCCCAAAACTTCCGGAAGCCCGCTTTTGGTCATCCGGACTCCAAATTCAACAAGCAAATAGCCGTTTTCAAGCGTTTTTCCGCGCTGAATCCAAATCCCAACCTCAGATTGGCCCAAAACCTTTTCTAAAATTCGGCAAATCACAGCCGAAGGCCAATCACTATCAAAGTCTCACAAGGTCCATCTGTGGCACCCCTTCGATGCACCATGGGCCAGACACCAACACTAGGTGTTCTACACAGTGGATTCACCGGAAAGTTGCATGGGAAAACCAGTACACTACATCCTCCCCTACAAGAAAAAGTTTCGTCCTCGAAACAAAAGTCATACCTCAGGTAGCGGCCTCAAACAAGTGGGGGTGAGCATCCATCATCGCTGACTCCAGCTCCCAGGTAGCCTCGCGCTCATCATGACTGCTCCAGAGGACCTTCACATACGGGATGGCCCGACTGCGCAACTCCCTAACCTCACGGTCCAAGATCCTCAACGGCCGCTCAACATAGCTCAGGTCCTCAGCAACCTCCAATGGGGTGAAATCGATGATATGAGACGGGTCATGAACATACCTCCTCAGTGTCGAAACATGAAAAACATTGTGAACACCCGAAAGCCTGGAGGAAGCGCAAGCCTGTAGGCAACTGGCCCTAAGCGCTCCAACACCTCAAAAGGTCCAATATAACGAGGGCTCAGTTTCCCACGAATACCAAATCTCCGAATCCCCTTCGAAGGCGAGACTTTCAGAAAAACATGGTCACCCACCTGAACTCTAAGTCTCGCCGTCGAGTATCAGCATAACTCCTCTGTCGACTCTGGGCGGTCTCGAGGTGTCGTCGTATCAATCTGACCTTTTCCTCTGCCTCTAACAGTAGATCAGGACCCAAGGTCTCTTCTCACCCACGTCACTCCAATAAAGGGGTGACCGACACTTGCGTCCATACAACGCTTCAAACGGAGCCATCTGAATGCTCGCTTGATAGCTGTTGTTGTACGCAAACTCAACTAATCCCAAGTGTCGGTACCATCCTCCTCCAAAGTCCAGAATGCATGCTCTCAACATATCCTCGAGGGTCTGAATAGTGCGCTCTGACTGCCCATCGGTCTGTGGGGGAATGCTGTACTGAATCGGAGCTGCGTCCCCAAGGCTGTCTGTAAACTCCTCCAGAAATGCGAGACAAACCTCGGGTCTCTATCTGATACGATGGAAACAGGTACTCCGTGTAATCTAACCACCTCAGCCAAGTACACCTGTGCGAGTCGCTCCATCGGCCAAGTCATCTGAACCGGCAGAAAGTGAGCGGATTTGGTAAGACTGTCCACGACTACCCAGATAGCATCCGCTCCGTCTGTGCTCTCGGCAAACTAGTGACAAAATCCATCGTAACATGTTCCCATTTCCATTCAGGGATTGGGAGACTCTGCAACTTGCCAGCAGGTACACGATGCTCCGCCTTTACTTGCTGACAAGTTAGGCAGTGTGCTACAAATCTCCCAATGTCTCTTTTCATCCCATTCCACCAAAACTGTGCCTTAAGATCCCTATACATCTTAGTCCCACCAGGATGGATGGTATAAGGTGTATAGTGGGCCTCCCTCAAGATCTGCTCTCGGATCTCTGCGTCCATAGGCACACACGCGCGGTCCCTGTACCGTAGTACTCCCGCAGCATCGACTGAGAAGTCCCCTATCAAACCAGTCTGCATCTGCTCTCGAATCCTCATCAGGTGGGGGTCCTCACTCTGTCTCTCCCGAATCCTGTCCAACAGAGTGGGCTGCACGACTAGAGACATAAGTCTAGCAGAGACCCCCAGGGGACACAACCTCGAGCTCTAACCGCCTCATCTGCTCAAGTAATGGCGCCTGATCGGTGATCATCAAAGATAGACTCTGTACTGCTCTCCTGCTCAGGGCATCAGCAACCACGTTGGCCTTGCCGGGATGGTATAATATGTACTACATCATAATCTTTCACAATTCCAATCATCTGCGCTGCCTCAAGTTGAGCTCCTTCCTGCGTTGAACAGGTATTTCAAGCTCTTGTGGTCGGTGTAAATCTCGCAGTGCTCCCCATACAGGTAGTGGCGCCACAACTTTAGTGCAAAAATCACCGCAGCTCAGCTCCAATCAGGGGTAGGGTAATTCTTCTCATAATCCTTCAGTTGCCGGAGGCATAAGCGATTACCCTTCCCTCCTGCATCAGCACGCAACCAAGTCCACTGTGCGATGCCTCGCTGTATACCACGTATCCTTTCCCCATAACAGGGAGGGAAAGGACAGGAGCCGACATCAATCTGTTCTTTAATTCCTCAAAGCTCCTCTGACAATCCTCACTCCAAGTAAACTTAATCCCTTTTCGCGTCAAACGAGTGAGGGGTGTGGAAAGTTTCGCAAAACCTTCCACAAATCGACGGTAATATCCTGCTAAGCCCATAAAACTGCGAACCTCTGATACCGTCGTCGGTCGCGGCCAATCCCGGACTGCCTCGATCTTCGCCGGGTCTACTGCCACTCCAGCGGCTGAAATCATGTGGCCCAAAAAGACAACCTCCCGAAGCCAAAATTCACACTTAGATAACTTGGCATACAACTTCCTCTCTCTCAGAAGTTGTAGCACAATCCTCAGATGCTCCTCGTGCTCCGCATCGCTTCGGGAATAAACTAGGATGTCATCAATAAAAACAACGACGAACCGATCCAGGTATGGTCGAAAAATCCTGTTCATTAAATCCATAAAAGCTGAAGGGGCATTTGTCAGTCCAAAAGGCATGACGGTGAACTCATAATGCCCGTACCGCGACCTGAATGCCGTCTTCGGGATGTCCTCGGCCTTCACCTTCAATTGGTGGTAACCAGACTGTAAGTCGATCTTGGAGAGACACAAGTCCCTTGCAGCTGATCAAACAAGTCATCAATGCGCTGCAAAGGGTACTTGTTCTTGATGGTCGCTTTATTCAGTTCCCGGTAATCAACGCACAGTCGAAGCGAACCATCCTTCTTCTTCACAAATAGCACCGGCGCTCCCCAAGGCGATACACTCGGTCGCACAAAACCCTTATCCATTAAATCCTGGAGTTGCGCCTTTAATTCTCGCAGCTCAGCCGGGTGCCATTCGGTAAGGAGCCTTAGAGATTGGCGCAGTTCCTGGGACCACGTCAATCAAAAACTCGACCTCCCTATCCGACGGCATACTAAACAGCTCTGGAGGGAACACATCCGGGAACTCGCGGGCAATCGGGATATCCGCGAGTCCCGGAGCCGCCGTAGGCTCCTTAACCACAGATGCCATAAAGGCTACGCATCCACTGCGCATCATCTGCCTCGCACGAGAAGTCGAAACCATAGAGGCAAAGAAAGCACTCTGGCACCCCCTGAAAATGAACACCTCCTGGCCTGGCTCGCTAAAAGTAACAGACCTCGCGGCGCAATCAATCGTCGCGAAATAGCGAGCCAGCCAATCCATCCCCAGTACAATGTCAAAATCTCGCAGCTGACTAAGGACCATCAGGTCCGCTGGCAAAATCCAAGACTCGAGCTGTACCGGGCACGACCAGCAACACTCCTCTACATACAATATGTGACCGGGAATCTGTACCTCTAATGCATGTGGCAACCGACCTAACTCTAGTCCATGCGATGATGCAAATGCTCTACTGATAATAGAATGTGATGCACCGGTATCAAATAAAGTGCGAGCTCTAATGCCAAAAAGTAAAGTGATACCTGCCACCACGTGGTCGGCTGCCGCGGAGTCCCCTACCTGAGCGGCGTAGACTCGCCCGCTCTGAGCTGGTGGTCGGTGGTCTGCAGGGTGGGAGGAAGGAGCCCTGCTCGCAGAAGCATAGGGCCGCTGAGCTGGCGGTCGCTGCTGGGGTGGAAGAGAAACTGAGGCCGAAGAAGGCGCCCCCGATGCCGAAAAAGGGCATGAAGATCGTATGTGCCCTGCCTGCCCGCAGCCATAACAACGCCCCCACCTCTGATCACAAGTACCGGGGAAATGCGGACCCCCGTAGAAGATACAACTGCCTGGGGCCCGAAACTGCCGTGACTGCTGCTGCTGCTGCTGCCTGGGCGACTGCCGCTGAGATCCCTGCTGTCGCGACTGCGACCTCTGCTGCTGCGAGTGCTGCTGCTGTCGCTGGGGCTGCTGATGCTGTGGGGGCCTCTGGGATCCCCCAGGCCCTCGCCGCTCCGAACGCCCCCGGCCCGTAAACTGAGGCGGTGGCGGTCGGGGTGGCCTCCAGGAACTGGCCTGTCCCCCCTCATCTGATGCTGGTCGCTTCTTCTCAGAACTCTCAGCGACCGGACCTCCGCGTCTAGAAACAACCTGATCTCCCCTCTCGACCCACTGGGCATGCTCCACTGCCTCTGATAAAGTCTGAAGCCTCTGGGCGTGTACCATGGTAAAGATCTCGGGGCGCAAGCCTGTCTCAAACAGCTCCACCTGGTGCAGCCCATCCCTGGCAACGTAGGGCACGCAGTTGAGCAACTGCGTAAACTCCTGATAATAGTCCCACACCGGGCGATCACCTTGCTGCAGGTTCTTCAAGTCATCTTCTATCTTCTTCTTCACACTCGTGGAGAAGTAAGTGTCAAGGGTCATCCTCCTGAACTCTGACCAGGGTAGCTGCCGGGTGACCTGAAACTCTAGGGGCTCGACCCGACGCCACCAAGCATCTGCATCCCCCTCCAGACAGTGTACTGCCAAATGTGCTCTAAACCTCTGGTCGATGAAGAAGTCCCGAAACATCTTCTCCATCGACGCTAGCCATGATCCAATCTCCCACGGGTGAGTGCTCCGCCCCGAGAACTTAGGGGGTCCTCGCTTACAGAACTGCGTGAGTTTGTCAGAAAACTCCCGCTCCTCCTCTGGGGTCAAAGGCCTGAACATCCCCTGGGCCCCGCTGCTCGACGACGGCGCTGTAGGGGCAAGTGGAATAGTCGGTGGTACAACAGGTGGTGTGGGGTCTCAGCAGTAGTAGGGGGAGGTGCCGCAACCTGGGCCAATAACTGCTCAAACCTCTGCTCCTGTCGGCGGTGGCTCTCCGCCAACTGGGCCATCATGGCCCTCAGCTCACTGATCTCGGGAGGCCCGGACTGCTCCGGCTCCTCCGGGGGTATAGGAGTACCCCGAGTAGGAATCTGCCGCCGAGGAGGCATCCTGCCACACAAAAATCCACGGGTCAGTAAACCAAACCGCTCTCGACCCAATCAAGCGAAAGTCATGGGCATTCCCCTATTTCTGTAACCTTATGTTGTCTGCAGCCAACATAATAGTCCCCCAGAAATAGGCTATGCCAATCCCTCTCCACTCACAGGAAGAGTTAACAACCAATTACCGACTTTCGCACAATATCACGTCACTCGCGCTCAGCCTTCCTAGGGTCTGCCAAAAGCCTAGGGTTTCCTAAGTCCCGTCTGACCTATCCCTAAGCTCCGATACCAACTAATCTGTCACGCCCCGGGTGTAAACCAGAACCCGGGCCCGTCCACAGATCCGCCGTGCATACGGAATTTTCCGTGTACACGAAGCGCTGAAAACCTGCTCAGATATAAAACAAGTAATAAAGGAGCATAAAACAGAGCTAACTAAAACTAATACAACTCAGACAAATACTGGAAATGAAAGTACAGTAAGCTCTCAAAAATATACAAGTGTCTCTCCCAGCTCACGAAATGTATACAACCAGCTGGCCGCAGCCAGACCCAAAATAAAAGGAAAATACAACCGTCTGAGTGTACTGGGGATACATCAAAACTATCAAAAACTCGAACTCGGGGCAGTGGCTATCTAGTCAGCGATCCTCTTACCTCGATCCAGGGAAGAGGGTCCCGCAACTCCCGCAGAGAACTCTGCAAAACAAAGGGGAACAGAAAAGAGAAAACAGTGGGGGGTGAGAACTACTATAAAAACAGTAGCCTCCCCTAGTGGGTAGACCCCAAACTCAGACATGCCCACTAGGACTATCAGAGGCGAAAAATGAAACAAAGGTGGTAAGCTACAAGTACACTACTGATGAGAGCTACCACTAACATGCCTCTACGATGCCTACTAGAGAATGGCTAAATGCATGCACCAGAACGTAAGGACTGACAGACCAACCCAATCAAAACACCAGTAAACACTGGTACTGCCTGCTCTGCTGTCAACCTCACAACTCAGTATCTCCCCTGTCCAAAATAGACCGGAACCCAACACGGTCTAGCCGGCACCCAACACGGCCTGACCGGCACCCAACACGGTCGGAATCCTACTCCGGAGTGGCACTCGAGGGGAGCGACCCCACACGAGCATAGTATCACAGTCACTAGTATCATCAGTTCCATAAATAGCAGGACGGGGCCACGACCCTGATCCAAGTGGGAAAAACCGATCCACTAAAGGGAAACTCGATCCCCTACCTCCAATCTGATGCAAAAGTAATAATAATAATAATAATAATCCGGTCAACCGCCCACAGTCCGCGGTCGCCGCAACACCCAAACCTCGATCCCCGACTGTCCCAACTCTGAACATCTGACTACACAATCCCCTAAGACTAGACGACAGGAGAACGAATAAAAGCATGGTTTCTCCTAAGTCAATTCCAATATGTTTGTGTAGCAGAAAAAGATGGCTTAGCTAGATGACCATTCAAGCATGCAAAGTCCTTTATTTGCTATAATTACTCCAATTATTCAAACATATGCAACATTAAGTGTTTGGGTAATCCCGATGTACATGCGGTAAGATATATGATACTTAATACATTTTAGATGCACAATTTACTAGCAAATATCCCTTATACAACATTCATTCTAACCACATATCCAACCCTTCCCTTAACCTGTATTATGATGTGGCTATAGCATTCATTCCACTAATTAATTTGCATATCTAAACATGGAAACATCACTTACTAACTTGTAGCTTGCTAACAAGGCAAGTATTAACAAATGAACCATAATCTCATACAAGCATGCTAGATACATTCACATTTAATAACACATGATCAAAGCATTCTAATAGGCCTAGTGACATTCACAAGTAGGAGGTTCACAACATCACCCACCTCAAGCGCTAATCCAAATTCCCAAAGGCGAAGTCCAAGACCAGTCCAAACACACCACCAATCTGTACAAAATACCCCGAAGGAAAAATACATAAGCTAAACATCCACAATTCCAGAATCTGTCCCCCAAACCAGCAGTCCACAATTCACTAATTTTCACCTGCGAATAATGTCCAGAAAAATCCAAGGAAAATACTAGCGTGATCCTTGCGACGAGCCCGTCGAAACGAATACCTGCACGCCCAATTTGGAGTTTCCTACGCTGAGATAAAAATCCGACAAGGGGTACACCCCGTAACCAAACTGCACTAAATTCCTGTAACAAGGAACCACAGAGAAAGGAGATTCTCACCCTCGAGTAAAATTCAGAAAATTCAGAGAAAAATCCAGGAGACTCCTTGCGAAACGTAGATGAAAATTGCCTCTTGAATCGCCTCGTTCCGACGTCAGAGCGAAAAGATATGGCAAGAACACCGCGGTGCTGTCCCAAAAGTCCGCGAAGAAAAAGGGTCAAATGGTTGCTCGGAAAACTCCAAGATCAGAACGGAAATCGAGGAACCACAAAACACAGGAGTTGAAGCTCTACCTGTCGTGAGTCCAACGGCGCAAGAATCGGCGGATTCCGAGGTCGGGGTGAGTCGGAGGAGTCCAAACACTGAGAAGGGGCGAAGAGGATCGCCGGAGAACACGCGTCGCGCCGCGCCGTAAAATGGTGAACCTCGGGAAGCGTGCCTCCAAAAATCTTCAAACTTCTCCAAAGGGTCGAGCACTGAGAGAGGAGGAACTTCTGTGAAGGCAGCCCAGCGAAAAGAAGTCCAAAAAGCCCAAAGAAAGAAAGGGGGAGGCTATTTATAGGCCCAGCCCATTGCTTAATGGGCCGGGTTTCGGGCGCGGTTTCCGGGCGCACTGCGCCCGGAAACCCGGGTTGCATACTCCCCGTCCGACGCGCCCGGAAACACCAGGGACCGCCACGTAGCCCCGAACAGGGGACAACGGATCCCCGCGCCCGCGAAACGCCGCGTGTCTCCCTCGCGGTCAGCGGGGTAGGTACGGCCGCCCAATCTCGAGGCGACGCGTGTCGCACTCGAGTGCGGCCGACCGCCATGCCTGCGCCACTGTGCGCGCACGTGCGCACACAGTACCGAGGCGCCCTCCCCCGCGCACCCGTGGACCGCGCCCACGTGGACCGACGAATCCGAAGCCGCCACGTGCCATGCGCCCGGTCCACCGCAATCCCGCAAACCCAGTGAGCCGTGCCGCGTGCGCCGGCCAATCCGGGCACGCCACGCGTCCACCCGCCGCGGTCCATGCACCGCCGCGCCACCCCGTGGACCCAGCTGCGTGAGCCGGCCAATAAAAGGCCGCCACGTGGCTCGGGCCGGTCCACGTGTCACCCCCATGCACCGAAAATCCCCCAAAACTTCCGGAAGCCCGCATTTGGTCATCCGGACTCCAAATTCAACAAGCAAATAGCCGTTTTCAAGCGTTTTTCCGCGCTGAATCCAAATCCTACCTCAGATTGGCCCAAAACCTTTTCTAAAATTCGGCAATCACAGCCGAAGGCCAAATCATCTATCCAAGTCTCACGAGGTCCATCTGTGGCATCCCTTCGATGCACCATGGGCCAGACACCAACACTAGGTGTTCTACACAGTGGATTCACCGGAAAGTTGCATGGGAAAACCAGTACACTACAGATCACTTTTCCGCCCTGCATCAGGACACACCCCAGACCCAGATAGGATGCGTCGCTATACACCACAAAGTCCTCGCCCTGCACCGGTAAGGCGAGAATAGGAGCCGACGTCAACCTTTTCTTCAATTCAATGAAACCCCGGTCGCATTTGTCGCTCCAAACGAACTTGATGCCCTTTTGCGTCAGCCGAGTAAGTGGAGTCACAATCCTCGAGAAACCCTCCACGAACCGTCGATAATACCCGGCTAAGCCCACAAAACTGCGGACTTCCGTGACATTCGTCGGGCGCGGCCAATCCCTAACCGCCTCAATTTTCTTCGGGTCAACTGAAATTCCCCCCTCAGAAATAATATGCCCGAGGAAAGCCACCTTGCGGAGCCAAAACTCGCACTTCTTTACTCTTGCAAATAGCTTCTCCTCCCGAAGGATTTGAAGCACTATCCGCAAATGCTCCGCGTGCTCCTCGTCGCTCCGCGAATAGACCAAAATGTCGTCAATGAAGACCACGACAAATCGGTCCAAGTACTCCCTGAACACACGGTTCATCAGATCCATGAACGCCGTCGGGGCGTTAGTAAGCCCGAAAGGCATGGCCGTGTATTCGTAGTGACCATAGCGTGTGCGAAACGCCGTTTTCTGAACATCCTCCGGCTTGATTTTCAACTGGTGGTAGCCAGATTGGAGGTCAATTTTGGAGTACACTAGCGACCCTTGCAATTGGTCAAACAAGTCGTCGATTCTGGGTAACGGGTACTTGTTTTTGATGGTAACCTTGTTCAACTCCCGATAATCCACACAGAGTCGAAAAGAACCATCCTTCTTGCGCACAAATAATACCGGGGCTCCCCACGGCGATACACTTGGCCGAATGAACCCTTTGTTGAGAAGATCCTGCAACTGATCCCTCAACTCCTTCAATTCTGCCGGCGCCATACGATACGGGGCCTTCGAGATCGGCGCCGTCCCGGGAATCAAGTCTATGATGAACTCGATCGCCCGATCCGGCGGCATCCCCGGTAACTCCGCGGGAAACACATCAGGAAACTCCCGCACCACCAATAACTCCTCCATGATCGGAGTCGCACGGTTCACCTCCACAACGGTCGCCAAAAATGCCGGGAAACCGCTATGGACCAACTTCCTCGCTCTCGTCGCCGACACCGTTGCAACAAAGCACGAGCTTTGATGAGCTCGATAGATAACCTCCTCCTGTCCCGGCTCCCGAAAAGTGACCAACTTCCTCCTGCAGTCGATCACAGCGTGATACTTCGAGAGCCAGTCCATGCCCAAGATGACGTCGAACGCCTCCAACTTCTTGAGCTCGAGCAACCGGACGGGCATAATCCAGTTGCCCACTTGCACCGGGCAGGATAAGCACCCCGTGTAAGTAATAGATGACGACTCCGGGCCTTCGACTCGCCACTTGCCCGTTGCCTCCAAGATAATACCATGAGTGCGTGCAAATGATCCGCTAATGAATGAATGCGTAGCACCTGTATCAAAAATGGCCCTGGAGCGAACTCCATGTATTAGAACCATACCTGCCACGACACTGGGCTCCTCGATGTCGACAGGATCCTGGGCCTGGGCCTGAACGGCGAATACCCGCCCGCTCGGCGCCGATCGCGTCATCTCCTGCTGCCTAGGAGCCATCGCGCGCCCCGCAGAGACGGGAACATAAGGAGCGCCTCCATAATGAAAAGGGGTTGCCGGAGTCGATGCAGCTGAGGGGGCACGCGAACCACTCGCTGGGCAGTCTCGGCTCATGTGCCCCTCCTGCCCGCAGCTATAGCATCTGCCCTCACGCTGCCTGCACTGCTGCACCCGGTGGTCCCTGCTACTGCAGATAATGCAAGGCCATGGTCCCTGCCTCCACGGCTGCGATCTCGGTTGCTTCGGGGGCCTCCTGGAGCTAGACTGTGCCCCCGAACCACCGCCCTGGCGCTTCTTGCCCTTGTCCTTGGGCTCCGCCGCCATCTCGCGCTCCTCGCGCACATGGGCATCCCCGTGCTCTGCCCACAGCGCTCGATCAAGAACCTCGGCGTAGGTCGTGAGCTTGAACAGCTGCACGGCCCGGTAGATCCAGGGCTTAAGCCCCCGCAGAAACCAATCGGCCCGGTCCGCATCGTCGCGAACAACATCGGGAACACAGTCGATGATGTGGGTGAACTCCTCCTCGTACTCCATCACCGAGCGATTTCCCTGCTGCAGCTTGCGGAACTTTTCCTTCATCACCCGCTTATCGGCGTCGGGAAAGTAGTGCCCGTACACCGTCCTCTTGAACTCCCCCCACAACATCGGAGGAAGATGCGCGGGTCGATCACGCTGCACCCGCTTCCACCATACTAACGTCGGTTCTCCAAAACTATGCGTGGCCAGGGGCACCTTGTCCCTTTCCAGGACAGGGAGATCTCCAAAGATAGTCTCCATAGCGCCTAACCACAACTCCACTACCGCCGGCTCCATCTTCCCTCCCTCGAAGGTCCGAGGTTTGAACTTTAGGAACTGCATCAGAACTGCCAATGCGCGCTCCCGCTCCGCCTTTTCCGCCGTCATATCGGGTGTAGTAGAACCCGATGCCGCCAGAGGCGCACTCCTCGGAAGGGGGCACGCCGACAGTGGAACGGCCCCCACGCCCTCACCCTCAACCGCTCCCGGCGCGTGAGTCGAGGGTGCAGGCGGATCACGGCTCCCAGCCGCCGTCGCGGCCGCCAACGCTGCCTGCTGCTCCAACAGTGACTGG
The DNA here is from genome assembly GCA_029204045.2 of Tillandsia leiboldiana. Lineage (NCBI taxonomy): Eukaryota > Viridiplantae > Streptophyta > Magnoliopsida > Poales > Bromeliaceae > Tillandsia > Tillandsia leiboldiana. Next base: position 6,250,871 of record CM055071.1, on the reverse strand, counting down.
AGCTGCTCCCATCGAGCCTCTTGGCGCTCCATCGCGCCTACCAAAGCAGCGACCTGCTCTCGCAGCCCCTGCACCTCGCCAGATCCCGACTGCTCGGGCGCCGCTGGAGGCGGCACCGGAGAGGACCTACGAGTGTGGCGTCTCCCTGACATCCTTTCCTGGAAACAAGAACTTAGTCAGTTAGTTTAACCCGATAGCTCCTTAGCATTTACGAAACTAGACAACTCAATAATAAATCGGGCGGAAGCATACAAGCATACTAGTCCTAGACCCTTAGCATCATGCCGTCGGCCGCCGACATAACACTTCGTGTCACCGAACAAGCACACTTGAATCCGTCTCTATTCTCAATTAGAGACATATAATCTTCTTTGACCCAATCCATTTCACTTCCGCCAACGTCAAGGGTTCACGTTTCACTCACGTCCCTACAACCTCAGGGTTTACCAGCCTAGGGTTTCCTAAGTCATCCTAGACTCTCTCTCTTTACTTGCTCTTATCTTGCTCTGATACCACTTTATCTGTCACACCCCGAAACTGCTACCATTTGGCATGGTTCGGGCGCGCTGAACAGACGCCGAACGGACAGAACCTCCCCTGTCCGCCCAAGGCTAAGCGACAAGATCATGTACAAGAATCACCCAGGAATTAATTCCAGATATACACAATCACAACGAGAGCACAACCAGTGCTAACAAGAACATAAGAGCAAGGTACGAGTATATAAAAGTGAACATACAAGTAACAAAAGAGAGAAACTCTATCTATTACAACCATTCCATTCGTGTATTTGAATATTACATAGATCACATCCAAAATGTCCTCACCCTATACAACATCTACTCTCAAAATGTAAAGACAAGGTGACAAGAGCTATAGATGTAGGGAGGCTGCTATCAACGCCTCTAGGGCGCCAAGCCCTTACCGCGATCCTCGCCGGGAGTACCTGTACTCGGCCCTGTAATAATAGTGGGGTGAGAACTATGGTCCATAGTTCCCAGTGGGTTCGGCCACCGACTCCACCGGTCTTCCCACTAGGTCCAAGAGGGCACAAGCAGATAGATAGATAGATAGATATATCTGAAAACTGTAAATGCAGTAAATAACTACTCTACTATGCCCAACACGGAAGACATGTATGCATGCTCAGGGGAGAGATATCCAAACATATCACTATGTCCATGAAGTACTATTTCATACTTGTTCTCTAACTCATTTTCAAGAAGTGTGGTTTTTAACACTTCATCTCAAATCTCACGGCACACCCGAAGGTTGCCCACGGCTCACTATCACGATGAGGGAGACTATGTCTCAACCTACCAATCGAATGCGTCTGCGGGACCTGACTGTCCCTCGGGGTGGCGTGCCCCGTGACCAACTCCGGAGTAGGCGGCCGTAGAGGAGCGACCTCCACCAGCCAAAGACAGACTATGAGCATGATCCAATCCTCTCCACACGAGGATACCCTATCGATAAGGCCAATGGCAACTGAGATCCCTATAGATAATACACAACCTATGTCTCACATGTGTCACGATAGGTTTACCTACACTACCTTTCATATGCCACTCGTTCATTTATTGTGTGGTGTTCACAATTTCTACATATATGCCACTCGTCATCAATTGTCGACTCACAAGTCCAACACCCAATCCGCACTATAGGATTCCTCGGTATCGACCCAATCTTTCCCAATCCAACATATTAGCATAACATTTGCTAAATATCTATATCAACCGGAAAGTATAAAGATGGCAATACATACTATCCTACAATGCAATGGTGCGAAATGCAATAGTGTAAGTGGCTAAGACATAGAGAGAAGCCCAACGGCTTCGGTAAGAGCACCACCCACCTCGGGTCCTTGGCTCGGCTCGGCTCTCCAAAAAAAATCTACGGGAGCACCGGTCTCGATCACAAGGGTCGCCTCAAGTCGGATGTCCTAAACAAGTCCAAAACGGCCTATTAATAACCTCCAAGCACTATGCTTAGTGTTTTCACGTGTGCGCAAAAGCGCCGACGAAAGACGACGAACTTCCACGATTTGTGGTCTGGATCGTCAAGGGTTTACCCAAAACCCCTCCATGATGGAAGGATTCCATTTAAATCCCCCACCAAAATTACTAATGTCATTATTTCTCTTTTTGCCTCAAAAGTCCTAGAGCGCGTATTTCGGCTCTAACTTTTCGACTGTTTGACGGAATGTCGATCCGTCTTCGCCAACACGTTTCTTTATATAGTAATTGAGTTTCCATAGGTTCAAATGAGATCAATCCCATGAAAATCTAAAAACTCCTCTTTTAACCCTAGGTTTCATATACACATTCATTATGATTTTTCCACGATTTTCGCCGATTTCTTCGACAAGAATCCTTCTAAGATCATATAGATTTTAGATCTAAAGAAATTACGGCAAAATCAAATTTATTTTTTTTACAAAACTCACCTCAAAGAGCTATGATTCCAAGCTTTTTCTGGTTCAAAAGCTCGCCCTCGCTCGCCTTAGGCTTCCCACAAATCTTTCTGCAATTTCATGCGCATTAGGATGAGAAATCTTAGAGAGAGGAAGTGAGGTGAGAAGGAACGAGGGAGCTCTCCATGGAGGTGTGCTCTGTATGAGTGCGTGTGTGGGGTGCGTGGGTGGAGAAGAAGAAGAAAAGGGGAATTAGCTTTTATGCATACAGGACCCCCCAACAATAGTGTTAATTTACTATTTAGTCCAATTTTATCTGATACTTGTCTGCGGAACCCTTCTGGATGTCCGTTTGTGCTCAAATTTGACGGGCAGGCTCATCTCAACTTAATTTATCACGAGATATTTTAAATTTTCAGTTTGGGCTATTTTTGGGTCACCAAAAGTCTCGCTGTACTTAAAATCGCTGTCAGGTACCTTTCTCACTGCTCGGGTATCCGATTGATGCGAAACTTTTATTGTAACCTTAAAACATAATTACGAAGCTCCCGTAATTTTCTCAGAATTTTTCGACACTGTTGGCGGAGCCCGTTCTCACTATCTGGCATCCGATCAACGCGAAACTTTTTCTGTGGCCTTAAAATAATATTACGGAGTTCCCCGAATTTTTTCGGAATTTTTCCGACACTGTGAATTTTCTGCTAATTTATCTGCCCCGTCTCTCACAGAAAATATTAAATCTTATGTTTTCGCTCCGATTTCGGCGCAGGTCATCTTCAACCTATATTATGCTTCTATGAGTCTAATAAAAATAGTATCTTACACTATTTTTATTTATTTTTATTTATATAATAATTTTTCCGACTTACTATATCCTACCGTAACTTCTATATGGTATTTAAAAGTTGAACTTGCACATTTTACCTATGGTTAATTAGGATTTCTTTGAATTAATTGGGCATATTCTACTTAATGTCTAACTTCTACTTTTAGAAGTTCGGTATCCTACAATGGGGTTCTGGGGCCCTACACAAACACCTCGTGAAAATCAACACCAGGCTTCTGCTCATAGCCCTTTACAATAAGTCTAGCTTTGTGGCGATCAATCGACCCATCTTGCTTGTACTTGGTTTTGTATACCCACTTTACGCCAATTGATTTTTGGCCTTTTGGAAGTTTCGCCAACTCCCATGTTTTGTTTTTCTCGATCGCCTTAATTTCATCACACATGGCTTTACGCCATTTTTTTTCTTTTGCTGCTTCATCAAACCTGATAGGATCACAATCTAGAAACATAATGTAGTGGGTTAAATCACTATCATCATCGTTGTCAGTATCAGTAAAAATATAATCTTTCAATTTTACGGGCATTGTAATATTCCGTGGAGGATTTTTCCGAACACCTTCCTTCGAAGAAGAAGGCGAAAAACTAGATGACGATGAGGAAGGTGATGGTAGTGGAATAGAAGAATCCGATACATGCAGTTTTTTATTCTTGAAATTATCTTCAAATTGAATACTGATAGTATTATTTGTTTTTTCTTTTCCTTTCCAATCCCATGATTTAGTTTCATCAAATTTCACATCTCTACTAATTATGATCTTTTCTGCAACTGGATCATATAATTTGTAAGCTTTCATATTTTCTGCATAGCCGATAAAAACGCACCTGACTGCTTTGTCATCCAATTTCTTTCTCGTTTGTTTTGGAATATGTGCATAGGCTAGGCATCCAAAAATACGAAGATGTGCAACAATAGGTTTTCTTCCGCTCCATGCTTCTTCAGGTGTTTTATTCGCGACACTACTTGTCGGACTCCTTTTTAATATATAAACTGCACATGAAACAGCTTCAGCCCAAAAAAAATTCGATATACCTTTTTCGATAAGCATGCTTCTTGTCATCTCCACAATGGTGTGATTTTTTCTTTCTGCTACGCCATTCTGTTGTGGTGAATAGGCTGCGGTACTTTGATGCTTAATCCCATGTGTCTTACAGAATTCATTAAATTCTATAGAGAAATATTCTCCTCCACCATCAGATCGTAGAACTTTCAAATAATAACCGCTTTGTTTTTTAGAAAGTGCTTTAAACTGTTTGAATCCAATAAAAGCATCTAATTTTTCTTTCAAAAAATAAATCCAAATTTTTTTGCTAAAATCAGTCGAGGAAAGAGAATTAAATAAAGCGTTCATACCTTTCCCATTGTAAGAAGATCTTTCGAATTCCTCTTTGGACCATCTAGAGCGAGGTTTTGGGGTAGTAGAATTTCCTACTTCCTCAACAGGATGCACCCAACCGTATTCCACGGATTGCCATACCCGCTCATCAATTGCGATGAGAAAAGCTCTCATCCGCACTTTCCAATAAGCATAATTAGTCCCATCAAAAAGAGGAGGTCTATAAATATTACCACTTTCACCCGACATGATAGATAAACCGAAAACCCGCTCTGATACCACTTGTTGGTTTTTATATATTAAGGATCCACAAGGATCTAAATAGGTACTATCAAACAACTAGAGGGGGGGTGAATAGGTGTAATACTTAAAAACAAATCTCAGTGCAAAATAAAAACCAATGCGGAAAATAAAAACAGCACACCAAGAATTACGTGGAAACTCCAATCCAGGAGAAAAACCACGGTACCAACACGCAATAACAATCCACTAAGAAAAGAAGAATAACAAGGTGATTACCGACTCCACGGACTCAACCCCTACTTCAACTTCTTCGGACCTTGCGCTCCACCGATTGCACGTCCACTGCACACGTTCGAATCCACGAACGCCACTCGAATCCATGAGCACACGTTTCGAATCCACGAAATGCCTTCAACACACCGAATCCACGATGCTACGTCAAATCCACGACGCAAACTCAGCCGATAAGAATATTGGCTTCGATGGTGATCCTTTGCTTAGATTATCATTGAGGAACCGTAGAAGGAATCTCTAAGCAAAGACTAGATCAATTCGACAAAAGATAGATCTTGGAAGAACCGTCGAATTGACCTAAAAGAGGCTAAAGAGAAGAACGATAAAAACCTAGCCTCTAGTGTCACGCCCCGGAACCCGGACTCGCCAACAGATCCGCCGTGCACACGGGATTTCCCGAGTACACGAAGCACTGGTAACCTGCTCCGATATAATATGAACAATAAAAGAGCATAATACAGAGCTGAAGTAGAAGAACCACATAGTATCTCAGACTGGAACTACAAATAAAGCTGTAATAAGTACAATAATCTCCCAGCTCACCAAAATAGTACAACCAGCTGGCGAAAGCCAGACCTAAAATAAAAGAAGAATACCACAGTCTGAGTAAAGGGTGCAGCATCTATCTAACAGCTCTCAGTCTTCCATGAGATCTATCTATTCAGCGATCCCCTTACCTCGATCAGCTGCCGATGGCCTAGCAACTCCCGCAGACGGCTCTGCAAAAATAAAGGAGAAGAAAGAAACAGAAAAGAACAATGGGGGTGAGAACTACCAGATAAACCAGTAGCCTCCCCTAGTAGGCAAAAACCTCAACTCTGACGCACCCACTAGGACTACTAGAGGCTAGAAAGGAATAAGTGGTAAAGCTGTAAACAGAACTGCTGAATAAAGGGAAACCACCACTAGTATGCCTCTAAATGTGATACCGAAAGAAATGATTGTATGAATGCATCAGGAAACAGTGTCTGACCAAATAACCCAATCTAGTACCACCAGTAAAACTGGTATTGCCTGCTCAGCGGAATCTGCACACACGGCTCGAAACCGCGGGATCGGCTCGCACGGCTCGCATCCCAAAATAAGTATCAGACCGGCACACACGGCTGGGTCCAAAAAGAAAAGCCTACCTCCGGATTGGCACTCGAGGGGAGCGACCCACACGAGTAAAGTATCTCTGTCATCAGTATCACAAGTATCTCTGTAGCAGATGTCTCACAAGTATCACAATATAGCAGGACTGGATCATGACTATGATCAAAGTGGGAAAAACCATCCACTAAAGCGACCTGATACCCATATCTGATGCAATAGTACTCGATAAGTGGGAAAACTCCATCCACTAGAAAAGGCCCGATCCTCAATCGGATGCAAAGATCGACAAGCACAACCTCAATCTGATGCAAGGATAAACATCTGGTCGACCACCTGCTGTCCGTGGTCACCGCAATACCCTACAAGTCCACAATCTAATGCAATCCTGACTACACTATCCCAAACCCCTGCTCATACTCGAGCAACAAGCATCTGAATGCAAAGGAGAGTAATGAAACATGTTCAAATCCCAATATGATAGTGTAGCAATAAATAGTGGCTAACTAGATGTCGAGCATGCAACTGTACCACTTAAAAGCTGTAAAAGAATGTCAAATATTTATTTTAAAAGATTGATTTACTGTACTGATATAAAAGTTATTTGCATGCGAGATTATAGCCTTTGTCCCAGTCACAGTGTCCCAAGATAAGTTATCATATAATCTGTGGGGTCATATCAAATTTTAGGAGAGTTCATCCCAGCGGTTTTCATCAATTGTCATATTAGTTTGTCCCAATGGTTCTCATCAATTGCCATATTAATTCGTCCCAATTGTTCTCATAAATTGTCATATTAGTTTGTCCCAATGGTTCTCATCAATTGTCATATTAGTTCGTCCCAATTGTTCTCATCAATTGTCATATTAGTTTGTCCCGTTAGTTTGTCCCAATGGTTTTCATCAATTGTATTTTAGGGGAGTTCTAATAATCCCAGTGAGCTTGTCAAAAATGAGGTAAGCAACAACCGCCCACCTCGAGCAGCTCAAACCACACCCAGATAGTCTCCTGGCTGTCCACAGTCCCCTAAGACTGTTGTCTGTTGAGAACAGTGCACACATTGCACCAGGTGTAAATATACTATTCATAAAAACACAGCCTTTGCTGTTTTTCAGATAGCACGAAAAGAGAGGAGTTTTTCACCTCTGTATATTGCTCAGAAAAATCCGAAAAAATTACGACTGCGTTCCTCGCGAAGAGTAGATCGAAATCGACTCATCAAACGCCTCGATCTGATGATCCTACGCCAATATAAAAATCGGAGAAGTCGACGCTATCCAGAAATTTCCACAGCAAAAAGGGGGGTCAAAGAGACCTCGGGAATCATACCAAAAGTACGAAATGGAGCAAAGTGATCAACACGAAAATCGAAGCCTTACCTCTTAGGAACGCGCTGTCGCAAAAATCGTTCAAAAATTCCTCCTGTTTAGAACATAGGGATTTTTCGACTGACCTGCGACGGGAAATAGGCCGAAAAAGAAAATCGTCTCAGTGCGCCGCGTCGGAGATAACTCACTATCAGTAACTTCAAAAATTCTGAAATTTTTAGGAGAGAGAGAGAAGAGAGAGAGGAACAACTTTTGTAAAGGGCCTAGACTCTGTTTCTCTCTCTACAGCACGCAAACCGAGGTGAGAAATGGATAGGGGGTGAGAATCCTATTTATAATGGGCCAAAGGAATCTTGGGCTCCACACGGGATCCAGACAAAACAGGAAATACCGAAATGGGCCAACCAGAACTCGCCACGTGTCCACAAAACAGCAAACAGCACGTGCAAGCCCACTCAAAATCCGCCACGTGTCCACGTGGTGCACGTGCTTGCTCCACGCTCCGGGTTTTCCGGAAAATGTCGGCCAATCAGGAAGCGCCACGTGTCACAGTCCCCACAGCCTTCTAGAAGCCGGCCAGCCTGTTACGGAATTTGAGTTGGCGTAATTTCGTGAAAGGTTCAAGTCTTGAAGATTGAAGGTGAAGAAGGTTGGATCATTTAACTCAATCTCAAGAAAGAAGAATTCAAAAGGATCAGGTATGTTTAACTAAAGATTTTTGGTGATCCGAATACTTCTTGTAGTATAGAAACACCTGGAAAAATTTTTCATTGCATAAAAATCAAAAACTGGACATGGGACATGTTCAGGATCCGGATCAGACATTCCAATCCGGATCCCGAAGGGTGTTCGTTCATACACTGGTTCAATCCGGATCGCAGCGTCTCATGATCCGGATCCCGAACACTAGTTTTACCTTTTTACTTGCACGATCCGGATCAGGATTTGCAATCCGGATCCCGAACGTTGATGTTTGGTGAAACTGTATGAACGATCCGGATCAGCCATTTCGATCCGGATCCCGAACTATTGATTTTCTGGAAACCGTCTTTCTTGCTACTGCAATCCGGATCGCCGAAATCCGATCCGGATCGCCGTCCGTAAAATTTCCAGAAATGGTAGGTTTTTGATTCTTATCTCCTTCCTAGGGTTTCTAACCTATAAATAGACCCTATGATTCTTTTTCTAGGGCTAAGAAAATAAGAAGGAAAATAGCCGTCATAATCAAATATCATCTTATACGGCCTAAGATCCACATATAGAGAAGAAAGGAAATCATTAGATATTACTCTATGTTTCTTCATCTATATTGATTAGTTTGATTCTAGGTTTTCATACTCACATCTTGAGTTGAATCAAACTAATGAATACTTAGATGGTATTTCCGATCTATTTCTAATCTAAGTATTCGGCGGATCATCACCACCCAAAAACAACGATTTCCCCAAAATCGGCGCGTGGATTCGCGTGTCCTTGTGGATTCAAGGTTCAACCGCTCTCGTGGATTCAGAGCGAGGTACATTCGTGGATTCGAAGCGTGCTACTGGGTGAAGACCGTGGATTCGGTCGGACGTCGTGGACTCGACGTTGGACGCCGTGGATTCGGCGTTGGACGCAGATCGTGGATTCGAGACGCGTTGCGGAACGAGCGGAGAAGATCAACTAGGAGCGTATGGTAAAAGGTTGGGTCGTCTGTGAGTACGTTAAATCACCTTGTACGTGTTTCAATTCTAGTGGATTTCACCGTGTTATCGGTCCCGTGGTTTTTTACTCCGGTTTGGAGTTTTTCCACGTAAAAATCTTGCGTGTTCATTTATTTTTCCGCATTGGGTTTTATTGCGCAATGATTTTTTGAGTGTTTATTGTTTACACCTATTCACCCCCCTCTAGGTGTTTTTTCCCCTATTTAGATCTATATTACATATAACCCAACAAGTGGTATCAGAGCGGGAATAGGGTTGTAAAAAATGGTTGAAGGTGGAAACATCAACAGACCCCCATTCTTCGATGGAACAAATTACGCGTACTGGAAAGTACGGATGAAAGCCTTTTTAATTTCCATCGACGAACGGGTGTGGCAATCAATTGAATTAGGATGGTCTAATCCAACTGAAATTATTGGTGATGTTCGCACCATCAAACCTAGGTCGAAGTGGACCAAGGAAGAGTTAGATTCATCTTCTTACAATGGCAAGGGAATTAATGCTATTTTTAATGCCTTATCTCAAACTGAATTCTCTCGCGTCTCGGCATGTGAGACTGCGAAAGAAATCTGGGATGTTCTTCAGGTTACACATGAGGGAACTAACCTCATGAAGATTCAAAAGCTGCAAATGCTTATGAGCAGATTTGACTCCATTTTTATGGCAGAAAATGAATCTTTCACGGACTACTATACACGATTGCAAGACATCGTAAACTCATGTGCTAACCTGGGAGAGAAGATTCTAGAATTTAAAGTTGTAAGAAAGATATTAAGAACTCTTCCTGAACGATTTCGCCCAAAGGTTACAGCCATTGAAACTATTAAACACCCGGACGAAATACGTGTAGAAGAACTAGTTGGCTCATTACAAACTTATGAAATGACATTTACTACTAACTATTCTTCGGGAAAAGCATCCTCTTCTAAGTCTTCAGGTTATGCGTTGAAAACAACTAAGGAAGAAGACGCGGATACATCCTCCTCAGACGATGACGAGAACCTATCTATGGAGGAATTTGAGAAGCAACTCGCTCTCTTGACAAGGAAGTTTCGCCGCAACTTTCGAAGGGGTAATTCAAGTAAATCTCCATCCTTCGGAAAGTTGAAGAAAGGCAAGGGTACTTCAAGTTATAAGTCAAGAAAGAAAGAGGACTTTTCAAAGGATAAGAAAAGTTCAGAGGGACAAGTCCAATGCTTCAAGTGCCGAGGATACGGCCATATCTCAACGGAGTGTCCAACTAAGAATCCGCCGAAGAAGAAAGTGATGCAAGCCGTCACTTGGGATGACAACTCAACGTCAAATGAGTCATCCTCAAGTGATGAAGAAGAAAGCGCAACGACATTCCACGCGTCCACATCTTCACCCTTCATGTGCTTAATGGCAAGCACATCCGACTCGCTATCCAACTCCACTGTTGAAAAGAATGCAACGGACAATGAATCGGATGATTCGGAAGGTGAAGATTTTGCTTTAGCCTACCACAGACTTTTACGGGATTCAAAGAAACCGGCTAAGCAAAACAAGGGGTTGAGAGGGAGATTGCAGGATCTCGAAGAAGAAGTAAAAAGGGTAACTTCTCTCTCGACCGATCTTGAAGTGGAAAGGGACAATTTGATAAAAGCAAATGTTTCCCTTCAAGAGTCCAATGAGCAACTCGAGAAGAATTATATAGATATGGTGAACAAAGCGAATTACTTCTTGAAGCTCTACGGCGAGGCCCGACAGGAAAAATTGGAAATGACAGAGACCATTTTCCAACTCAAGGATGACTTACAGCAATTTTCTTCTGCAAGGAGTAAGTTGGATAAACTTCTTGGTCTTGGTCAAACAAACAAGTTCGGCCTCGGATACAATCGAACTGAAGACAATTTTAGTTCGGTTGGGACAGTCTTTGTGCCTCAGTCGGTATCTCCTCCTCCGACACCGGAATTCACGACAACCAACGACAACAAGCCTACTTCACCCTCTTCGGAATCGTCAAGCACAAAGGTATGTTTTCGTTGTAATTTTGCAGGGCACATTGAAAGAAATTGCAAGATTGGAGCTCAAAGATCAAATCAACCACATCTTGCAACTGCTACCAATAAGTTCACTCCCCGGAATTCAAAGAAGGCCTTTTCAAAAGAAAAGAACATTGGTAGTACTTCAAATAAGACGATGACAAAAGAAAAAGATCAATCATACAAGACGTCTTCATCAAGGAAAATTTCTCAACCATTGCCAACATACTCCAAAACTCAAAAGGTTTGGGTATGCAAAGGTGAAATCCTTCCTTGTCTTTAATCGTTCTACGATTAAATGTTGTGTAGTTTATGTAGACTATTTTTCTTTCTTTTGGCCGACCCGTCAACCATCTTTGGGAGGTAAATGGTATATTTTCTTTTTGGTTGATGATTTCTCTCGGTATTCTTGGGTAGCATTTTTAAAAGAGAAAGCTGATACTTTTGATTCTTTTCACGAGATTTGCCATCGTATTATGATTGAAAAGAATGAAAAGATTATTCGTGTTAGAAGTGATAGAGGTGGAGAATTCGTTAACTCTAAATTCATTGACTTTTGCACTGCAAACGGTATTAAGCATGAATTCTCAGCACCCTATACACCTCAACAGAATGGTGTTGTCGAGCGCAAAAACAGGGTTGTTCAAGAGATGGCACGTGTTATGCTTCACAGCCGGAATTTACCGCTATATTTTTGGGCTGAAGCTGTGAACACTGCAATCTATGTAATTAATCAAGTTTATTTGCGCCCGGGAACGTTAAATACACCATATGAACTATGGTGTGGTAGAAAACCCAACATCAAATATTTTCGTATCTTTGGGAGTCGGTGTTATGTTTTGCGTGACCGCGAAAATCTTGGAAAATTTGACTCTCGAAGTGACGAAGGGATTTTCTTGGGTTATTCTACAAACAGTAGAGCATATCGAGTTTTTAACATAGAATCTAAGACGATCGTAGAATCGATAAATGTTAAAGTAGATGAAGCTTTTCACTTTGCATCTGAAAAATCTACCCTCGATATCTCTCTAGATGATGATACGCCTGCCATTGCATCTTCTCATGATAATACTTCCAATATTAATGATGCATCTAATGGTTCTTCAACTTTATCTGATGTGCAGGAATCGTCTCATGTACCTCCGAGTACTCCGTTACCTCAAACTTTACGCATCTCCAAGGATCATCCTGAATCAAACATCATTGGAGACCCACAAGAAGGAGTTAGAACTCGGAGGCAGCTGGTTTGTGGATTCGCTTGCTACGTATCATTAATCGAACCAAAGAACATAGATGAAGCTCTTCAGGATGACTACTGGATTGAAGCAATGCAGGAAGAGCTCCATCAATTTGAGCGAAACAACGTCTGGGAATTAACGAAGCCTCCAAAGCAACATAATGTGATGGGTACCAAATGGATTTTCAAGAACAAGAAAAATGAGGATGGTACTATCATCAGGAACAAGGCACGATTAGTTGCTCAAGGCTACTCTCAAGTAGAAGGTATAGACTTTGATGAAACTTTCGCCCCTGTAGCTAGACTCGAGTCCATTCGTATACTATTTGCTATTGCTTGTCATTTTAAAATCAAATTATTTCAAATGGACGTTAAGAGCGCGTTTCTAAATGGGTTTTTAAATGAGGAAGTTTATGTGGCTCAACCGAAAGGTTTTGTAGACCATAAACAACCTAACCATGTTTTTCGTTTGAAAAAAGCTCTTTACGGTCTGAAACAAGCACCGCGAGCATGGTACGAAAGGTTGACAAAGCACCTTTTGGAGAAGGGCTATACTCGAGGGGGAGCTGACAGGACTCTCTTTGTGAAGCATTATCAAAACAATTTCATTGTAGCACAAATCTATGTCGATGACATTATATTTGGTGCAACAAGAGATAATGATGCTTTTAAATTCGCGGAGACCATGGAAAGCGAATTTGAGATGTCCATGATGGGCGAATTGACTTATTTTCTTGGATTGCAAATTAAACAAAATGATGAAGGTATTCACTTGTGTCAATCCAAGTATGCAATGGAGTTGGTTAAAAAGTTTGACTTAGAAAATTCGAAGGATTTTCCGACTCCAATGGGAACTAGCCACAAGGGACTTGGAAGTGAATCACATAGTGAGAATGTAGACGAGAAACTGTATCGAAGTATGATTGGAAGTCTACTTTACCTCACGGCTAGTCGCCCGGATATATCCTTTAGTGTTGGGATTTGCGCGAGATATCAATCAGCACCAAAGGAGGTTCACCTGAAAGCGGTGAAAAGGATCATCCGGTACATCAAAGGATCAATTAATTTCGGAATTTGGTATCCTATGGGAACTAGTTTGGATATTGTTGGATACTCAGATGCCGATTGGGCAGGATCAGTGGATGATCGGAAAAGCATGAGTGGTGCATGCTTCTATCTTGGCCATTGCCTTGTTGCATGGCACAGTAAAAAGCAGAATTGCATAGCACTCTCGACTGCCGAAGCGGAATACATTTCAGCGGGTAGTTGTTCAACCCAACTCATTTGGATGAAAAGTGTGTTGAGCGACTTCCGGATTTCAGCATCTTCGGTAACAATTCTTTGTGACAACACAAGTACAATTAACATTTCTAAAAACCCTGTGTTGCACTCTAGAACAAAACACATTGAACTTAGATATCATTTTCTTAGAGAGCTAGTTGAATCAAATACTCTTCAACTTTCATATATTTCAACTGAATATCAATTAGCTGATATTTTAACAAAACCTTTGGATCAAAAACGTTTTATTCATTTGCGTAAAGCAATTGGAATGCTTTCCTTGAAATAAACTTCTTTTTTGAAACTCTTGCTTAGGTTAGGTTTTGTTTTTGTGTTTTTGTTCTTTATCTATGTTTATACATAGTACATTAATTGAGCATGTGTATTATTGACTTTACTTGCATCCTTTCATATAATTAGAAATTTATTATGCTTTGGATATCATAATAATTCAGTTGATGCATTGATCATTTATTTAAATTAAACCATTTTTAATTGATCAAAGTCAATTTCTCTCTCAATGATCTCTTGGTATTGTTTTTATCTTATTTGACTATTTAGTTGAGTATGAATTCGAGATCAATCCTTAGTTGAATACTTTATATCTTAAATTAATTGATAGCCATTGAGGGGGAGTCAAAGAAAAGTAAAATGCTCAAAAGATGTGGAAAGAGTTACATCCCAATGAGGAGTGTGAAAACTACCACCACATGGAGGAAAGAGCTACCACCTCGGTCGTCCGAGTACTGTGTGCAGCTACCACATGTATACCAAGTATGGTTGTTCAATTTTTGATTAAATAAAATGCATGATTGAAAATACTTGACTCCGTCAAATTTCAAGGTTGGTATAAGGTGGGTTTTTTTAATGAAAGATGCTCAAAGAGTCACTCTCTTCAACAGATTGACTAGATACATTATATAATTTATTTGGGATTTCAAACATCTATTGATCTTGGTAATTCATTTTCTTTACCATTTTAATGATTTGATAAACGCCGTACTTATAAGATCATGATGGATGTGTTTGAACTTGATCAACTTTAAAAGTTTTAATTTCTATAAATTGTCATGTCATTATTTGAATGTTATTGATAGATTTAACATAATTTATTTCTCTTGACATGAAACGATGATTTTTGTTTAAAGTTGATGTGCTAAAATGCTTACATACTTTTTCTGGATTTTATGGATTTTTCTAAAATTTTTCTGAAGAAAAAGTTGCAGCTGATCCGGATCGAGGTTAAGTGATCCGGATCCCGAACGCAGGCTTCTTCCTGCGGGCTAGCCGATCCGGATCGAAATCTCGATCCGATCCGGATCACGGCCAGGTTTTAATAAGAACAAGAGGGTTTTTGATTTCTTTTACCTTAATCTTTTGTTCTCTTGTCTCTAGAGCTTCTCTCTACTAGAATTCTTGCATCTTGAAGCTTTCCTAACTCAAGTTCTTCGAATCCAAGTAAGTTTTATTGATCAAAATCTCGTTTTTCACAGGTTTTCTCTATTTCTTCAAACGTGATGAGATTTTTCTATCCTTTTCGTTTGTGAATGGTTTTGGTCAAATCTCTTTTGAAATAAGAACTCTGGGTAGATTAGTTTTGATTATATGCTAGGTATTCTCCTGATTAACGAATTTTTGGGCTTCGATTCAAAAATTCGGGTTTTAGGCATATAATGGGAATTTTTCAAAATCATTGCAAATTGATCTAGTTTTAAAATTCCTTTTGCAAAACTAATTTGATTTTTAGTCTCTCTACATGATTATGATTGTTTGGGTACAATTCTTCTAATTTTTGAAAATTAACAATATTTCATGTGTTCTTGAGTTGGTCTTCACAGGACTTTAAATCTATTAAGCACTTGCACCAATGGCGTTCGCCTGGATAATCTTCCTTTTGGTAGCAATGGTAGGCCCTAGTGCATCTTCTATAAAAGAGAACAAGATGACCCAAATCAAGGAGAGACAAGGAAAGTTTATCAAAATAATTCAGAATCAGATGAGAAGACTGGGAAGAGATTTGTAAACAAGCACAACAAGCTGTTGACAAAGAAGAGAGGTTGTATTTGAAAGAACAAGAAGCTGATGAAATCTTCCTCAAACAACCAAGCAGTACCCTAGGCGAAAAGAAGTCGAGGGGAACTGGAA
>CM055071.1:6192661-6234851 GCA_029204045.2 Tillandsia leiboldiana | reverse complement strand
TAACTTACGCATCTCCAAGGATCATCCAGAATCAAACATCAGTTGGAGACTCCACAGAGGTAGTTAGAACTCGGGAGGCAGCTGGTTTGTGGATTCGCATTGCTACGTATCATTAATCGAACCAAAGAACATAGATGAAGCTCTTCAGGATGACTACTGGATTGAAGCAATGCAGGAAGAGCTCCATCAATTTGAGCGAAACAACGTCTGGGAATTAACGAAGCCTCCAAAGCAACATAATGTGATGGGTACCAAATGGATTTTCCAAGAACAAGAAAAATGAGGATGGTACTATCATCAGGAACAAGGCACGATTAGTTGCTCAAGGCTACTCTCAAGTAGAAGGTATAGACTTTGATGAAACTTTCGCCCCTGTAGCTAGACTCGAGTCCATTCGTATACTATTTGCTATTGCTTGTCATTTAAAATCAAATTATTTCAAATGGACGTAAGAGCGCGTTTCTAATGGGTTTTAAATGAGGAAGTTTATGTGGCTCAACCGAAAGGTTTTGTAGACCATAAACAACCTAACCATGTTTTTCGTTTGAAAAAAGCTCTTTACGGTATGAAACAAGCACCGCGAGCATGGTACGAAAGGTTGACAAAGCACCTTTTGGAGAAGGGCTATACTCGAGGGGGAGCTGACAGGACTCTCTTTGTGAAGCATTATCAAAACAATTTCATTGTAGCACAAATCTATGTCGATGACATTATATTTGGTGCAACAAGAGATAATGATGCTTTTAAATTCGCGGAGACCATGGAAAGCGAATTTGAGATGTCCATGATGGGCGAATTGACTTATTTTCTTGGATTGCAAATTAAACAAAATGATGAAGGTATTCACTTGTGTCAATCCAAGTATGCAATGGAGTTGGTTAAAAAGTTGACTTAGAAAATTCGAAGGATTTTCCGACTCCAATGGGAACTAGCCACAAGGGACTTGGAAGTGAATCACATAGTGAGAATGTAGACGAGAAACTGTATCGAAGTATGATTGGAAGTCTACTTTACCTCACGGCTAGTCGCCCGGATATATCCTTTAGTGTTGGGATTTGCGCGAGATATCAATCAGCACCAAAGGAGGTTCACCTGAAAGCGGTGAAAAGGATCATCCGGTACATCAAAGGATCAATTAATTTCGGAATTTGGTATCCTATGGGAACTAGTTTGGATATTGTTGGATACTCAGATGCCGATTGGGCAGGATCAGTGGATGATCGGAAAAGCATGAGTGGTGCATGCTTCTATCTTGGCCATTGCCTTGTTGCATGGCACAGTAAAAAGCAGAATTGCATAGCACTCTCGACTGCCGAAGCGGAATACATTTCAGCGGGTAGTTGTTCAACCCAACTCATTTGGATGAAAAGTGTGTTGAGCGACTTCCGGATTTCAGCATCTTCGGTAACAATTCTTTGTGACAACACAAGTACAATTAACATTTCTAAAAACCCTGTGTTGCACTCTAGAACAAAACACATTGAACTTAGATATCATTTCTTAGAGAGCTAGTTGAATCAAATACTCTTCAACTTTCATATATTTCAACTGAATATCAATTAGCTGATATTTAACAAAACCTTTGGATCAAAAACGTTTTATTCATTTGCGTAAAGCAATTGGAATGCTTTCCTTGAAATAAACTTCTTTTTGAAACTCTTGCTTAGGTTAGGTTTTGTTTTTGTGTTTTTGTTCTTTATCTATGTTTATACATAGTACATTAATTGAGCATGTGTATTATTGACTTTACTTGCATCCTTTCATATAATTAGAAATTTATATGCTTTGGATATCATAATAATTCAGTTGATGCATTGATCATTTATTTAAATTAAACCATTTTTAATTGATCAAAGTCAATTTCTCTCTCAATGATCTCTTGGTATTGTTTTTATCTTATTTGACTATTTAGTTGAGTATGAATTCGAGATCAATCCTTAGTTGAATACTTTATATCTTAAATTAATTGATAGCCAATTGAGGGGGAGTCAAAGAAAAGTAAAATGCTCAAAAGATGTGGAAAGAGTTACATCCCAATGAGGAGTGTGAAAACTACCACCACATGGAGGAAAGAGCTACCACCTCGGTCGTCCGAGTACTGTGTGCAGCTACCACATGTATACCAAGTATGGTTGTTCAATTTTTGATTAAATAAAATGCATGATTGAAATACTTGACTCCGTCAAATTTCAAGGTTGGTATAAGGTGGGTTTTTTAATGAAAGATGCTCAAAGAGTCACTCTCTTCAACAGATTGACTAGATACATTATATAATTTATTTGGGATTTCAAACATCTATTGATCTTGGTAATTCATTTTCTTTACCATTTTAATGATTTGATAAACGCCGTACTTATAAGATCATGATGGATGTGTTTGAACTTGATCAACTTTAAAAGTTTTAATTTCTATAAATTGTCATGTCATTATTTGAATGTTATTGATAGATTTAACATAATTTATTTCTCTTGACATGAAACGATGATTTTTGTTTAAAGTTGATGTGCTAAAATGCTTACATACTTTTTCTGGATTTTATGGATTTTTTCTAAAATTTTTCTGAAGAAAAAGTTGCAGCTGATCCGGATCGGGTTAAGTGATCCGGATCCCGAACGCAGGCTTCTTCCTGCGGCTAGCCGATCCGGATCGAAATCTCGATCCGATCCGGATCACGGCCAGGGTTTTAATAAGAACAAGAGGGTTTTGATTTCTTTTACCTTAATCTTTTGTTCTCTTGTCTCTAGAGCTTCTCTCTCTAGAATTCTTGCATCTTGAAGCTTTCCTAACTCAAGTTCTTCGAATCCAAGTAAGTTTTATTGATCAAAATCTCGTTTTTCACAGGTTTTCTCTATTTTCTTCAAAACGTGATGAGATTTTTCTATCCTTTTCGTTTGTGAATGGTTTTGGTCAAATCTCTTTTGAAATAAGAACTCTGGGTAGATTAGTTTTGATTATATGCTAGGTATTCTCCTGATTAACGAATTTTTGGGCTTCGATTTCAAAAATTTCGGTTTTAGGGCATATAATGGGAATTTTTCCAAAATCATGCAATTGATCTAGTTTTAAAATTCCTTTTGCAAAACTAATTTGATTTTTAGTCTCTCTACATGATTATGATTGTTTGGGTACAATTCTTCTAATTTTTGAAAATTAACAATATTTTCATGTGTTCTTGAGTTGGTCTTCACAGGACTTTAAATCTATTAAGCACTTGCACCAATGGCGTTCGCCTGGATAATCTTCCTTTTGGTAGCAATGGTAGGACCTAGTGCATCTTCTATAAAAAGAGAACAAGATGACCCAAATCAAGGAGAGACAAGGAAAGTTTATCAAAATAATTCAGAATCAGATGAAGAAGACTGGGAAGAGATTTGTAAACAAGCACAACAAGCTATTGACAAAGAAGATAGGTTGTATTTGAAGAACAAGAAGCTGATGAAATCTTCCTCAACAACCAAGCAGTACACTATGCGAAAGAAGTCGAGGGGAACTGGAATTCAGATTGATAGACCCCTCGCCAGAGCTCGCTCTCTCCCTAGAGAATCTCCATGGACTGAAGGTCAAGATGCACCGTCTGGATCTATACTACATCCTTCAACGTCCTGGAGACACACAGCAAAAGCGAATGTATGGTCCTCAATTCGACAAGAACAGCGAAGATTGTCTGCTGAACAAGACAGTGTGTCTACAAATCTCCAACAGATTATCTCTGAGCAACATAAGATGAAAAGAAAGTGCTCCACAATGTCAAAAATGCTTCAAGCAATTTTGAAGAAGTTGGATTGTACCAATCCCACTAGTTCTGATTCAGACTGACTTAACTTTATTTCTAATCTTTTTGTGCAGGATTTCAGTTTGTAGGTTTTAATGTTCTGTTTTTACTTTGCTTTAGTTTTAGTTCTCAGGTTTTTCTTGATTTTGAAATTTTTAACTCTCCTTAAATTTTTGTAATTTTGGCTTAGTTTGTGACAAAAAGGGGGAGAGAGTTTAGAGAAAACTTGAACAATGATGATGTGAAAACTGTGTGAATGTGTGAACATCAAGGTAAGTATCACTTCAACTTCAACTTTGGTTTTTATCTTGTGATTTGTGTGCATGTCCCTACTAACTATTCGACTAACTATTTGGGCATGTAATATGACTAACAAGTTGATGTTGGACTAACACTTTGTGACATTTGGTTTTTAAATGCATAGAAGATATGTTGGTTTTTGACTATGATTCTCTTACATATCTGAATTCTCAAATGTCATGATGATCAGATAAACTCTATCTCTGTACTTGGTTTTGTATGTTTCAATTCTTGAGGTATCTAACGATTCTTTTTGTCAAGAATGATTTCTTTGTGCAGAGAGTACAGATGTCTAAGTCTAGAGTCTGTTTTAGGAGTTTATCTCATGTTTTTAAAATTTTTGGATCTCCATTGTAAATTTTTGTTTTATGGTGATAGCAACAAAAATATCTTTTTGAATTTTCTTTAGTGGATTTGTGTTTTGTCACGAAACCGCCAAAGGGGAAGATTGTTACGGAATTTGAGTTGGCATAATTTCGTGAAAGGTTCAAGTCTTGAAGATTGAAGGTGAAGAAGGTTGGATCATTTAACTCAATCTCAAGAAAGAAGAATTCAAAAGGATCAGGTATGTTTAACTAAAGATTTTTGGTGATCCGAATACTTCTTGTAGTATAGAAACACCTGGAAGAATTTTTCATTGCATAAAAATCAAAAACTGGACATGGGACATGTTCAGGATCCGGATCAGACATTCCAATCCGGATCCCGAAGGGTGTTCGTTCATACACTGGTTCAATCCGGATCGCAGCATCTCATGATCCGGATCCCGAACACTAGTTTTACCTTTTTACTTGCACGATCCGGATCAGGATTTGCAATCCGGATCCCGAATGTTGATGTTTGGTGAAACTGTATGAACGATCCGGATCAGCCATTTTGATCCGGATCCCGAACTATTGATTTTCTGGAAACCGTCTTTCTTGCTACTGCAATCCGGATCGCCGAAATCCGATCCGGATCGCCGTCCGTAAAATTTCCAGAAATGGTAGGTTTTTGATTCTTATCTCCTTCCTAGGGTTTCTAACCTATAAATATACCCTATGATTCTTTTTCTAGGGCTAAGAAAATAAGAAGGAAAATAGCCGTCATAATCAAATATCATCTTATACGGCCTAAGATCCACATATAGAGAAGAAAGGAAATCATTAGATATTACTCTATGTTTCTTCATCTATATTGATTAGTTTGATTCTAGGTTTTCATACTCACATCTTGAGTTGAATCAAACTAATGAATACTTAGATGGTATTTCCGATCTATTTCTAATCTAAGTATTCGGCGGATCATCACCACCCAAAAACAACGATTTCCCCAAAATCGGCGCGTGGATTCGCGTGTCCTTGTGGATTCAAGGTTCAACGGCTCTCGTGGATTCGGAGCGAGGTACGTTCGTGGATTCGAAGCGTGCTACTGTGTGAAGACCGTGGATTCGGTCGGACGTCGTGGACTCGACGTTGGACGCCGTGGATTCGGCATTGGACGCAGATCGTGGATTCGAGACGCGTTGCGGAATGAGCGGAGAAGATCAACTAGGAGCGTATGGTAAAAGGTTGAGTCGTCTGTGAGTACGTTAAATCACCTTGTATGTGTTTCAATTCTAGTGGATTTCACCGTGTTATCGGTCCCGTGGTTTTTTACTCCGGTTTGGAGTTTTTCCACGTAAAAATCTTGCGTGTTCATTTATTTTTCTGCTTTGGGTTTTATTGCGCAATAATTTTTTGAGTGTTTATTGTTTACACCTATTCACCCCCCTCTAGGTGTTTTTTCCCCTATTTAGATCTATATTACATATAACCCAACACAGCCAATCACAGCTTGCCACGTGGCAACTGGAATGTTCGGTGCTCCCGGTGCACGCCAAGCCCATGGACCGCGCACCCGCGCGCCTGCCCGCGCCTTCCCACGCTGCCCACGCCGCGTGCCGCTGCGCCCTGCTGCGCTCCGCGGCGCTCCGCCACCGCGCCGCCGCCCGCCGCCGCCCGCCGCCGTTCGCCGGTCGCCGGAACAGTAATTCCGGCGGCCGGAGTTACTGTTCCGGCGTGAACAGTACCCAAGTGCCGAAAAATTTAAGTGAATACACCATTTTGACCGTTTTCACGCGCTGAGTCCAAATCCGCCGTCCGTTTCGCCAAATTCTCATCCGAAATTTTGCCGAAAGCCCCCGAAAATGCCCATTTGATCCGATTTTCGCGCAGAGTCTATTTCTAAGGTCCAATTTCGATTCTACAAGTTCCGTTGCACCGTATATGCTCCCTACAGTCACTGTTTAATGTTGCACAGTTCCTGCTGGAGTCCGGATCATCACATCTAGGGTTGCCCTCGAGTGTTTCTGAAATTTATCGGTAGTTCTTGAGGAACCCTAAGTGTCTATTTATAGGTTAGAAACCTTTGGAAAGTGATAAGCATCAAAAACTGACTTAACAGAATTTTTCCCGCACGGCGGTCCGGACTGGATTTGGCTGATCCGGACTGTCGTCTTTTTTTAGCAATTTTCCTGAAAAAACAGTTCGGGGTCTGGACTGAAACATGAATCCGATTCGGACTGAAATAGGAATCCGATCCGGACTGAAACAGGAATCCGATCCGGACTGAAACAGGAATCCGATCCGGACTGAAAGTGCGCATGAACTAAACTATGTTCAGGGTCCGGACTGGATTGGTCTGATCCGGATCCTGAACATCCAATTTGTCCAGTTTTTGATTTTTAAGTAAAGAAAACTTATCCAAGTGTTTCTAAACTACACAAATGTATTCGGATCACCAAAATTATTTAGTTAAACATACCTGATCATTCTGAATCCATTCTTCTTGAGATTGGTGTAATTGATCCACAATTCTTTATTCGGGGTCCGGACTGGATTGGTCTGATCCGGATCCTGAACATCCAATTTGTCCAGTTTTTGATTTTTAAGTAAAGAAAACTTATCCAAGTGTTTCTAAACTACACAAATGTATTCGGATCACCAAAATTATTTAGTTAAACATACCTGATCATTCTGAATCCATTATTCTTGGAATTGGTGTAATTGATCCACAATTCTTTATCTTCAATCTTCAAGACTCAAAACACTGAGTGTCAACTTGAGCTCTTGTTGAATCTTCTCTGAGTCTTCGATTGCTGATTGACAATTTGATCACTTCAAGACTCCGACTCAACTCACGAAATATGCCAACACAAAAAGCCGTAACACCCACTATGTAATATCACAACCTTTCATATAACGTTTTACCCTCCTGCTAATAAAGTATAAGTTAGAGTAAACTAAATTAATGGGTTTACTTAATGTGATAATCTAGAGATGCGGGTATTTTCTGTGATAGAGCTCGAAAAATGGTGAACGGCGGTGCGACCGGATTCGAATTCCGACTTACGGATTCCCCATAAAGGGGTTTTTAGGATCGCGGTAGCCGTAGTGTGCATCGGAATCCGTGCGAGAGATTGTGCACGCTTTTCGAGGAGATGAGGAATTATCTCTAAGGAATAATTAAATAATAATTAAAGAATAAATACCCGATGTAGATTTCGACGGTACGTACCAAGAAACAGAATTTACTTCTCCCAAAAAAGAAACCCTAGCCGGAGAGAAAAGAAAGAAAGAGGAAAGGAGAAACCCTAACCGGAAGAGAAAGGGAAGAAAGAAGGAGAAAGCGGAGGGACCCGATCATCCACGACGAACGTTCCGAAGCCGGAAGCGTGAACGGATCGCCTTCTCCGACGAATCGCGGTAAGCGACACTCTTTTCGGTTTTCATTTCGGGGTTTTTGTCATCGTTTTTGGGTCTTCTTCCGTTGTTTTTGGGTTGGCAGCCGTCGCCGCCGCCGCCGCGCGGGGCTGCTGCACGCGCGGCCGCCGCTTGTGCCGCGCGGGGCTAGTGCCCGCGCGGGGCTGGCGCTCACGCGGCCAGCACAGGCGCCGCGTGGGGCTATCGCCCGCGCGGCCACGCCGCTGCGGCGCGCGGGGCTGGTGCCCGCGCGGCCAACTCTGCGCCGCGGGGGGCTGGCGCCCGCGCGGCCAGCGCAGGCGCCGCGCGAGGCTACCGCCCGCGCGGCCGCGCTGCTGTGCCGCGCGGGGCTGGTGCCCGCGCGGCCAATGCTGTGCCGCGCGGGGCTACCACCCGCGCGGCCAGCGCAGGTGCCGCACGGGGGTGGCGCCTGCGCGGCCAGCACAGGCGCAACGCATGGCTATCGCCTGCGTGGCCGCGCCCCTGTGCCGCGCGGGGCTGGTGCCCGCGCGGCCAACGCTGTGCCGCGCGGGGCTGGCGCCCGCGCGGCCAGCATAGGGGCCGCACGGGGCTATCGCCCGCGCGGCCGCGTCGCTGCACCACGCGGGGCTGGCGCCCGCGCAGCCAGCGCACGCGCGGCCAACGCACGCGCCGTGCGGGGCTGCTGCCCGCGCGGGGCTGGTGCCCGCACGGCCGCCGCTTGCGCCGCGCGGGGTTGGAGCCCGCGCGGGCGCGTCGCTTGCGCCGCGCGGGGCTGGTGCCCGCGCGGACGTCGCTCTCACCGCGCGGGACTGGCACCCGCGCGGCTGCACCGCACGCTGTACGCGTGCCGTGCGAGGGGCTGTTTCATCGCCACCATCGTCGCCGCCGCCATCGCGGGTCGTTAGTCTTTTGTTTGCGCTTTCGAAGTCGTGTTTTGCTTATGAGTGTCTTATCTTACCTGTTATGCCCTGTTGTGGGACTTTTTTTTCGGTTCGGGTGTCGTCTGAAGGTGCCGGTCGATTTGCAGGATTCCGATCGACGCAATTTGAGGTTGGTACCTTTGGCTAGTTTCGGTATAATGTCGTTTCCGTGTAATTCGTATGATTAAAGTAGATGTTTTGGTAAACTGTCTAACCCCATTGCATGTAAATCCCGTTTTATATTCTAACTGAGGCGGCTGAGGTCGCAGTACCGTTTTATATTCTAACTGAGGCGGCTGAGGTCGTAGTATTGTTTTATATGCTCGTATTGCTTACACGCACACCGGCGGTCTGGCTACCGCACAGGGTGTATTTTTCCGGAAAGATTGTAAGGATTACCTGTTTACCCCACAACTAGGGATGATGGGGACCCCTCACGGTGAGGCAAACTGCTACTTGGGCAGTGGAGGGGTTGGAGGCACCAAGAATTGAGCACGGTATTTGGGGTTGGGGCGCAACTTCTTTTAATTTCTGGGGTAGGGGCCCAACATGTTTTCTATCTGGGGTAGGTGCCCAGCGTGATTGTGACAGGGATTTGGCGATACATGAGGGGGAAGTGAATGCTCTGGTGTATCGGTTTGACTTTTCAGTTTATTGCATTTACTTGTTTACATCTACTTTATCAGTCACTGACTACCCACACTGTGACAGGTCCGAGCAGGGGTAGGAACCGGGACGACGGTGAGGCATCGGTTAGAGGACCCTAGCCATTGAGGCTATTAAACATTACAAGTTTATGGTTATCTCCTTTTGTGTTTGGTTAGTATGTCTGTGATTACTTGTGTATGGTTTATTGTGGATGTTGGATTGAGAACGTAGGGTAGGAATATCTACTTATACCTGTGAATGTTGAGATGTATGAATGCGGCTCGTTTTCAAATACAACCATGGTTTCAAAAGTGTTTTCAAACCAAGTGTCGTGTGGGCACTGATTCCTTAACCCGTGGATTTATCCTTTTAAATAAGGTTGCCGCTTAAAAGAGATTGCGAAAACGTTTTGTAAAATCGGGTGTCGTGTGGACACCGTTTTCCAAACCTATGAATTTATCCTTTCGAAAAGTGTGGTGATTATGTTTGTATGGTTAGATGTAATCTCTCTTTATTATTGCTCAATGATTGCTTGGTTAAAGTACTTGTCGTGCTCGGAACGCCGTACATATACAACGGAGGCTCCGCCCGTTTAGGGAGTGAATTTGTGTATGTGGCGGGTCTGGCGCGCACCGGAGGCAAGGTTCTTTTCAAGAAAAGAAGAAAAAAAATATATGTGCGTTTTCCGCTCTTTTAGAACCTCCGGGGCGTGACACACTAGGTCTACCAGAGGCAAAAAGGGGAAGAAGAGTGGTAAACAACAAAACTGCTGAAAAAGGAAACTACCGCTACTATGCCTCTAAATGCATCAGTAACCAAACTGTCCCGGTAACCCAATCTATCCATCAAAAAAAACTGGTACTGCCTGCTGCCGCCCTCATCATCGCGCAAATAAAGCCGCGCCGATGTGATAGCAAAACTCCTGCTGCTGCCCTCATCATCGAGCAAGTAAAGCCGCGCCGATGTGATAGCAAAACTCCATCACTGTCTGACCCCCATGCTCCGAAGGGGAACTCGAAGGGAGCGACCCACACGAGGAAAGCAACACCGGGCATATAAAGCCGCGCCGGTGTGATAACAAAACTCAATCACCGTCACAAGTATCATAAAAGCAGGACTGGATCACGACTCTGATCAAAGTGGGAAAACCCATCCACTAAAGGGAAACCCGATCCCCAATCTGATGCATAAGTAACCATCCGGTCAACTGCCCAATATCCGCGGTCGCCGCGATACCCACTGTCAACAATCAAGCCCAACAACCGACACCCGATCAACCGCCCAATATCCACGGTCACCGAAATAACCCACAATCACAATCATGTCCCACATCCGACATCCGGTCAACCGCCTACTATCCGCGGTAGCCGCAATACCCCACAACCCATAATCAAATACCACATGTCCCAGACCCTAGGGTCCCGGCTACACTATCCCGTACTCCTGCTCAAACCCGAGCAACAAGAACCACCTAACTAAAGAATAAGGAGAAAAGAAGCAAGCATGGTTTCTCCTAAGTCAAGTTCCAACATGATAGTGTAGCGATAAGAAATGGCCTAGCTAAATGTCCATACAAGCATGCAAAAGTCCCGAGAAGATAGAAAGAGTACATATATCATTTTCTGACTTATGTTTAGCATGATAACAGTTCCTGACATTCAATATAGCATGATATCCCAAGTCCCATACCATTCCCACATGAATAGCAAATATTAAACATATAAACCGCTATTCATCCACAAATAACTATCCACCTATGCATGTCCAAAAATATATCCCCAAGTGGTACCCACCATCCAGGTAAATTACATGGCCTCAATATCATAATCAAATCCACATGCAAGGTTATGTGCTAACATAGCAATCCACATGTCCAAACTCATATGCATAATCCCAACCACGAGTGTTGATCAATCAATATGTCCAATAAAATGATCACTCTAATATTCCTAGTGAGTATGTCAGAATAGAGGGATATTGTAGTGATCCGGCCTTTCGGGGTATTTTTGACTTACATATAGTCATTTAAGCCTTTAAGTGAAATAAAATTATTCAATTCCTAAAAGTTGGCCATTGTGAGGTGCTGGTATTTTTCTGCGATAGAGTGCGGAAAAAGAAAGCCAACGGTGCGATCGGATCTGAAATCCGATATCGGGATCTCCCGGAACGGAATTCCTAGTGATACGGTGATTAAGTCATGCATCGGAATCCGTGCAAAATATCTTGCACCCGTTAGAGATAAGGTGGGTTATCTCGTAGGGGATAATTAATTAGTTAATCAATTATCCATGAGGGAAAATAGAATTCTCTTACGTACTAATTAAAAAAGATAATTAATTAAAGATTTAATACGAGCTATAAAAGGGATCCCGATTATCGGAAAGAAAAGAAAAGAAAGAAATAAAAACCCTAATCGGTGAGAAGAGAAAAAGAAAAGAAAAGACGGAACCCTAGCCGGAAGAAAGGGAAAGGAAGGAGCCCGATCTTCCCAGACACCGAACCGAAGGCAAGAATGCGACCGGACAACCTTCCCGTCGATCTTCGGTTAGTAAAATAATTGTTATAATTTATTTGGGATTTTTCCGTCGTCTCTTTTGTTTGAGTTCTTGGTTTCTTGGTTTCTCCGTCGTATCCGTCACCGTCGCCGTCGTCGTCATCATGCTAGGGCACGGAACGGACGGCGGAGGCGCGCGGTGCCGCTAGGGCATCGCGCGGAGGAGAGTCCCGGACGACACCCATGCGGACCCGCAACCGCGCGGGCACCGCATGGGCGCCGCGCGGCTGCCGCACGGGCGGCACCCGCGCAGACCCGCAACCGTGCGGGCACCGCGCGGGCGCCGCGCGGCTGCCGCGCGGACCCGCAACCGCGCGGGCGGCACCCGCGCGGTCCCGCAACCGTGCGGGCACCGCGCGGGCGCCGCGCGGCTGCCGCGCGGGCGGCACCCACGCGGACCCGCAACCGCGCGGGCGCCGTGCGGGGCCGCACCCGCGCGGGCACCGCCCGGCCGCCGCACGGGCAACACCCGCGCGGGCACCGCGCGGCCGCCGCACGGGCAACACCCGCGCGGGCACCACGCCGCGGGGGCGTCGCCCGGACGACGACGGACGACGACGGCGGCGCGGGATTTCCGTTTCGTCAACCCGGACGGTGTTGGACTTTTCCGTCAAAAAGAGTAAATTGGGTCTTTTGTTTTCGGATGTTAGTACACGTTTTTTACTATAGTTATCCTTGCGGACTTTCTTTAGGTCCAAGTGCGCAGCGGGGGTGCGCGAAGGATTCAGGTGTTCCGATTTCTCTTCAAATAGGTGGGTACGGTTGCTGTAAATACAACCAGTGCAGTAAGTGCATCTATCGTCATTAAAATGTTCTTAATTTATCTAACAAAGTAGATGGACAGTTTACCCTTTCACATAATTGTGTTTTTATCTAACAATTGAAGCGGCTACGGTCGCGGTGCTCATGACACGCCGATCTCGGCAAATCCGTTTTCGGATGCTGCACGTACACAGGCGGATTGGCCTCCGCATGGGTGTACTTTTCCAGAAGAGTGGTCTATTTTTGACCCGTGTACCTCACAAAGTGGTGGGTGCTGTGAGGACCTCTTCGCGCCCGCTGAAAATAGCACACCAGCACCGTGAAGAGGTTAAATGCATCAAAGAGGTGTTTGCGCACGAGGGGAGACTTTAGTCTCCCCAACAGGGACTCTGGGGTTGGTGCCCAACTTAATTGATAAATCTGGGGTTGGTGCCCAACTTAATTGATAAATCTGGGGTTGGGGCCCAGCTTAATTATGTGCAGGGTTTTAGCGAAAGGTTCCGGTGTTTTCGGTTTGCTCCTTATTCCTTATTGTTATTAGACATCTACGTTGTTTGTCACTGACATTACCCACTCCGTGACAGGTGTTACGAGGTGCGTTAGCCGGGAGGGCGGTGAGACTGCGTCGCGAGGACCGTAGTCAGACACTTGGGTTTATTATCTCATTTCCCTTACGCTTCTTCTAGTTAATTTGCTTGTGGATTGTATTAGTCGTGGACATGTATTAGTTAGCGCTGTGGATGAGGTGTACTTTTATACTTTGATGCTTTTAGTGATGTTTTCATACGCGGCATGTTTTCAAGATAAACCAAATGATTTCGAAAATGTTTTCTCAAAACGAAGTGCCGTGTGGGCACGGGTTTTGCAACCGCTGGTTTTATCCTTTCCAAACGGTGACGCCGCTTTTATAACATTAGTTAAGTTACTGTACTCTGTTTGACGATGTATGTCTATTGTATGGCTGATGGTTGATGTACGCTTGTTGTAAATGAGACGCCGTGCATATACAAAGGAGACTCTGTCCGTGGGCAGAGAGAATTTGTGTATGTGGCGGTCTGGCACGCACCGGGGATGAGGTTTAAGTTACCTTGTTAAGAAGAAAAAAAAATAATACACGCAATTTTCCGCTTTGATAGACTCAAAAACCCCCGGGGGCGTGACAGATTAAATGGTATCAGAGAGAACAACCATAACCATCGTAGACGTGATCCACATCCACAGTGTAAGGTGCCACAAGCAAATTAGACATGAGATAACCAAGGTATAGGTGCGTAGTACGTGAGAGTACGGGGAAAAGGGGACGTAATGTAGGTGTAATCGTAAGGCAGGGTGTTAGGGTTATAACCTTAGGGTTAACGTGGTTTCTTTGTATCACAGCAGACAACGGCCAGGATCCGGCCACCGAGTGCTAACCATTCTCAATGGACAGGATAGATCCCGTAGCCGCAGCCAACCGCTTACTCCGCAACCAGCTACGCGACATAGCAGGGCAGATGCTAACTCTCACTGAGCGCCTAGGCCTACTGACTCAGGATTTCGAGGACGTCGACCGCATCTAGCGAGACGCCAGGGACGGCGCCTATCGGGGAATGCCACCCGCAGGGTTCCCTACTTTTAACGAAGCGGTTATGTTGGCCCGGCGGGCAGAGCAAGAACTGGCCGAGACACGCGCTCGGCAGAGTTATCCCTATCCCAGTCCGGCGGAGGACCCTTTCCAGCAGGGCCCGGCACTCAAACGCCCGAGGACAGAGGGGAACTTTGGAAAGTCAAAGAGAGGAGAATCCAAACCGCAGAGGAAGCCGTGTCCCATATGTAGTGGGGCGCATCAGGTGACTGATTGTCCATGGAGTCACGGCCACTGCTACCGATGTGGCAAACCAGGACACGCACGCTACGAGTGCCCATGGAAACCGGGCACCACCAGGCCTCCGGCACCGCGATCGAAGGGGACAGAGAAGACTGCTACACCCGCTCCGCAAGGGGGCCCCGCCCCGGAGGGCCGAGAAGGAGGACGACCGGAGAAAGCACGGAAGGACGAACCGACACCAGCAAGGGACGCGAAACCACCTCGAGGACCGTGCGTAATCTGCGAGGGTGCTCACCCGGTGGCAGAATGTACGTGGAGGTACCATTACTGCAATCAGTGCGGCTTACCGGACCACTCCCGTGCCTTCTGCCCTCAGAGGCCCATCCCCGCCGCCGCCGCGCCACCACAGCAGACAGGACCAGAGAGTGCTGCGGCCCCCGTTCAGCCAAAGGATTCGCCTGACGACCAGCAATCCGCAGACTCCTCAGACGTCAAGTCCCTTCCCCAGCACGCCGTACGACGCTGGCCCAAGGGCTGTGGACGGACTCCCCGGGATACTAAAGTGGAGGACGCGACGTCCCAGACCTAGTAACGGCAGGTAATTTGTGGTTTCTCTTTTTCCTCTTAGATTAGGAACACCGGTTACACCTTAGCCTGCTACCCCTGTTAGACTTTCTTTCTCCCTCCCTCGATCTAAAATCCTTAAGTATTAGGCGAAGCCTTCCCCGGCCGATGTGCGCGGGCGGGCTTCGAAGCATAGGAGAACCTTGTGTACTCGGGGCCCGTTAAGGGCCATGCAAGGAATAAATAGGCTCCACCCTATGCCTTGCAGCCGAGAACCCAATGGGCCGATAGGTAGTTCAGGGCCGCTCCCCAGATAAGGATCAGCGGTCCCGTGGTAAAGGAATTTCCGGACGTGTTTCCGGCAGAGCTCCCCGGAGCGCCGCCGGAACGAGAAGTCGACTTTCCTATTGAACTACTTCCCGGCATCAAACCCATCACCAAGGCACCGTACAGGATGGCCTTCGCGGAGTTGAAGGAACTCAAGGCACAGTTGGAGGACCTTTTGGATAAGGGCTTCATCAGGCCTAGCGCGTCACCCTGGGGCGCGCCCGTCCTGTTTGTGAGGAAGAAGGACGGAAGTCTCCGATTGTGCATCGACTACCGGGAGATAAATAAGGTCACCGTTAAGAACAAGTACCCCCTGCCAAGGATCGACGACCTCTTCGACCAACTACAGGGGGCGACGGTGTTTTCAAAGATTGACCTGCAGTCGGGCTATCATCAGGTCCAGGTCAAGGGGGAGGACATCCAAAAAATGGCTTTTCGGACTCGCTACGGCCATTACGAATTTACAGTAATGCCGTTTGGGCTCACAAATGCCCTGGCGGTGTTCATGGACATGATGAACAGGGTATTCAAACCCTTCCTGGACTTATTCGTGGTGGTCTTCATCGACGATATCCTCATCTACTCCCGTACAGACGAGGAACATGAAGGACATCTGCGCACAGTCCTCCAGACCCTACGGGAACAGAAACTCTACGCCAAACTCAAAAAGTGTGAGTTTTGGCTCCGTGAGGTCGGCTTCCTGGGGCACGTAATCTCGGCGGCTGGGGTCGCAGTCGATCCGAAGAAGATAGATTCGGTGACGGACTGGTCCCAACCGACGACGGTGACGGAGGTTCGAAGCTTTCTAGGATTAGCCGGGTACTACCGGCGCTTCGTGGAGGGTTTCTCTAAGATAGCCACCCCCCTAAACCGTTTGACTAAAAAGGGGGAAAAGTTCATCTGGACGGACAAATGTCAGAGGAGCTTCGAGGAGCTCAAGGATAGATTGACGCGAGGTCCGATTCTCGCCCTGCCAGAACCAGGGGAGGATTATGAAGTGTATTGCGATGCGTCGCGAAACGGACTGGGTGGAGTACTCATGCAACGGGGAAAGGTTATAGCCTATGCGTCAAGGCAGCTCAAAGAATATGAGCGAAACTACCCCGTGCACGATTTGGAACTCGCAGCGTTTGTGTTCGTCCTCAAGCTTTGGAGACACTACCTGTATGGGGCACACTGCAATGTGTATTCAGATCATAAAAGTCTTAAGTACCTTTTCACCCAAAAGGAGTTAAATTGGCGACAAAGACGGTGGCTCGAGCTACTGAAGGATTACGATTTAACGATCCACTACCACCCGGAAAAGGCAAACGTGGTGGCCGACGCCCTGAACCGTAAGGGGCAGGCCGAAAATGCAGGGGTAAGTGCCATCACCCAGCAAGATAGTCTGATTGCGGAGTTTTCGCGATTAAGACTAGAAGTAGTATCGGCGGGTACAGTCGAACAACTTCTGACACTGGTGGTCGGACCTACCTTGCTTGACAGAATTCTCGAGGGGCAGTCGACTGATGACCAACTCCAGCTGGTGCGAAATAGAGTAACTGCCGACCAAGAAGGTGATTTTACAGTAAACTCCGACGGCACGATACGATTTCGGGGATGAATCTGCGTGCCGGATCTACTGGAACTCAAAGAGGAAATCCTGCGGGAGGCGCATACTGCTCCATATGCAGCGCATCCCGGGGGAACGAAGTTGTACAAGGATGTCAAGCAGACCTTCTGGTGGCCCAAAATGAAGGGAGACGTGACTCGGTTTGTGGCACACTGCCTGGTGTGCCAACGAGTGAAGGCCGAGCACCAGCGCCGGCAGGAAAATTGCAACCTTTACCGGTGCCCGAGTGGAAATGGGACATGATTACCATGGATTTTGTGACCGGGTTCCCGAGATCGTCACAGGGACACGATGCAATATGGGTAATTGTGGACCGTCTGACGAAATCGGCCCACTTTCTGCCCATACACACGACGTGGACGCGGGAACGACTGGCGCAAACCTACGTCAACGAGATAGTAAGGTTGCATGGGGTGTCGACATCCATCACGTCGGACAGGGACACGCGATTTGTGTCAAACTTTTGGCAGAGTCTGCAGCGAGCAATGGGAACCAAGTTGCACTTCAGTACGGCTTTTCATCCGCAGACCGACGGACAATCAGAGCAGGTGATACAAATTGTGGAGGACATGCTTCGGGCATGCGTTTTAGACCTGGGCGAAGGATGGGCACGGTGTTTGCCCCTAGTGGAATTTGCCTACAATAACAGTTACCAGGCCAGCATTCAGATGGCACCATACGAGGCCCTGTACGGGCGCCGCTGTCGGTCTCCAATATGCTGGGACGACTTGGGTGAGCGTAAGTTTCTGGGCCCAGATTTGGTGGAGGAGACCGAAGCAAAGGTGCGATTGATTAGACAAAGGCTACTGACCGCCCAGAGCAGACAGAAAAGCTACGCGGACAACAGACGCCGAGACTTAGAGTTCATGGTGGGTGAGCATGCGTTACTCCGAGTTTCGCCCTCCAAGGGGAACCGACGCTTCGGCATAAAGGGAAAGTTAAGCCCGAGGTACGTAGGACCGTTCGAGATCCTAGAACGCGTAGGACCGGTGGCGTACCGATTAGCCCTGCCGCCGAATCTCGAACGAGTCCATAACGTGTTCCATGTCTCAATGCTCCGAAAATACCTAGCTGATCCCTCTCATGCCTTGGATGCCTCCACCATCGAGTTGCGAGAGGATTTAAGCGTCGAGGAGACGCCGGTGCGGATTTTGGCAAGAGAGGACAAGAAGTTGCGCAATCGAACTATCCCCTATGTGAAGGTCCAGTGGAGCAACCACGAAGAGCGCGAGGCGACGTGGGAACTGGAATCGAAAATGAGATAATGTTTTCCCGAATTGATTAGTGGGGTTTGTACTTAAGTTTCGGGACGAAACTTTTTATAAAGTGTGAGTGGTGTAGTGATCCGGCCTTTCGGGGTATTTTTGACTTACATATAGTCATTTAAGCCTTTAAGTGAAATAAAATTATTTAATTCCTAAAAGTTGGCCATTGTGAGATGCTGGTATTTTTCTGCGATAGAGCGCGGAAAAAGAAAGCCAACGGTGCGATCGGATCTGAAATCCGATATCGGGATCTCCCGGAACGGAATTCCTAGTGATACGGTGATTAAGTCATGCATCGGAATCCGTGCAAAATATCTTGCACCCGTTAGAGATAAGGTGGGTTATCTCGTAGGGGATAATTAATTAGTTAATTAATTATCCATGAGGGAAAATAGAATTCTCTTACGTTGTAGAGCACCGGAGCTTCGGGCAGTGTGCCGATCCCACGGGGCAGCCTGGTATTGTGGAAATACCTTCAGCAGTTTCTGTTTGTTTTTACAGAAAGGTTCGGGTGGTCCCGGAGCGACGCGGAAGTCTTTTTGGAGGAAAGTGAGTTGGCGTCGAATTTAGAGCTTGCGGGTCGAGCTTTGGCTTCTTGGATGGTTTTGATGTGAGTTGAACCCTTGGGACATGTGTAATATGTTTTTACAGAGGTGTTCGGTTGGTTTCGGGGTGATGCGGAGGTCCCGAGGCGAGAAAGTGAGTTGACGGCGCGGTTTGGGAGAGTTCTGGCTGGTTCTGGAGCCTTTGAGTGGCCTGGTTCCGGAACTGGCTCTTTGGTTCCGGAACCAGGGGCTGTGTACCAGTACCAAGTGGGTGGTACCGGTACACAAGCACAGGAATGCCCAGTTTGGCTCGGATTGGTGCACAGTGTTGAGGTATGGCCTCTGTTCCTGTTCCAACCACCCCAGACTCGATTTATACCCTTGACCACCTGCTCCCTCCCCCTTCCTCATCTCTCTTTCATTCTCTCCATTTCTTGCTGCCAGAGGAGAAGAAGAAGAGGAAGTAGAGGGAGAAGTGAAGGTGGCTGTGGAGTGTGCTGCTTGTGAGAGTTGACCGAGTCAACGTGCGCGCGCGAGGAGCAAATTGAGGTAAATTGATTGTTGGAGATTGTGGATTTGGACTCTTTGATTCTCCTCTTGGGTTTTATTGATGGTTTTGAATGGTAATTTGAGCTAATTTCTATCCTTGCTCTCTCCCTGTGCTCTCGGGCTGCATGCATGCAGAGGGATTACTGTGCAAATCCGCAACACTACGCATGCTTGATTCGTGGATTGGAGTGATCGGGTTGAGCTGAGATTTTTATGGTGGCCTAGCTGGGTGCTGTGGAGGTTGTTTGGAGCTCCGTGGATTTTTCCGAGACGCGCGACGGTGCGCGCGCGCGCGAGAGGCGCAGTTCAGTTTTTCGTCAGATTGCGCCCGTTTCTTCACCGATTTCGGCGCGGCCTTCGGGAAGCATTTGAGGTGGGTTGGATTTTCTTCTAAAAATCGTGGAATGCCCTCTAATGCTTCAGAATGCACTTTGATCATGTCAAACTGTGTATTTTAGCTGTAAAATGATCTGATAGTTGCCTAGAAAATTACAGAAATATTATCTGAACCCCATAGTATTTTTAGTGGACTCGTGACATTGTATGACACTAGACTGTATGCTTGGTTGGCCTCATTTAAGCTCCCGAACCGTTTTAAAAATCTGAATGCTCGTTTTATTGAAAAACCGACTTTTAAAAATGGTTTTAAAATGTCTGAGGGTTCTAGTGATGCTGCATGGGTTCGGGTGCTTGTTCTCTCGTGCCGGGGGGCCGAGGAGATATTTGTTGATTATTAGAGCCTTTCTGTGGCTTTTTGAGTTTTACTAGTGTCATTGGGGGTTCTATTTGAGCACTTCAGATTCAGTCGTGGAGTTTACTCCGACCTTGACATGAGAGTGTGTCATGTATCCACTGTGTTTCCGATCTATTTGATCGTGGATTATAGCCTGCTGAGCCTGGCATGTTTGCCAGTTATGAGATACTTGAGATACTTGAGTTCGGTGGGGTCGCTCCCCTCGAGCTACGCCCCGGGTGCAATGATGATACCGAGCCTGACGAGGCTGCGATGAGTTACTGAGAGTCCTTGAGGGACACCCTACGTAAGTCCGTTCCTCCGGGATGTGCGGCAGTAGATGAGCGCAGGCTTGGCTTTGACCTGACTGGTCCAAAGAGGACAGTCATTGAGATTTGGGTGAGATGTGTGAGTGAGTTACATTGCATGTTCATAGATGAGTACTTTTCCTTGAGCATATGTAGAGGCATATAGGGGTAGATTTCCAGCTTTCATATCTATCTATCTATCTATCTATTTGTTTACCTTTTTGTGCCTCCGGTGGACTTAGTGGGCATACCGTGTGCTTTGAGGACGGTACCCACTGGGAACTACCTTTTCAGTAGTTCTCACACCCGCTGCGGTGCAGGTTTTCCTGAGGCAGCTGCTCCGACTCCTTCCCGTGCGGAGTCTTCAGATCGAGGTAAGGGCGTGGCCGACTAGTCGCTTACCCGAGTCAGTTTAGTGGAGAGGTAGCAGTACCCTTTTGAGTTTCCACTTTTGTAGAGTGAGATTTTGAGAGGTGTTATCTTTGTATCTTGAGGACAGCTTGTATCTTGGATTTTATTTACTCTAGTACAGTTGTTCTGTTTCCTTTCTATAGCATGTACTTACTTTTGCTCTGATATCTGTTAGCTATAGATTTATTTGCAGGCTAGACGCTTCGTCTGTACGGCAGTTTCCGTACAGATGGCGGATCTGTTAGCGAGCCCGGGTCGCAGTTTCGACCCCGGGGCGTGACATACGTACTAATTAAAAAAGAGAATTAATTAAAGATTTAATACGAGCTATAAAAGGGATCCCGATTATCGGAAAGAAAAGAAAAGAAATAAATAAAAACCCTAATCGGTGAGAAGAGAAAAAGAAAAGAAAAGACGAAACCCTAGCCGGAAGAAAGGGAAAGGAAGGAGCCCGATCTTCCCGGACACCGAACCGAAGGCAAGAACGCGACCGGACAACCTTCCCGTCGATCTTCGGTTAGTAAAATAATTGTTATAATTTATTTGGGATTTTTCCGTCGTCTCTTTTGTTTGAGTTCTTGGTTTCTCGGTTTCTCCGTCGTATCCGTCACCGTCGCCGTCGTCGTCATCATGCTAGGGCACGGAACGGACGGCGGAGGCGCGCGGTGCCGCTAGGGCATCGCGCAGAGGAGAGTCACGGACGGCACCCATGCGGACCCGCAACCGCGCTGGCACCGCATGGGCACCGCGCGGCTGCCGCACGGGCGGCACCCGCGCGGACCCGTAAACGTGCGGGCACCGCGCGGGCGCCGCGCGGCTGCCGCGCGGACCCGCAACCGCGCGGGCCTCACGCGGCTGCCGCGCGGGCCCGCAACTGCGCGGGCGCCGCGCGGCTGCCGCGAGGACCCGCAACCGCGCGGGCGGCACCCGCGCGGGACCGCAACCATGCGGGCGCCGCGCGGCTTTCGCGCGGAGCCGCAACCGCGCGGGCAGCACCCTCGCGGGCCGGCAACCGTGTGGGCACTGCGCGGGCGCCGCGCGGCTGCCGCGCGGGCCCAGCGCGGCTGCCGTGCGGGCCCAGCGCGGCTGCCGTGCGGGCGGCACCCGCGCGGGCCCCGCGCGACTGCCGGGCGGGCGGCACCCGCGCGGGCCCGCAACCGTGCGGGCACCGCGCGGGCGCCGCGCGGCTGCCGCGCGGGCGGCTCCCGCGCGGGCGCCGCGCGGCTGCCGCGCGGGCGGCACCCGCGCGGGCCCGCAACCGTGCGGGCACCGCGCGGGCGCCGCGCGGCTGCCGCGCGGGCGGCACCCGCGCGGACCCGCAACCGCGCGGGCGCCGTGCGGGGCCGCACCCGCGCGGGCACCGCGCGGCCGCCGCACGGGCAACACCCGCGCGGCCGCCGCACGGGCATCACCCGCGCGGGCACCACGCCGCGGGGGCGTCGCCGCGGAGACGCCCCGCGCGGTTCCGAACCGCGCGGGGTTCCGGCGGACGACGACGGCGGCGCGGGATTTCCGTTTCGTCAACCCGGACGGTGTTGGACTTTTCCGTCGAAAAGAGTAAATTGGGTCTTTTGTTTTCGGATGTTAGTACACGTTTTTTGCTATAGTTATCCTTGCGGACTTTCTTTAGGTCCAAGTGCGCAGCGGGGGTGCGCGAAGGATTCAGGTGTTCCGATTTCTCTTCAAATAGGTGGGTACGGTTGCTGTAAATACAACCAGTGCAGTAAGTGCATCTATCGTCATTAAAATGCTCTTAATTTATCTAACAAAGTAGATAGACAGTTTAACCTTTCGCATAATTGTGTTTTTATCTAACAATTGAAGCGGCTACGGTCGCGGTGCTCATGACACGCCGATCTCGGCAAATCCGTTTTCGGATGCTGCACGTACACAGGTGGATTGGCCTCCGCATGGGGGTACTTTTCCGGAAGAGTGGTCTATTTTTGACCCATGTTCCTCACAAAGGGGTGGGTGCTGTGAGGACCTCTTCGCGCCCGCTGAAAATAGCACACCAGCACCGTGAAGAGGTTAAATGCATCAAAGAGGTGTTTGCGCACGAGGGGAGACTTTAGTCTCCCCGACAGGGACTCTGGGGTTGGTGCCCAACTTAATTGATAAATCTGGGGTTGGTGCCCAACTTAATTGATAAATCTGGGGTTGGGGCCCAGCTTAATTATGTGCAGGGTTTTAGCAAAAGGTTCCGGTGTTTTCGGTTTGCTCCTTATTCCTTATTGTTATTAGACATCTACTTTGTTTGTCACTGACATTACCCACTCCGTGGCAGGTGTTACGAGGTGCGTTAGCCGGGAGGGCGGTGAGACTGCGTCGCGAGGACCGTAGTCAGACACTTGGGTTTATTATCTTATTTCTCTTACGCTTCTTCTAGTTAATTTGCTTGTGGATTGTATTAGTCGTGGACATGTATTAGTTAGCGCTGTGGATGAGGTGTACTTTTATGCTTTGATGCTTTTAGTGATGTTTTCATACGCGGCATGTTTTCAAGATAAACCAAATGATTTCGAAAACGTTTTCTCAAAACGAAGTGCCGTGTGGGCACGGGTTTTGCAACCGCTGGTTTTATCCTTTCCAAACGGTGACGCCGCTTTTATAACATTAGTTAAGTTACTCTACTCTGTTTGACGATGTATGTCTATTGTATGGCTGATGGTTGATGTACGCTTGTTGTAAATGAGACGTCGTTCATATACAAAGGAGACTCTGTCCGTGGGCAGAGAGAATTTGTGTATGTGGCTGTCTGGCACGCACCGGGGATGAGGTTTAAGTTACCTTGTTAAGAAGAAAAAAAAATAATACACGCAATTTTCCGCTTTGATAGACTCAAAAACCCCCGGGGGCGTGACAGATATAACAACCACCCACCTCGATCGCGAAGTACACGAAACACCGCTTCAAACTCACCCTCTCACAAAGAAAATCCCGGCTCACTGCGAACACTGCAACAACAACCAACATGGTGCACAAATTAATCCTACAATTAACACAATGCCGCTGTCCGCGCAACAGTCAACAAGATGATCAATTTTCACCTGCGAGATTACCTCTGAAAATTCTATAAAAATAACCGTTGCGATCCTCGCGACGAGTAGATGCAAAACGAGTACTCGCACGTCCTGTTTCGAAGCCTGTAGACCAAGAAACAAATAAAACACCGCGGCGAGCCAAAACTCCTCACAATTAAAATCCTGTAGCATTCAGTTCAGAAAAAGTGGAATTATCACCTTCGGTGCAACGTCAGAAAAATCCAAAAAAAAGACAGTCACATTCCTCTCGAAACGTAGATGTCGATCGAGTCCTCGTACGTTGAATTCCGATACACGAGTGCAAAGATAAAAATCCGACAAGCCTCCGCTATCCGGAAAGTCACCAGCAGAAAAGGGGTTCAAAAATGCATCGTAAACTATGCCAAAAACTCAAAATGAGGCAAGTGATCAATATAGAAATCAAAGACGTACCTCTCGTGAGGGCGATGCCACAAAAATCGACTCAAAATTCCATCGGGATAGCTCAGGGGGCCTCGCGCACTGAAATGCGACGGTAGAAGCCACAAACGAAGGAGCGTCGAAGTGCGCCGCGTCGCAGAAAACGCCGATGGCACGGCCTCCAAAAAATCTAGGAAACCACCGAAGCGTGGAGGAGAGGGAGAGGGAGAACTTCTCTATAGGAAGCCCAAAGAGAAAAGGCCCCGGAAAGGAGAAAAATGGCTGCCAAGGGGCCTATTTATAGGCCTAGCCCACCAAAACAGGAAACCGGATTCGGGCGCGGGATTCGGGCGCCCGAATCCGGCCCGACCCGGTACTGTGCAAGCCTGAATCAACCACAACCCGCCACGTCACCGCGCCCCGCGCGCCCGGTGCACGCGCGCCCGCCAATCGCGGCGCGCCGCGTGGCGACGCGGTCCACGGCGGGAACCGTGGGCCGCGGTTCACGCCGGATCTGCCGGGTTACTGCGCCCGCATTGAGCGGGCGACACGTGGCCCGGTCGGTCCATCGTGCGCCATGCCCGGCGCCCCTATCGCGCGTGCGTTGACCGGCCAATCCCTGCGCGCCATGTGTCACTGCCTCCACTCACTGCGCCCGGTGCACGCACCCGATGCACCCGCCGAATCCGAAGCCACTACGTGTCCTAAGCGCGTCCAATGGGGAGCCGCCACGTGGTACACCCAACTCAGAACACCGCGCCCGCGCCTGCCCGCTCCCGCGCCACCGCGCCCGCGCCTGCCCGCGCCCACTCCGCCGCCTGCCGCCGCCGCCGGCGCTCCCCCGGCCGCCGGAACAGTAATTCAAGCCTCGAAATTCAAGTTTGCGCATCCGGACTCTGAAAAATACAAGTAAATAGTCCATTTTCTTCGTTTTCGCGCGCTAAATCCAAATCTGATGTCTGTTTTGCCAAATTTCGCTTCTAAAATTTGTCGAAGGCATCCGGACATGTAAACTTAATCCAAATTTCGCGCTCTGTCCATTTCTTGAGTCCGATTTGCGCACAAACAACTCTAACACCCAACAAAGGCCTCCAGAAGTTGTTGATCCAACATTAATCCTCTTGCAGAACTTCGGGTACTCACATTTGTGGCTCTAACAGATTTTCCTTTTGGAAACGAATCTCTATGTTGCTTTCCAAAAATACAACCTTCACAAATTTTGTTTGGATAATTTATATATGGTAATCCTTTCACCATCTTTTTGCTAGCTAGTTTTTTCAAAGATCCAAAATTTAAATGACCAAACCGTAAATGCCATAACCAAGAACCATTATGCACAATTGTATTGAAACATGGTAAAGCATCATTATCAATTTTCAAAAGGAATATGCGATTTCTAGTCATGGGCACTCTATCAATTAATCTGTTATCTTTATCCTTCAATTCACAAATTTTCTTTTCAATATGCACAATATGACCATTTTCTTGAAACTGGTCAATACTTAATAAATTGCATTCTGTGAGGACCTGAAACCCCGCGATAGGATTACTGTTGGATCAGCAGCTTCTGAAGGCTTATGTTGGGTGATGGAGTTGTTTTTGCGCAAACTGGACACAAGTGATGGACTCAGTGTGAGAAAATGGATCACGAGTGTTTTTGGTTGCCCAAGAAATTTTAGAAGTGGAATTGGGCAAAACGGACATCGAATTTGGACTCATCGCGCGAAAAGGATGGAAATCGACTACTTGCTTGTATTTTTCTGAGTCCGGACGGCCGAAAACGGACACCCGGAAGTTTTCTGGTGTTTTTGGGTGCACGGTGGACCGGCGGTGTGCCACGTGGCGGCTTCTGATTGGCGCCGTACGCCACATGGCAGTGCAGGAGTGGCGGCGTAGTGGGCCCGGCCCACGGGAGCAGGCACGGGCAGCACACAAGCGCGGGTAGGCGCGCGGTGCAGCGGGAGGAGTGTGCCACGTGGCATTTTTCTACTGGTTCGCACTGGACACGTGCCATCAGGACAGTGGCTGGAGCAGCAGGCGCGGTTCACGTAGCAGGGCAGCGGGCCTCGGGAAGCGTGCGCGGCAAGTGGGCGCAGGCGGTGCTGGCGCGCGCACGTGGGCGCGTTGACGCGCGGTTCCCGCGCGTGGGCGCGCCACGCGTCAGCCTCCGCGCGGGCCACGTGGCGCATGGCGGTTGGCGGTTTTGGCTGTCGCCTGTTCGGGGGCGACGTGGCGCTCCCAGGATGTTTCGGGCGCAGATCGAACGGGGGGTGTCCGACCGGTTTTCGGTGCCCGAATGATTCGGGCGCCCGAAACCGGGGACACCTGGGGTATTTCTGGATTTGTTCGCAAAGCCTATAAATAGGCTTTTGGTGCCTCTAGTGCGGGTTTTTGGCATTTTTCTGGAGCTACCCTTTGAGCAGAGCCCTCACCCCTTCATCCTCTACTCCCCGACGGATCTTGGATATTTTTGGATGCCTCGGGATCGGCATTTTCTATGACGCGGCTCACTTCAACACTCCTTCGTTTTGGGCTTT
Source organism: Tillandsia leiboldiana (assembly GCA_029204045.2). Taxonomy (NCBI): domain Eukaryota; kingdom Viridiplantae; phylum Streptophyta; class Magnoliopsida; order Poales; family Bromeliaceae; genus Tillandsia; species Tillandsia leiboldiana. The sequence goes on along the minus strand of CM055071.1, from coordinate 6,208,093 downwards.
TACCGTTGCTTTTCAGTCCGAGAGACCCCCTGGACTACTCCAATGGACTTTTGAGCTGATTTCTGCGGCAGCGTGTTCACGAGAGGTACGCCTTCGATTTTTTTGTTGATCACTTCTCCTCATTTTGGGTTTTTGGCATGGTTCCCGAGGCTTTTCTATGACCCTTTGTACTGCTGCGAGGTATGGGACAGCGGTAGAGTTTTGTTGGATTTTCTCGATCTACGAGCATCAGAATGAGGCGTTTAAGGACTCGATTGATATCTACGCTTCGAGAGGAACGTACCCATATTTTTATTGAAATTTTTGGAGGACTCTTCAAAGGTGATATTTATGCTTCTTTCGGACTGGTTTCCTGCAGATTTTTGCTTGTGGTTACTTTGACATACCCGCGTTGTTGTATTTATATATTGGCCTACAGGTGTCAGAACGTGGTGTATAAATACTCGATTTGTATCTACTCGTCGCGAGGATCGCAACCGTGATTTTTCTGGGATTTTTGGAGGACTGTACGCAGGTAAGAATCCCCCCTCTTCTCTGCTGGTTTGTAAAACAGCGTGTGCTGTTTGGGTATTTGGGGTATTTGATTGTTGTATGTGGTTGCATTGTTGGTTGAGGCAGAGGCTTGTGCGACTGAGTACCGAGGGTGCAGTTTCGGCGGATTTTGGATAGCGTGTGACTACGCACTTCTCCGACTTCGGCTTTGCCTGTGGAAAGCGCTTCAGGTGGGTTGCTTCATCTCCAGAACCGGTGGACGGTTCTCTAATTCTGTATGTTAGAATGCATGCATGTTTAGGGTACAATATTTGTGATTAAGGGGTAAGCTTAGAGATGACAGTTGTACAAGGAATTGCAAGTGAATATTCATGTTAAATATTATTTGGGACTTACTAGATTTGGATATCCAGGATTATGAATAGTAAAAGCTTACCTAAAGGGATTTACCCTATGTGATTGTTAGCATGCATGTTTAATTGTACAATATTTAGCATCGAGTTGGAAGCTTGAGGAATGACCTAGATCATGCAGATTGATATACTATAGTAGTGATCTTTTTGCATGCCATGTTGCACATAGTCTTTTATGATATGATTACTCGATGGAGTAGAAGGCTATATCTATGTGCGGGTATCATTCTGATGATTTTGTTGGACCATGGATTATGGACGGGTGTTGTAGATTGGTGGATTTGGCAGGTGGTGCTACTATTTGCTATATTACCTTTTATCTTTCTTGAGGACATTTGCATGCTCGTATGGACTGTAGGTTTTTAATATTAAGGATCCACAAGGATCTAAATAGGTACTATCAAACAACTAGAGGGGGTGAATAGGTGTAATACTCAAAAACCAATCTCAGTGTAAAATAAAAACCAATGCGGAAAATAAAAATAGCACACCGAGATTTACGTGGAAACTCCAATCCAGGAGAAAAACCACGGGACCAACACGCAATAACAATCCACTAAGAATAGAAGAATAACAAGGTGATTACCAACTCCACGGACTCCAACCCCTCCTTCAACTTCTTCGGATCTTGCGCTCCACCGAATGCACGCCCACTGCACACGTTCGAATCCACGAACGCCACTCGAATCCACGAGCACACGTTTCGAATCCACGAAACGCCTTCAACACATCAAATCCACGATGCCGATTTAGGAAATCGTTGTTTTTCTTGGTGATGATAATCTGCCGAATACTTAGATTAAGAATAGATCAGAAAACACCATCTAAGTATTCATCAATTTGATTCTACAAGAATTAGGAGTTTGGAAACCCTAGAATCAAATTGATCAATATAGACGAAGAAATATGAATTAATCGTGTTTTCCTTTCTTCTCTATATGTGGATTGATCCCTTTTTCCGGATGCCCTAAAAGATGAAATTAGGGTCTATTTATAGGTTAGAAACCTTTGGAAAGAGATAAGCATCAAAAACTGACTTAACAGAATTTTTCCCGCACGACGGTCCGGACTGGATTTGGCCGATCCGGACTGTCGTCTTTTTTCAGCAATTTTCCTGAAAAAACAGTTCGGGGTCCGGATTGGAATTTCCTGATCCGGATTGTTCATGCGATTTCAGTAAACACATAGTTCGGGGTCCGGACTGAAACAGGGGAGGTCCGGACTGGAATTCCGCATGAACTAAACTATGTTCGGGGTCCGGACTGGATTAGTCTGATCCGGATCCTGAACATCCAATTTGTCCAGTTTTTGATTTTTAAGCAATGAAAACTTATCCAAGTGTTTCTAAACTACACAAATGTATTCGGATCACCAAAATTATTTAGTTAAACGTACCTGATCATTCCGAATCCATTTTCCTTGAGATTGATGTATATGATCCATAATTCTTCAACTTCAATCTTCAAGACTCAAAACACTGAGTGTCAACTTGAGCTCTTGTTGAATCTTCGCAGAGTCTTCGATTGCTGATTGACAATTTGATCACTTCAAGACTCCGACTCAACTCACGAAATATGCGAACACAAAAAGCCATAACAATCTCCCCCTTTGGCAATTTCGTGACAAAACCCAAAAATATATAAAAACACTCAAGTCACTCATCTTAAACCAAAAAATCGAAACTCAATGTCATCACCAAAACATTGACTTTCTTTGCATGAAAGATCCAATAAATAAAAAATACATTTGAACCAAACAATCCTAGAACTTACACTATGACTTAGGACTTGGAGTCTTAAAGTGATGTATATCCTGCAAAACAAAAACTCCAAACAAAATCAAATGTTTAGTTGTTAGAAATGGAATCCTACATTTGATTCGTCCTTTTGGTTCTTTTTATTTTTCGCGGCTCTTGTCCTCAAATCTTTTCTTTATCTCATTGTTTCATCTCCCCCTATATTGAGCATATCTTTTCATCATCTCTGTTCTCCCCCTTTTTGGTTCGTCCTAATCATTTCTGTTCTCCCCCTTTTTGTCACAAATTGTCAAACAGTGAACATACTAGACAAAAGGAAATCACTAACAACATTAGTTCATAGAGAAAGAGAGATAAAAGCTCAGTTCCGGTATATAAACAAAAATGCAAATTGCGTACCGGTACTCAAGAGCAAAAATCACAAAAATTCTTGAAACAAATCCAAATTTTGCAATCTTCCAAATTTCGATTTGTGTTCCATCAAGAAAACAATTTAAGTGCTTGAAATATAATGTGATTACATAGATGTCATTCAATCCAATTAATTTTACAAAAATTAAAAAGATTTACTCCGTAATCATGAAAAATAAAGATAGAACATTATAAACCGTTTTTCATGTTATATGCGTCAAACATAAGTCATCAAAAATAATCTAGAGATCCAAACTCTATCAAGATGTAACGGATTTACAAAGATGACTTACAGAGATTTCCAAATGACATCAATTTGATTTCTACTGTGAGGACCCGAAATTCCCACTTATGGATTACGGTTACATCTACAGCTTCTGGAGGCCTGCGTGGTGTGTCGGTGGCATTTGTGCACCAATTGGACACTAGTGATGGACTCAGTGTGTTTAATGGATCGAGAGTAGTCAGATGACCCCGTCGAATGTTTAGAAGTGGTTTCGCGCGCAATGGATATTAAAATTGGGCTCAGCGCGAAGTTTGGACAAAAGAACACCTTTCCGGATGCCTTCGGTAATTTTTAGTGATGGAATTTGGCAGAACGGACAGCGGATTCGGATTTAGCACGTGAAAACGTTGAAAATGGACTAGTTACTTGTGTTTTTCGGGGCCCGAACGCGAAAACACGGTTTTCGAGGAATGGGTGTATTGTTCCGGCGGCCGGAGAGGCGCCGGCGGCGGCGGAGCGCGGCGGCCGGCTGAGGCGCAGCCGCTCGGTCCACAGCGGGAGCGTGCACCCGGGCGCGGGCCACGTGGCGTCTCGCGGTTGGCCGGCGCAGCAGGCGCGGTCCACGGGAAAAGCATGGTGTACGGTGGACCGGAGGGTGACACGTGGCGGCGTGTGGTTGGTGAGGTGTAGCACGCTCGGTCCACGGAGCAGGCTGGGGAGTGCCTCGGGATGCGTGCGTGCAGAGGCGTAGGCGGCGGGCGCAGGCGCGCACGTGGGCGCGTTGACGCGCGGTTCCCGCGCGTGGGCGGCCACGTGTCGGCTTCCGCATGGTGCCACGCGGCGTCGTGTGAGTGGGTGGCGTTGGCTGTTGCCTGTTGTGAGCTGACGTGGCATCACCTGGTTAATCCGGGCGCACACAGTGTTGGGCCGGGCCCAACACTGTAGCCGCCCGGTTTGTGCGGGCGCCCGGAAAATCGGCCCAAAAGCCCAATTTCGTTGATTTTTGGGATTTTTTCGGGTGAAGCATATTTAAAGGCCCCTTTCCCTGCGTTTAGAGGCTTTTCCCGAGCTCTTTTCACCCAGCACCCTTCACCAAAGTTTTTTATCTCCTCGTTGTGCATCTTGTGGAGAAGGCCCGGATTTTTTGGGAGCCGCGGCATCGGCGACTTCGGCATCATAGCGCAGAGCGACATACTTTCATTGAAGGCTCGTGATCGTCGCACTTCGGTCTGGGAGGTCCACAGAGCTGCCCCAACAGTGTTTTTAGACATTTTACATGGCGTTGGATTCATGAGAGGTAGATCTACAATTCTTATATTGTCCACTTTTCTCAGATTTGAGCTTTGTTTGGGGTTCCGGGTATGTTTTTAACCCCCTTTGCCGCTGATGGAATTTCTGGACAGCGACACCTTGCCGGATTTTTATATCCGCGCTCGGACATCGGATTGAGATGCTCCTGTACACTTTTTGCATCTACGCGACACAAGGATTATCACCGTATTTTTCTTGGATTTTTCTGAGGCTTGCCCGGAGGTATAATTTTCTCCCTTAACTGTGCATGGATTTACAGTCGTGTTGTTGTGAGGTTTTGTGCACCTGTGTTGTGGAATTTGTAACTCGGCCTACGGGGCTCAGAATTGGGCGTGCAGGTACCCGTTTCGAAGGTCTCAGTAATAACTCAAAATATTTTATTTTAATAAATAGTCTAAAAGTGAATTTTTGACCTGGTTTTTGAATTCAGAAGACCTATGTTGACTTATTTAGTCAATTGCCAGTGTGCGAGTTGCACGTTTTACGAGACAAAAGGCTACTTTCCAATCCGGACGTGATCATGGAAATCCGAATTGACCGTTGCGATCGTCTCATCGAACTGAGCGAGATTAATATTCAGCACTTTCGATCCGACGGTCGGATCTTCCAGAAATCGAGGAAGAAGCGAGCAAATAACCACGAACAGTGTAACAGTGCTCGGTGCACAGTATAAATTAAGTTGTTACTGTAGGTGAACAGCAACCCTAGTTTTCGGAACCCCGACGGATCTAACGCTGACTAATTCGCTGTCTGGAAACCGATCATAGCACTTCAGGTAGTCGTTTCGAACGGTTTCGGCGTTCTGGACGCAATGGCGCTGACGGAATCTCCGTTTGACGACCCTAGAGTATCGAAAAGCGCGAAAACTGTTTTCCGGAACAGTATTTTATGGACCGAGATTTTATCCGGACAGTTTCTCGAAAATCAGAAATCGCTACCTGATGGTTTTCGTCGAGCCGGACGCCGTGACGCAGTCCATTTTCCGTTTCGACGACCGGATCGCCTCGAAGAGCGTGAAACAAGGCGAAAAAGGTGACAATTGCACATGAAACCCTACATAACCCGCCTCGTTTTGCGTACCACTCCCTTATGAGGGACCTAAGAGTAAAAGGAAGATGCTGTGAGGGACTGGGCTGTAGATATGTAGAGATGAGGGGCTAAAATGCAAGATGACCAACCCTATACATATATACATGCACCTACGACTAGGGTTCCACAAGCCCTAGACCCTGAGCTCAGCCCCAGCCGCACCTCAACAGATCCCTCTCCTCTGGCGCTTCCCTCGGACTACCCCACACCGGCCGCCGCTCCCCTTGCCGGAAAAGCAAGATCAAGAAGAGCTTGACCTCGGAATTGGAGAGGAAGGTGTGGGGAGGGATTCAAGTTGACAAATTCCCTTCTGAAGAGTCCCTCGTGGTGCTGCAACCGAGCTGGGTTGGATCCGACGCCGACCGCCGCCGTGCGCCGCCGCGGGACAACACCCTCTTCCACGATTTTCCGGCGAAGGTGAGTTCTTGGGACTTTTATTTTAGTCTAGGGTTTTGGGCATGGCCATTGTGTTGCTGACGTCGAGGAGGTCGTCCTGTTGCAGGACGAGCCGAGGCCGCCGTCCCGACCGCCGGCGGGAGCCATCCTCACCGGATTATCGTTTTTCTTGACCGATCGCAGGCGCGGGCTTCACCCGGCCGTTAAACACAAGATCAGCACCGTTGATCCTTGTCCCCTAGTCGACTGAAAGCTTCCTCCAAGATCTGGGGTTGATCAGACAAGGATCCATCCCGCACGGCCGAGCCCTAGAAACGGGTGAATTAATTCGTCGCCGGAATTCCTCCGTCCGGCGCCGCCGCGGCCTCCCGGCGCCGGCCACCACTGCACCGAGCGTCGGGGTGTTGGGACAGACCTTTTGGTCCGGGTAGCACCTGCCCGGAGCCGCCGCGCCGGAAACCACCATTAACAACCTTGAAGCTCCTCCGAGCTTCGCCGGCGCTGCCTTGCCGACGCTCCCGGACATCGGAGAACCGCCCAGGTGAGCTTCCTTGGTCCCTAGGAGCCTCCCCATCACCTTGCATGCAGGGTTTAACGTAGGGCTTCTACCCCCTGCAGCTGCACCCGAGACTGCATTCGAGCCCACCTCCGGCCATCTCCGGCGGCCTGGGCTCCGGCCACCCGTACAGGTAATACCTAGAGGCCCTTTGTATGCTTCCCATTTTTTGGTTTTAGGCCTAGAGCATCCCTGTAACCCGGTTCCCAATGCTGCACCCGAGCCACCCATCTCGGGTTTGCCCCCGGCCGCCGCCGCCCCCGGCCACCGGCGCCTGACCGGGCCTGAACCAGACACCTTCAGGGACCTCCATTGATCTGGTGCTCCACTTTGTGGCAGGTCTGAACCTGTGCTGCTCAAGGTGAACCCAAGCCGAGCCTTGGCTTGCGTTATTGGTGCGTCACCTAGCTCCGGCCACCTCCTCCGGCCGATCTCAGGCAAGCCTCAGGTGAGCCCTCGACCCTAACTAGTCTCCTGAATATGATGCTCCAATTATGGTTCGATTTGATCAAGTATAAGTTAAGATATTACATAGTTGTATTTGAGCCAGGGATGTGTTATGGGCCAACTCCGATTTCGGGGTCCGTGTCAGTCCAAACTGGTGAGCACGGGCTCCGTCTTGACGTAATGATCACGCTGAAACTTACGGCGCCAATTTTGGACGCCCGGATTGCAAGAACGAGTCGAAACGGATAATAAAATAGGATAATAATGCGAATTAAAATGTACTACGGACCTAATTGCAAATTTGACACACAGGCTGACTTTAGACAGTGTTTTCACACCACTAGACACTTTGTTAGAGTCCCGTGGACTCTCGCTAATCGGAAATCGGATTTGTATTCAATAAATCGACGACATTGCTCCTTATTAGCATCGCATTACTGTTGTGTCATCGGGATGGGTTTGTGTGAGTCTATTACTGATTTGAGCCCCTTGTTCAGGGTCCAGTTGTTCAGCACCAGCCTCCCGGCAGTCTAGCGGGAGTTCGGGATCGGCCTACATTCAGGTGGGTTGTGTTTACTTTATTCCTAGCCTCTAAATTCTATCATGTTGGACGGGGTCTATCCTAAGTGTACTGGGGTTGAATAATGATGGGCGATAGCTTATGCATGTTAGTGGGATCGCTATAGTGATTAGCATCAGTTACCGACGGTGATTCTCTTTTAACCCTTATATGTCAGCGGGCCACCTTCGAGTGCGCGCAACATTACCTTGTTTTCGATTATGCACTTTACTTCATTTTCCTCATTACTCTTGTTATTTATATTATGATGCTGACATGATGGTAGTTACGGTTACTTGGCTCGAGGTTGCCACACGCGCACCCGCGGTTTGGCCACCGCAAAGGGTGTGCTTTTCCGGAAAAGTGGTCTATGACCCGTGTATACCCACGAGGTGACGTAGTGGGGCCCCTTATTAGTGGTGGGGTTGAGGCGCCGAGGTGCGAGCAGTGCGACCCGTCGGTTTAGTTGTCCGGCGTGGTCGGGTTTCTGCAGGTACGGTGCGGGTCGTCGGTTTAGCTGTCCGACGCGCCCGGGTATTACAGGACGCAGGTGTACAGGTTGCCTTTCCTCCTTGGGAGGGTGGTTGCTCCAGTTGTCTTCACGGTTTGTTTTACTATATTCTCATGCTTTACTATTTCTGCGTCACTGACCTCCCACTTCGTGACAGGGTCCAGACGGGGAGAGAGGTAGGCGGTGGTGAGGACGGGACAGGAGCAGCTGGGTCGCTGGGGACCCTGGACTGTGTTTATTCTTTTATTCTCGCTTTTCATTACCTTGTAGTTATGTGAGTGGTTCGCGATACCCTCGTGGGGTCGGCATGGATGTCGGTACGGGCTACATTTAGTGCCCCTGGTGGAATATTTTTATCTTTTATTTCTATCGGCCATTTAAAAATCAAAAAGGCAGAAGCCAAAGAAAAGATTGCGAAAACCGTTTTTAAAAATCTAAGTGTCGTGTGGGCACCGCTTTCGAACCTTGTGGATTTATGCTAATTTCGAAACTAGCTTTCAAAACGTAAGCGCCGGGTAGGCGCTCTTTCAAAACCGTGGATTTATCCTTTCCAAATTGACCGGCCATAGGTTCTTCTGTTATTAGTTTAGAATGCTGGTTAATTGTTGTGATTGATTGGCTGTGTATGTTGGAGCATGTACTGAACGCTACGCCGTGCACATACAGGGGAGACTCCGTCCGTTTGCAGAGTGATCCTGTATGTGTGGCGGGTCTGGGCACGTGCCGGGGAAGAGGGGTTCTCTTTTAAACAAAAAAAAAAAAATTCACACGTCAAACATTCGACTTTTATGAATCGTTTCCGCTAAAACAAACCCCGGGGCGTGACAGATTAAATGGTATCAGAGAGGTTCTTTCAATCACAACAGTTAGTGCCGACATCCGTGGACAACCCTCACGTGCCTACATACAAATGAAATGGGTAGGGCATAGGACGTTAGAACGTGAGTGACCGAGGGGGGAGTGTGGAGTCCTTTCTTTCACCTTATGGTTGTTGTTAGTAGGGTGGTCTAGGGTTGACTCTGGTGGCGTGTGACGGACATGGTCCGTACTAGATCATCGGCCGGGGACGCAGAGTCAGAGTCCGAGTCCTTTCTCTCGCTAAGTTATTCGATGTGCCGTTGCTTATTAGCAAAGACTAAAGCCGACCTTCCTTGTGTACATTCAGATAGAGGGCCGACTCAGCAAGTAACCGACGACGGAAATGGACATCGCCGACGAAGCCAACCGCCTGCTCCGCAACCAGCTGCGCGACGTGGCTGGGCAACTGCTGACTCTCGCGGAGCGCCTGAGCATGCTGACACAGGAACTCGAGGGCGTCGACCGATTCCGGGGCGGCAGCAGAGGCGTTGCCCCTCCCGGGATGCCGCCGACGGGCCCTCCCGCCGTCCAGGAGGCTACTAACCTGACCGTGCACACCAACGTAGAGCGCGCCCGGCAGGAATACTCTCGCCCCGAGTCGGCCGGGGACCCCCATCGGAGGGGCCGGGCGAGCAAACGCCCGAGAGCCGGGCAGAACCTCGGGCAGACGACGGAGGAGAGACCTAAGCCACCGAAACCGTGCGTCATATGCGGCAATGCACACCTCATAACGAGCTGCCCGTGGCGGGACGGACACTGTTTCCGATGTGGCAGGCCGGGCCACACGCGCTATGAGTGCCCTCTGAAGCCGTCTGTCAGTAGACCCCCGGCGCCGCGACATGTCGAGCCTAAGGGAACCGCTGCCTCCACCCCTCAAGGGGGCACCGATCCAGAGAGCCGACCCAACCCACGCCCGACGCAAGCACCGGAGGACGAACGAGGGCTTAAGGGGAGCGCGCACGTGCAACCGGGATCCTGCGTCATCTGCAAGGGCGCGCACCCAGTGACGGAATGCACTTGGAGGTACCACTATTGTAACCGGTGCGGCTTGCCAGATCACAATTACTTCTCCTGCCCCCAAGGGCCCACCCCCGCCTCCGCCGCCGTGCCACCACCGCCAAGAGGAACAGAGAGCGCGGCGGCCCCCGTGCAGACAAAGAACTCGCCCGACGACCAACGATGCGCGGACTCTTTAGACAGCAAACCCCCACCCCAACACGCGGTGCGACGCTGGCCCAAGGATTGTGGGCGGACTCCCCCGGCCGCCCCGGCAGACGACGCGTCGTCCCGAAATAGGGAATGACAGGTACTTATTTCATTTTATTTTCTATTCTTTTTCCTTTTTGCCCTCCCTTCCCTTGTCTACATAGAAGCACCGTTTGGGCCGGAGCAACCCGACCCTACCAGACCCTTGCGAGCCCTCCTGCCTTTAGCTCTACCTTTCGTTTCGTCGACCGTTCCGGACTAGTGTGCTTACGGGCGAGGAAGCAAATCTAACCTTAGCGATTTGCATACCGGTGCGTGAATTGCACAGTCTCCGATGCACGAAATTCTGCCTTCCCGATCCGATACCTGGGTATTTGGTTAGGAACGAGCCCTAGGGTGACTTGCGTTCACGAGAGAGCGCAGGGTATTGGCATAGTGGTTTGGAGCCCAGGTGTGTTCCACACAGTTGAGCCTCGTTGTTCCGGTTATTAGTCGTACGCACTCTGATTTTTGGGATCGTTGTTAGTGCAGGGTTAGCCGCGGCCAGGGTTTCGGCTGTGGGCTTGATGTTTCAATGGAGCCAGAGTGCTCGGATCAGTTACGGTGGTTAGGGGTTAAATCACTGTTCTCTTCGTAATCGTCCAGCTGATGGCACAGCAGTAGATGACTGCTATTGTTGCACTAGCCTCACAGTTTGCTTAGAGGTTGAACAAGTTGCTGACCCTTCGGTGTCCCCGTGTCTTAATTCGTTGGCCTATGGGCCCGATGGTAACCTTGTTTTGGGACGGATGCAAATTGACCCCACCTTTTGCACAGGTTTGTGAATCGACGTGGACTCGCCTAAGTGTTAGTCATGGCGATGTTTGTAACCACGAGGCGGTAGTAATCCTCGACAAAGGTTATGTTTTGGCACTGAGATTGTGTTGGGAAGTATGTGATATACCTTCCGGTAGGAGTTGCGTCCCCAACTTGTTGTTGGCGACAACCCTTTGGTATTCTGCTGTTCTTTTGGTAAGCACGTTGGCTGCAGGCAACAGACGGTCGAAAGAACCGAAGAAATACTCTGCCCTATAATGAGGAGTACCAGATTGGGTCTAAATTAGTAGCCTTAGAGTTGTAGATACCTTGCGACTGACTTGTAGCCCTCGATTAAACTTTTTGAGTATTTTCATAGAGTATGACTTCAGGCTGTAAGCTCCGGAATGAAACTTTTTTAAGTTGTAAGTTTCGGGGACGAAACTTCTTTTAAGTTGTAAGTGAAGTAATAACTCAAAATATTTTATTTTAATAAATAGTCTAAAAGTGAATTTTTGACCTGGTTTTTGAATTCAGAAGACCTATGTTGACTTATTTAGTCAATTGCCAGTGTGCGAGTTGCACGTTTTACGAGACAAAAGGCTACTTTCCAATCCGGACGTGATCATGGAAATCCGAATTGACCGTTGCGATCGTCTCATCGAACTGAGCGAGATTAATATTCAGCACTTTCGATCCGACGGTCGGATCTTCCAGAAATCGAGGAAGAAGCGAGCAAATAACCACGAACAGTGTAACAGTGCTCGGTGCACAGTATAAATTAAGTTGTTACTGTAGGTGAACAGTAACCCTAGTTTTCGGAACCCCGACGGATCTAACGCTGACTAATTCGCTGTCTGGAAACCGATCATAGCACTTCAGGTAGTCGTTTCGAACGGTTTCGGCGTTCTGGACGCAATGGCGCTGACGGAATCTCCGTTTGACGACCCTAGAGTATCGAAAAGCGCGAAAACTGTTTTCCGGAACAGTATTTTATGGACCGAGATTTTATCCGGACAGTTTCTCGAAAATCAGAAATCGCTACCTGATGGTTTTCGTCGAGCCGGACGCCGTGACGCAGTCCATTTTCCGTTTCGACGACCGGATCGCCTCGAAGAGCGTGAAACAAGGCGAAAAAGGTGACAATTGCACATGAAACCCTACATAACCCGCCTCGTTTTGCGTACCACTCCCTTATGAGGGACCTAAGAGTAAAAGGAAGATGCTGTGAGGGACTGGGCTGTAGATATGTAGAGATGAGGGGCTAAAATGCAAGATGACCAACCCTATACATATATACATGCACCTACGACTAGGGTTCCACAAGCCCTAGACCCTGAGCTCAGCCCCAGCCGCACCTCAACAGATCCCTCTCCTCTGGCGCTTCCCTCGGACTACCCCACACCGGCCGCCGCTCCCCTTGCCGGAAAAGCAAGATCAAGAAGAGCTTGACCTCGGAATTGGAGAGGAAGGTGTGGGGAGGGATTCAAGTTGACAAATTCCCTTCTGAAGAGTCCCTCGTGGTGCTGCAACCGAGCTGGGTTGGATCCGACGCCGACCGCCGCCGTGCGCCGCCGCGGGACAACACCCTCTTCCACGATTTTCCGGCGAAGGTGAGTTCTTGGGACTTTTATTTTAGTCTAGGGTTTTGGGCATGGCCATTGTGTTGCTGACGTCGAGGAGGTCGTCCTGTTGCAGGACGAGCCGAGGCCGCCGTCCCGACCGCCGGCGGGAGCCATCCTCGCCGGATTATCGTTTTTCTTGACCGATCGCAGGCGCGGGCTTCACCCGGCCGTTAAACACAAGATCAGCACCGTTGATCCTTGTCCCCTAGTCGACTGAAAGCTTCCTCCAAGATCTGGGGTTGATCAGACAAGGATCCATCCCGCACGGCCGAGCCCTAGAAACGGGTGAATTAATTCGTCGCCTGAATTCCTCCGTCCGGCGCCGCCGCGGCCTCCCGGCGCCGGCCACCACTGCACCGAGCGTCGGGGTGTTGGGACAGACCTTTTGGTCCGGGTAGCACCTGCCCGGAGCCGCCGCGCCGGAAACCACCATTAACAACCTTGAAGCTCCTCCGAGCTTCGCCGGCGCTGCCTTGCCGACGCTCCCGGACATCGGAGAACCGCCCAGGTGAGCTTCCTTGGTCCCTAGGAGCCTCCCCATCACCTTGCATGCAGGGTTTAACGTAGGGCTTCTACCCCCTGCAGCTGCACCCGAGACTGCATTCGAGCCCACCTCCGGCCATCTCCGGCGGCCTGGGCTCCGGCCACCCGTACAGGTAATACCTAGAGGCCCTTTGTATGCTTCCCATTTTTTGGTTTTAGGCCTAGAGCATCCCTGTAACCCGGTTCCCAATGCTGCACCCGAGCCACCCATCTCGGGTTTGCCCCCGGCCGCCGCCGCCCCCGGCCACCGGCGCCTGACCGGGCCTGAACCAGACACCTTCAGGGACCTCCATTGATCTGGTGCTCCACTTTGTGGCAGGTCTGAACCTGTGCTGCTCAAGGTGAACCCAAGCCGAGCCTTGGCTTGCGTTATTGGTGCGTCACCTAGCTCCGGCCACCTCCTCCGGCCGATCTCAGGCAAGCCTCAGGTGAGCCCTCGACCCTAACTAGTCTCCTGAATATGATGCTCCAATTATGGTTCGATTTGATCAAGTATAAGTTAAGATATTACATAGTTGTATTTGAGCCAGGGATGTGTTATGGGCCAACTCCGATTTCGGGGTCCGTGTCAGTCCAAACTGGTGAGCACGGGCTCCGTCTTGACGTAATGATCACGCTGAAACTTACGGCGCCAATTTTGGACGCCCGGATTGCAAGAACGAGTCGAAACGGATAATAAAATAGGATAATAATGCGAATTAAAATGTACTACGGACCTAATTGCAATTTGACACACAGGCTGACTTTAGACAGTGTTTTCACACCACTAGACACTTTGTTAGAGTCCCGTGGACTCTCGCTAATCGGAAATCGGATTTGTATTCAATAAATCGACGACATTGCTCCTTATTAGCATCGCATTACTGTTGTGTCATCGGGATGGGTTTGTGTGAGTCTATTACTGATTTGAGCCCCTTGTTCAGGGTCCAGTTGTTCAGCACCAGCCTCCCGGCAGTCTAGCGGGAGTTCGGGATCGGCCTACATTCAGGTGGGTTGTGTTTACTTTATTCCTAGCCTCTAAATTCTATCATGTTGGACGGGGTCTATCCTAAGTGTACTGGGGTTGAATAATGATGGGCGATAGCTTATGCATGTTAGTGGGATCGCTATAGTGATTAGCATCAGTTACCGACGGTGATTCTCTTTTAACCCTTATATGTCAGCGGGCCACCTTCGAGTGCGCGCAACATTACCTTGTTTTCGATTATGCACTTTACTTCATTTTCCTCATTACTCTTGTTATTTATATTATGATGCTGACATGATGGTAGTTACGGTTACTTGGCTCGAGGTTGCCACACGCGCACCCGCGGTTTGGCCACCGCAAAGGGTGTGCTTTTCCGGAAAAGTGGTCTATGACCCGTGTATACCCACGAGGTGACGTAGTGGGGCCCCTTATTAGTGGTGGGGTTGAGGCGCCGAGGTGCGAGCAGTGCGACCCGTCGGTTTAGTTGTCCGGCGTGGTCGGGTTTCTGCAGGTACGGTGCGGGTCGTCGGTTTAGCTGTCCGACGCGCCCGGGTATTACAGGACGCAGGTGTACAGGTTGCCTTTCCTCCTTGGGAGGGTGGTTGCTCCAGTTGTCTTCACGGTTTGTTTTACTATATTACTCATGCTTTACTATTTCTGCGTCACTGACCTCCCACTTCGTGACAGGGTCCAGACGGGGAGAGAGGTAGGCGGTGGTGAGGACGGGACAGGAGCAGCTGGGTCGCTGGGGACCCTGGACTGTGTTTATTCTTTTATTCTCGCTTTCATTACCTTGTAGTTATGTGAGTGGTTCGCGATACCCTCGTGGGGTCGGCATGGATGTCGGTAGGGGGCTACATTTAGTGCCCCTGGTGGAATATTTTTATCTTTTATTTCTATCGCCATTTAAAAATCAAAAAGGCAGAAGCCAAAGAAAAGATTGCGAAAAACCCGTTTTAAAAATCTAAGTGTCGTGTGGGCACCGCTTTTCGAACCTTGTGGATTTATGCTAATTTCGAAACTAGCTTTCAAAACGTAGCGCCGGGTAGGCGCTCTTTCAAAACGTGGATTTTATCCTTTCCAAATTGACCGGGCCATATTTCTTCTGTTATTATTTTAGAATGCTGGTTAATTGTTTGTGATTGATTGGCTGTTATGTTGGAGCATGTACTGAACGCTACGCCGTGCACATACAGGTAGACTCCTCCGTTTGCAAGAGTGATCCTGTATGTGTGGCGGGTCTGGGCACGTGCCGGGGAATAGGGGTTCTC
>CM055071.1:6161011-6192561 GCA_029204045.2 Tillandsia leiboldiana | reverse complement strand
CAAAACCGTGGATTTTATCCTTCCAAATTGACCGGCCGATAGGTTCTTCTGTTATTAGTTTAGAATGCGGTTAATTGTTGTGATTGATTGGCGGTGTATGTGAGTCATGTACTGAACGCTACGCCGTGCACTACAGGGAGACTCCGTCCGTTTGCAGAGTGATTCCTGTATGTGTGGCGGGTCTGGGCACGTGCCGGGAAGAGGGGTTCTCTTTAAACAAAAAAAAAAAAATTCACACGTCAAACATTCGACTTTTATGAATCGTTTCCGCTAAAACAAACCCCGGGGCGTGACAGATTAAATGGTATCAGAGAGGTTCTTTCAATCACAACAGTTAGTGCCGACATCCGTGGACAACCCTCACGTGCCTACATACAAATGAAATGGGTAGGGCATAGGACGTTAGAACGTGAGTGACCGAGGGGGGGAGTGTGGAGTCCTTTCTTTCACCTTATGGTTGTTGTTAGTAGGGTGGTCTAGGGTTGACTCTGGTGGCGTGTGACGGACATGGTCCGTACTAGATCATACGGCCGGGGACGCAGAGTCAGAGTCCGAGTCCTTCTCTCGCTAAGTTATTCGATGTGCCGTTGCTTATTAGCAAAGACTAAAGCCGACCTTCCTTGTGTACATTCAGATAGAGGGCCGACTCAGCAAGTAACCGACGACGGAAATGGACATCGCCGACGAAGCCACCGCCTGCTCCGCAACCAGCTGCGCGACGTGGCTGGCAACTGCTGGACTCTCGAGGAGCGCCTGAGCATGCTGACACAGGAACTCGAGGGCGTCGACCGATTTCCGGGGCGGCAGCAGAGGCGTTGCCCCTCCCGGGATGCCGCCGACGGGCCCTCCCGCCGTCCAGGAGGCTACTAACTGACCGTGCACCCAACGTAGAGCGCGCCCGGCAGGAATACTCTCGCCCCGAGTCGCCGGGGACCCCATCGGAGGGGCCGGGCGAGGCAAACGCCCGAGAGCCGGGCAGAACCTCGGGCAGACGACGGAGGAGAGACCTAAGCCCACCGAAACCGTGCGTCATATGCGGCAATGCACACCTCATAACGAGCTGCCCTTGGCGGGACGGACACTGTTTCCGATGTGGCAGGCCGGGCCACACGCGCTATGAGTGCCCTCTGAAGCCGTCTGTCAGTAGACCCCCGGCGCCGCGACATGTCGAGCCTAAGGAACCGCTGCCTCCACCCCTCAAGGGGGGCACCGTCCAGAGAGCCGACCCAACCCACGCCCGACGCAAGCACCGGAGGACGAACGAGGGCTTAAGGGGAGCGCGCACGTGCAACCGGGATCCTGCGTCATCTGCAAGGGCGCGCACCCAGTGACGGAATGCACTTGGAGGTACCACTATTGTAACCGTGCGGCTTGCCAGATCACAATTACTTCTCCTGCCCCCAAGGGCCCACCCCCGCCTCCGCCGCCGTGCCACCACCGCCAAGAGGAACAGAGAGCGCGGCGGCCCCCGTGCAGACAAAGAACTCGCCCGACGACCAACGATGCGCGGACTCTTTAGACAGCAAACCCCCACCCCAACACGCGGTGCGACGCTGGCCCAAGGATTGTGGGCGGACTCCCCCGGCCGCCCCGGCAGACGACGCGTCGTCCCGAAATAGGGAATGACAGGTACTTATTTCATTTTATTTTCTATTCTTTTTCCTTTTTTTGCCCTCCCTTCCCTTGTCTACATAGAAGCACCGTTTGGGCCGGAGCAACCCGACCCTACCAGACCCTTGCGAGCCCTCCTGCCTTTAGCTCTACCTTTCGTTTCGTCGACCGTTCCGGACTAGTGTGCTTACGGGCGAGGAAGCAAATCTAACCTTAGCGATTTGCATACCGGTGCGTGAATTGCACAGTCTCCGATGCACGAAATTCTGCCTTCCCGATCCGATACCTGGGTATTTGGTTAGGAACGAGCCCTAGGGTGACTTGCGTTCACGAGAGAGCGCAGGGTATTGGCATAGTGGTTTGGAGCCCAGGTGTGTTCCACACAGTTGAGCCTCGTTGTTCCGGTTATTAGTCGTACGCACTCTGATTTTTGGGATCGTTGTTAGTGCAGGGTTAGCCGCGGCCAGGGTTTCGGCTGTGGGCTTGATGTTTCAATGGAGCCAGAGTGCTCGGATCAGTTACGGTGGTTAGGGGTTAAATCACTGTTCTCTTCGTAATCGTCCAGCTGATGGCACAGCAGTAGATGACTGCTATTGTTGCACTAGCCTCACAGTTTGCTTAGAGGTTGAACAAGTTGCTGACCCTTCGGTGTCCCCGTGTCTTAATTCGTTGGCCTATGGGCCCGATGGTAACCTTGTTTTGGGACGGATGCAAATTGACCCCACCTTTTGCACAGGTTTGTGAATCGACGTGGACTCGCCTAAGTGTTAGTCATGGCGATGTTTGTAACCACGAGGCGGTAGTAATCCTCGACAAAGGTTATGTTTTGGCACTGAGATTGTGTTGGGAAGTATGTGATATACCTTCCGGTAGGAGTTGCGTCCCCAACTTGTTGTTGGCGACAACCCTTTGGTATTCTGCTGTTCTTTTGGTAAGCACGTTGGCTGCAGGCAACAGACGGTCGAAAGAACCGAAGAAATACTCTGCCCTATAATGAGGAGTACCAGATTGGGTCTAAATTAGTAGCCTTAGAGTTGTAGATACCTTGCGACTGACTTGTAGCCCTCGATTAAACTTTTTGAGTATTTTCATAGAGTATGACTTCAGGCTGTAAGCTCCGGGAATGAAACTTTTTTAAGTTGTAAGTTTCGGGGACGAAACTTCTTTAAGTTGTAAGTGAAGTAATAACTCAAAATATTTTATTTTAATAAATAGTCTAAAAGTGAATTTTTGACCTGGTTTTTGAATTCAGAAGACCTATGTTGACTTATTTAGTCAATTGCCAGTGTGCGAGTTGCACGTTTTACGAGACAAAAGGCTACTTTCCAATCCGGACGTGATCATGGAAATCCGAATTGACCGTTGCGATCGTCTCATCGAACTGAGCGAGATTAATATTCAGCACTTTCGATCCGACGGTCGGATCTTCCAGAAATCGAGGAAGAAGCGAGCAAATAACCACGAACAGTGTAACAGTGCTCGGTGCACAGTATAAATTAAGTTGTTACTGTAGGTGAACAGTAACCCTAGTTTTCGGAACCCCGACGGATCTAACGCTGACTAATTCGCTGTCTGGAAACCGATCATAGCACTTCAGGTAGTCGTTTCGAACGGTTTCGGCGTTCTGGACGCAATGGCGCTGACGGAATCTCCGTTTGACGACCCTAGAGTATCGAAAAGCGCGAAAACTGTTTTCCGGAACAGTATTTTATGGACCGAGATTTTATCCGGACAGTTTCTCGAAAATCAGAAATCGCTACCTGATGGTTTTCGTCGAGCCGGACGCCGTGACGCAGTCCATTTTCCGTTTCGACGACCGGATCGCCTCGAAGAGCGTGAAACAAGGCGAAAAAGGTGACAATTGCACATGAAACCCTACATAACCCGCCTCGTTTTGCGTACCACTCCCTTATGAGGGACCTAAGAGTAAAAGGAAGATGCTGTGAGGGACTGGGCTGTAGATATGTAGAGATGAGGGGCTAAAATGCAAGATGACCAACCCTATACATATATACATGCACCTACGACTAGGGTTCCACAAGCCCTAGACCCTGAGCTCAGCCCCAGCCGCACCTCAACAGATCCCTCTCCTCTGGCGCTTCCCTCGGACTACCCCACACCGGCCGCCGCTCCCCTTGCCGGAAAAGCAAGATCAAGAAGAGCTTGACCTCGGAATTGGAGAGGAAGGTGTGGGGAGGGATTCAAGTTGACAAATTCCCTTCTGAAGAGTCCCTCGTGGTGCTGCAACCGAGCTGGGTTGGATCCGACGCCGACCGCCGCCGTGCGCCGCCGCGGGACAACACCCTCTTCCACGATTTTCCGGCGAAGGTGAGTTCTTGGGACTTTTATTTTAGTCTAGGGTTTTGGGCATGGCCATTGTGTTGCTGACGTCGAGGAGGTCGTCCTGTTGCAGGACGAGCCGAGGCCGCCGTCCCGACCGCCGGCGGGAGCCATCCTCGCCGGATTATCGTTTTTCTTGACCGATCGCAGGCGCGGGCTTCACCCGGCCGTTAAACACAAGATCAGCACCGTTGATCCTTGTCCCCTAGTCGACTGAAAGCTTCCTCCAAGATCTGGGGTTGATCAGACAAGGATCCATCCCGCACGGCCGAGCCCTAGAAACGGGTGAATTAATTCGTCGCCTGAATTCCTCCGTCCGGCGCCGCCGCGGCCTCCCGGCGCCGGCCACCACTGCACCGAGCGTCGGGGTGTTGGGACAGACCTTTTGGTCCGGGTAGCACCTGCCCGGAGCCGCCGCGCCGGAAACCACCATTAACAACCTTGAAGCTCCTCCGAGCTTCGCCGGCGCTGCCTTGCCGACGCTCCCGGACATCGGAGAACCGCCCAGGTGAGCTTCCTTGGTCCCTAGGAGCCTCCCCATCACCTTGCATGCAGGGTTTAACGTAGGGCTTCTACCCCCTGCAGCTGCACCCGAGACTGCATTCGAGCCCACCTCCGGCCATCTCCGGCGGCCTGGGCTCCGGCCACCCGTACAGGTAATACCTAGAGGCCCTTTGTATGCTTCCCATTTTTTGGTTTTAGGCCTAGAGCATCCCTGTAACCCGGTTCCCAATGCTGCACCCGAGCCACCCATCTCGGGTTTGCCCCCGGCCGCCGCCGCCCCCGGCCACCGGCGCCTGACCGGGCCTGAACCAGACACCTTCAGGGACCTCCATTGATCTGGTGCTCCACTTTGTGGCAGGTCTGAACCTGTGCTGCTCAAGGTGAACCCAAGCCGAGCCTTGGCTTGCGTTATTGGTGCGTCACCTAGCTCCGGCCACCTCCTCCGGCCGATCTCAGGCAAGCCTCAGGTGAGCCCTCGACCCTAACTAGTCTCCTGAATATGATGCTCCAATTATGGTTCGATTTGATCAAGTATAAGTTAAGATATTACATAGTTGTATTTGAGCCAGGGATGTGTTATGGGCCAACTCCGATTTCGGGGTCCGTGTCAGTCCAAACTGGTGAGCACGGGCTCCGTCTTGACGTAATGATCACGCTGAAACTTACGGCGCCAATTTTGGACGCCCGGATTGCAAGAACGAGTCGAAACGGATAATAAAATAGGATAATAATGCGAATTAAAATGTACTACGGACCTAATTGCAAATTTGACACACAGGCTGACTTTAGACAGTGTTTTCACACCACTAGACACTTTGTTAGAGTCCCGTGGACTCTCGCTAATCGGAAATCGGATTTGTATTCAATAAATCGACGACATTGCTCCTTATTAGCATCGCATTACTGTTGTGTCATCGGGATGGGTTTGTGTGAGTCTATTACTGATTTGAGCCCCTTGTTCAGGGTCCAGTTGTTCAGCACCAGCCTCCCGGCAGTCTAGCGGGAGTTCGGGATCGGCCTACATTCAGGTGGGTTGTGTTTACTTTATTCCTAGCCTCTAAATTCTATCATGTTGGACGGGGTCTATCCTAAGTGTACTGGGGTTGAATAATGATGGGCGATAGCTTATGCATGTTAGTGGGATCGCTATAGTGATTAGCATCAGTTACCGACGGTGATTCTCTTTTAACCCTTATATGTCAGCGGGCCACCTTCGAGTGCGCGCAACATTACCTTGTTTTCGATTATGCACTTTACTTCATTTTCCTCATTACTCTTGTTATTTATATTATGATGCTGACATGATGGTAGTTACGGTTACTTGGCTCGAGGTTGCCACACGCGCACCCGCGGTTTGGCCACCGCAAAGGGTGTGCTTTTCCGGAAAAGTGGTCTATGACCCGTGTATACCCACGAGGTGACGTAGTGGGGCCCCTTATTAGTGGTGGGGTTGAGGCGCCGAGGTGCGAGCAGTGCGACCCGTCGGTTTAGTTGTCCGGCGTGGTCGGGTTTCTGCAGGTACGGTGCGGGTCGTCGGTTTAGCTGTCCGACGCGCCCGGGTATTACAGGACGCAGGTGTACAGGTTGCCTTTCCTCCTTGGGAGGGTGGTTGCTCCAGTTGTCTTCACGGTTTGTTTTACTATATTCTCATGCTTTACTATTTCTGCGTCACTGACCTCCCACTTCGTGACAGGGTCCAGACGGGGAGAGAGGTAGGCGGTGGTGAGGACGGGACAGGAGCAGCTGGGTCGCTGGGGACCCTGGACTGTGTTTATTCTTTTATTCTCGCTTTTCATTACCTTGTAGTTATGTGAGTGGTTCGCGATACCCTCGTGGGGTCGGCATGGATGTCGGTACGGGCTACATTTAGTGCCCCTGGTGGAATATTTTTATCTTTTATTTCTATCGGCCATTTAAAAATCAAAAAGGCAGAAGCCAAAGAAAAGATTGCGAAAACCGTTTTTAAAAATCTAAGTGTCGTGTGGGCACCGCTTTCGAACCTTGTGGATTTATGCTAATTTCGAAACTAGCTTTCAAAACGTAAGCGCCGGGTAGGCGCTCTTTCAAAACCGTGGATTTATCCTTTCCAAATTGACCGGCCATAGGTTCTTCTGTTATTAGTTTAGAATGCTGGTTAATTGTTGTGATTGATTGGCTGTGTATGTTGGAGCATGTACTGAACGCTACGTCGTGCACATACAGGGGAGACTCCGTCCGTTTGCAGAGTGATCCTGTATGTGTGGCGGGTCTGGGCACGTGCCGGGGAAGAGGGGTTCTCTTTTAAACAAAAAAAAAAAAATTCACACGTCAAACATTCGACTTTTATGAATCGTTTCCGCTAAAACAAACCCCGGGGCGTGACAGTCTCAACGCGAGGATCGCTGTGGTATTTTTATTGGATTTTTTCGGAGACCTTTCAGCAGGTGAAAAATTGCATCTTTGGGGACTGATTTTCAGACTGCGTGTATTTGGTTAATTGTTGGAATAAAGTGTAACTGTGAACCCTGTGTTGTACCCAGGAGGAGTTGTTCTGGGATTTTGTGACTGTGGATTATTGGTGGTTGCTGCTCCTGGTGTTTTCAGCTGTTGGATCTTGGACAGTTAGCGTTTTCAGGTGGGTGGCCCTGTCTCCAAGATTGATGGACTGTACTTTAAGCTTGCTATTGTAGGGCTATGCATGATAGTGAATTCTTGTACAGCATGCTAGAATGTAGGAATCGCTATTCCTTATTTTACCTGATGGTTTTGTCATCTCCTTGCTTTCTACCATATGTAAATTGTTGTTATCTTGGAACTTGACCTAGCACCCCCGTCATATGCTGCATGTGTAGCCAGACCAGTAGAAAACTCCAACTTGGGCTAGGTTTATTCCGCTTTAGACATCCACACTTCTTTTCCTTCCTGGACATAGTGTTACTCGCCCGGGTAGTGGGCTGAGTGGTCGGGATTCCTTTAGTGTGGGATGTATTTTACACTCGTGCTTGGGAGCAGAGTGGAGTCTGGTAGATGTGGTTGATCGATCATCTGTGGCGAGAGCCGTTTGGGTAGACGGCGGTCCCGAGATGTTCTATTTTCTTGTTTTATCGGTCGCCGATGTGTTAGTGGCAGCGGTTTATCAGTGTTAGCAGGACCTTGAACCCAGAACTGTTTTTGGACACACATATGATTTTTAGTCAACCAATGTTTTCTTCCAAGCATCGTAGGGTCGCCGAGTCTGTTCTTGTTTGATTGGACAAAGGCATTAGCTCTACGAGGCTTGGATATAAAACCTGTTTTCAATTGTTTTCCTAAAAAGAACTAAAAATCATTAAATATGGATTTCTTTCAGATCAAATGGCTTCTAGTACGAAATGTCACCTTTTCCCTATAAATTTAACCACTCGAGATGATTCGAGTGGTCTGGGTTCCAAGGGCTGCCTTTTCCTTTGGGACGAGAACAACGAGAGGCTATGCCTAAAGCCTGTTCTTGTTTGATTAGGGTTATAGGTTCTAGTCTTTCGGTGTTCCCGGACCCTTTATTGTGTCTGTTGTGGAGTTTATCCTGTCAGTGAGTCGCAGGTTGGGTTGATGTTCTGTTATTGGGAACCGTCGGGGTTGACGGTGGTCCCGGGTCGTTGAGTGTTGTCCGACCAGTTTTGTTAGCCCTGAGTGGTGGGTTGATCCTGGCTGTGGAGTATCTCCAGCTAGTGTGTTTTGTGCTGTGAGTTATTGGAGAGGCTAGCGTCTCCTGTTCGTGAGAGCTGATCAGCTGAGTTGTCAAGAGTGCTCCGACCGTTGTGCGAGATGATTGAGGATTCTAAGTCTTTCCGTTCAGAGCGTGAGCGTGGATTTTGGACTATAGCCTGCAGTGCCACCTGAGCGACAGAGTGCGCGGATACCTTTTCCTCGGTGGGGTCGCGCCCCTCGAGAGCCACGCCCGGGGTGGATTTGTTACTTTCGTATCGCGACTTGTCGACGCAGTCCCTCTGGCTGGGCCAGTTTTGGCAGTCACGGATGCCCTACGTCAGTCCGGTCCTACGTAGATGTAACGGCAGTAGGTAGGCGCAGGTTTGACTGGACCCGAGGAGGCAGTCAGTGTAGATTGGGTGATCTGAGTTGAGGGATAGTAGATGCATCATGTTTCCATCTGTTCCACTTTTGAGCATCTAGATAGAGGCATAGTAGTTGTAGAGTCTTTCTTTTCCAGCTATTTTCTTTTAGTACCACTTTGTTACTTTATACCTCTAATAGACTTAGTGGGCAGACCGTCGGGCTTGTTGGCGGCACCCACTGAGAACTACTGTGGGATGTAGTTCTCACACCCGTCGTGGTGTCTTTTCCCAAGGGACTTCTACTCCTATTCCTGTTGCTCCAGTTGCTGATTCTTCTGGCCGAGGCGAGGGAGTCGCGAGCTAGTTCCCTACCCGTCGTTGGAGTGTAGCGGTACCCCTTCAGAGGAGAGCTTCAGTAGATTAGTTATTTTTTTCTTCTTTTGAGAGACTGATGTAGTGAGGATATGATATGTATTGAGAGCCTGTACACTGATGTATTTATTGGAGATATCTCCCTGTTGAGTTCTGAGTTTTGTATTAGAGGACTTTGTGTATGATCGTATTTGGGAGATGGACATTGTATCTTTATTTCCAGTTGTACAGTGGTTGATTTTACTTTTACAGCAGATTATTTTATTTTTAGCTCTGATATCTGTTAGCTGTAGTACATTTCTTGCAGGTAGGACGCTTCGCCTATGCGGAGTTTGGCATAGGTGGAGGATCTGTTGGCGAGCCCGGGTTGCAGTTTCGACCCCGGGGCGTGACATCTACCCTTTCAAATTTGAGATAAACACTAAAATACCTAAGGGTGGCTCTTTGAGCATCTTTTAACTATCCCACCTTATACCAACCAGGAGATTGTTCAAAATATAAGAACTTTGAATACGAATCTCCGAATGCTTCAACTAAAAATTTCACAAATATTTTTCTAGCATCCAATACATGTGGTAGCTTCACACACAAACCGGACGACCGGAGTGGCAGCTCTTTCCAACATGTGGTGGTAGTTTTCACACTCCTTTCGGATGTAACTCTTTCCACATCTTTTACAATTCATTTATTTACCCTTGAAAAAATGCAATCTCTTATGTGAAAGAATTAAATCCTAAATTTTAGTCTATCGGTTGTCTCATGTTTATCACAATGAATTCACACAACCGAGATAGGTTAAGCACCTTAAGATCACACATGATTACAAAAATTTGATGAATATAATTATCAAAAACTCCTATAATGGAATTTCTTCAAAGATTAAGATTATGGAGTAAAGTTGATAATTAATATAAAATTAATTAGGAGTGAATGAAAGTAAATCCTTTTCAAATTCAATGCACTCGTTCGTTAAAAACCTTTTGTTTGAAAACAAAACATAAAAACGAAAAGCATTGAAATCATGTAATGCAAAGATTAAGAAAAATATGAAAGGAAAACCAATCAAAGCATTACATACAGTCAAAAGTTATTTAGAACTTAAGACAAGGAAAGATATCACCTTTCCGAATCCAAAATCGTCGGATTTTGGGTTGTCTTGATTCATTGTGGCCGGGGGTTGTTAGCTTTGACTGTTGATCCACCTTAGGTCTTTGCGTTGCAATGATCCACTTAAATGATTGATGTTGTGGCTCGGACCTTTGGTGGATTGATGGAACTCCTTTAAATTGATGTTGCTTTTGATTCTGTTGAGTTCGCTCCGTAGATGAAGTTGCCGAAGAATTCTTCTTTCTCTTTTTTGGGCACGTCTTCATCAAGTGTCCTTCAAGTCCACATTGGTGACAAGCTCTTCCTTTCAATTTAGTTGTGGGACTTGAAGCCTTCACAGTTTGGTTCTTTTTAAATTCCAAACCAACTTTGCTTGTTTGACCTAATCCGGACATACGGTCAAGATTCTTGGAACCGGTTGAAAGCTTTTGTATGTCGGACTTGAGTTCACGAACTTGCTTGGTCAAAGCTTGGTTGGTGACAGAAATTTCCTCAAACTGCTTTTTAAGAAAACCAATCTTGTTAATATGTGATTTAACAATTGTTTCCGATTGGTTTTGCTTTTCTTGGAGGATTTTATTATTATCCAATAAAATTTCTCGTTCCTCCTTGAGATCATGAAGTTTGATCTTTAAAGCACGGTTCTCGTCCTGAACCTCAAGTCTTTGCTTCCTCAACTTCTTAATATGCTTGGCCATCTTCTTCGATTCCGTAAGAAGTTGTTGATATGCCTCAACGAGTTCTTCTTTGTCCGACTCCCCCTCACTTGATGACTCTCCATCGGATGTTGATGTTTCATACAAAATCAAAGGAGTAGAGTCAGTAATTAATGATGACAAGCAAAAATTAGAAGAGGGAATTTGAGAAGCATGAAAGGCAACAACTTTTTCCTCTTTACTTGAGGTTGATTCATCGGAAGTAGAATCGTCCCAGGTTTTCGCTTGCAAAGCCTTCTTTTTATATGATTTCTTATAAGGACAATCCGTTGAAATATGGTCGTAGCCTTTGCATCTATAACATTGGATTTCCCCTTTGAATTCATTTTTTCTTTAGAAGGTTTTGCAGAGCTTTTGAGATTAGAGGATTTAGAACCCGATAATCCTTTAGATGGTTTCGAGGATGAATTCCAAAACTTCCGACGAAATTTCTTTGTGATCCGCGCCAATTGTTCTTCAAAATCGGCAAAAGAGATTTCATCGTCAGAACTCGATTCGCCATCTTCTTTCTTTGTTGATTTGAATGCAATACCTGTAAGCTTAGAAGAAGACTTGGAAGAAACTTGATTAGTAGGAAAAGTCATCTCATAAGTTTGTAAAGCCCCTACTAATTCCTCTACTCTCATATCATCCGAATGGCTAACGGTTTCAATGGCGGCAACCTTTGCCCTAAACCGTTCCGGAAGAGTCCGAAGTATCTTTCTTATAACTCTCGACTCCGGGATCTTTTCTCCTAAATTAGCACATGTATTGATTATATCTTGAAGTCTAGTGTAATAATCAGTAAACAATTCATGCTCATCCATATGAATAGAGTCAAATTGACTTGTAAGCATCTGGAGCTTTTGAATTTTTACTCGATTAGTACCCTCATGTGTAATTTTGAGAATATCCCAAATCTCCTCTGCAGTTTCACATGCGGAAATTCGTGTGAACTCGGTTGAGGAAAGAGAATTAAATAAAGCGTTCATACCTTTCCCATTGTAAGAAGATCTTTCGATTTCCTCTTTGGACCATCTAGAGCGAGGTTTTGGGGTAGTAGAATTTCCTACTTCCTCAATAGGATGCACCCAACCGTATTCCACGGTTTGCCATACCCGCTCATCAATTGCGATGAGAAAAGCTCTCATCCGCACTTTCCAATACGCATAATTGGTCCCATCAAAAAGAGGAGGTCTAAAAATATTACCACTTTCACCCGACATGATAGATAAACCTAAAACCCGCTCTGATACCAACTGTTGGTTTTTAATATTAAGGATCCACAAGGATCTAAATAGGTACTATCAAACAACTAGAGGTGGGGTGAATAGGTGTAATACTCAAAAACCAATCTCAATGTAAAATAAAAACCAATGCGGAAAATAAAAATAGCACACCGAAATTTACGTGGAAACTCCAATCCAGGAGAAAAACCACAGGACCAACACGCAATAACAATCCACTAAGAATAGAAGAATAACAAGGTGATTACCGACTCCACGGACTCCAACCCCTCCTTCAACTTCTTCGGATCTTGCGCTCCACCGATTGCACGTCCACTGCACACGTTCGAATCCACGAACGCCACTCGAATCCACGAGCACACGTTTTGAATCCACAAAACGCCTTCAACACATCGAACCCACGATGCCTATTTAGGAAATCGTTGTTTTTCTTGGTGATGATAATCCGCCGAATACTTAGATTAAGAATAGATCAGAAAACACCATCTAAGTATTCATCAATTTGATTCTACAAGAATTAGGAGTTTGGAAACCCTAGAATCAAATTGATCAATATAGACGAAGAAACATGAATTAATCATGTTTTCCTTTCTTCTCTATATGTGGATTGATCCCTTTTTCTGGATACCCTAAAAGATGAAATTAGGGTCTATTTATAGGTTAGAAACCTTTGGAAAGAGATAAGCATCAAAAACTGACTTAACAGAATTTTTCCCGCACGACGGTCCGGACTGGATTTGGCTGATCCGGGCTGTTGTCTTTTTTCAGCAATTTTCCTGAAAAATAGTTTGGGGTCCGGACTGGAATTTCCTGATCCAGACTGTTCATGCGATTTCATTAAACACAAGGTTCGGGGTCCGGACTGGATTGGGGATGGTCCGGACTGAAATTCCGCATGAACTAAACTATGTTCGGGGTCCGGACTAGAATGGTCTGATCCGGATCCTAAACATCCAATTTGTCCAGTTTTTGATTTTTAAGCAATCAAAACTTATCCAAGTGTTTCTAAACTACACAAATGTATTCGGATCACCAAAATTATTTAGTTAAACGTACCTGATCATTCCGAATCCATTTTCCTTGAGATTGATGTATATAATCCACAATTCTTCAACTTCAGTCTTCAAGACTCAAAACACTGAGTGTCAACTTGAGCTCTTGTTGAATCTTCTCTGAGTCTTCGATTGCTGATTGACAATTTGATCACTTCAAGACTCCGACTCAACTCACGAAATATGCCAACACAAAAAGCCGTAACATGGACATCTAGATAGGCCATCATTTATTGCTACACTATCATGTTGGAATCTGATTTAGGAGAAACCATGTTTGTTCATTCTCCTTTCTTTCTAGATTCAGGTTGCTCGGGTTCGAGCAGGGGTTTGGGATAGTGTAGTCGAGACTTTGGGTCTGGGACAGGTTGGATTTGATTGTCGGTATTGCGGTGACCGCGGACATTGGGCGGTCGGCCGAGTGTCGGTTGTACTTGATTGTGGATGGTAGGATAGTGCGGCAACCGCAAATATTGGGCGGTTGACCGGAGGTCGGTTACGGGTCTATGGATTGTGGGGCTTTACGGCAACCGCGGATACTGAGCGGTTGACCACATATTTACTTATGCATCAGATTGTATATCAGATTTCTCTAGTGGACGGAGTGTTCCACTTATTGAGGACTATTGCATCTGATAGAGGACCGGGGTTCTCTTTAGTGGATGGGTTTTCCCACTTTGATTAGAGTCGTCATCCAGTCCTGCTGTTTTATGATACTTATGTTACTGGTTACTAAGATACTTTACTCGTGTGGGTCGCTCCCCTCGAGTGCCACTCCGGAGTGTGCGACAGGCAGTGTGGTGACTCGGATCTCTGCAGGGCTTCTACAGTGTGACCAGCAGCTCCTGGAGGCCTATGTGGCGTGTCGGCGGTGTTTCTGCACCAATTTGGACACAAGTGATGGACTTCGGGAGTTAAATGGATCGCGTGGATAGTCGGATGACCCCGTCGAATGTTTACAAGTGGTTCCGCGTGAAACGGATATTAAAATTGGACTCCGCGTGAAAATTAGAGTAAGAACACCTTTCCGGATGCTTTTGGCAATTTTTAGAAATGGAATTTGGCAAAACGGACAGCGAATTTGGATTCAGCGCGCTAAAATGATCAAAATGGACTATTTACTTGATTTTTTCGGAGCCCGGAATACCTGGCACGGATTTCGAGGCAGTAGGGTACTGTTCCGGCACCGGGGGCAACGCCGGCGACGGCGGGCAGCGGCGGAGCGCGGCGGAGCAGGCGCGGGCAGGCGGCGGAGCAGGCCCGGGCAGGCGCACACGGTGCAGCGCGGGGTTGTGCCACTTGGCATTTTCTGGTTGGCGAGTTTTGACACTGGCAGTCTTGGGATGGCTGGTGCACGGGCGCGGTCCACAGAGCTGAGAGGCAAGTGCCTCGGGATGCATGCGCGACACGGGGGCGCAGGCGGCGCTGGCGCGCACGTGGGCGCGGCGGCCAACGAGTTGACGCGCGGTTCCCGCCCGTGTGCGCGCCACGCGTCAGCCTCCGCGCAGGCCACGCGGCGCACGGCAGTTGGCTTCCTTGGCTGTTGCCTATTCGGGGCCACGTGGCAGCCTGAGGTGAATCCGGGCGCTGATCAACAGTCTGATTTCGGCGGATTCGTGCGCACTTTTTACGCCCGAATCATTCCGGGCGCCCGAATGTGGGGACCCAATGGTCATTTCTTGAATTGTTTTGCTGGGCCTATAAATAGGCCCAAAAGGTCCTCGTTTTTGGGCTGATGGGGGCCTTTTCTCTCGGGGGTTTCTTCAGAGAAGTTCTTCCTCTCTCTGTCCTCCACCCTTTGATGGATTCCCAGAATTTTTGGAGGCCGTGTCATCGGCGTTTTCTGCAACGCGACGCACTGCGGCGCTTCTTCGGTTTTGGCTCCTATCGTCGCTTTTCGGTGCACAAGGCACCCTGGATCACCCGGTTGGAATTTTTGGACGATTTTCATGGCAGCGTGTTCTTGAGAGGTAGGCCTTCGATTTTTCTGTTGATCGCTTTGCTCTGTTTCAAACTTTTGGCACGATTTCCAAGGCACATTTTGACCCTATTTTCTGTGGTGGCTTTTTGGACAGCATGGGCTTGTCGGATTTATATCTTGGCCTACGATTATCGGATTTGGACGTATGAATACTCGATTTTCATCTACTCGACGCGAGGAATGTAATCGTGATTTTTCTGGAATTTTTGGAGGACTGCGCAGGGGTGAGATTTTTGCATCTTCTGGACTGTTTGCCGCAGAATATTTATTGTGAGGAATTTTGGCTCGCGGCGGTGCTTCATTTGTTTCTTGGCCTAGAGGTGTCGGATTTGGACGTGCAAGTACTCGTTTCGATCGTCTCACCGCAAGGATCGCAATGGTTATTTTTCTCAATTTTTTTGAGGTCTTATCACTGGTGAAATTTAGCCTTTTTCTGGCTGGTTTGGTGGACAGCGGTAAATTGAGGATTTGAGAATTAATTGTGCCTCGTGTGGGTTATTGTTGCAGTTTTGCGGTGTACCGAGGTTTCCCTGGAGTGTGGGCGCACTTGGATCCGTGCTTCACGATCGAGGTGGGTGGTTGTTGTGTACCTCTTATTTCGACATGCTCACTAGGACTATTAGGGGAATCCCTATATTATCATTAATTGATTCATCACCCTGTTGGAAATCATGTTTGATTAGGATAATCGTGAGCCTATCATGTGGGATTATTCTTGTGGGAATATCATGCTGGGAATATTGCTTTCATGTTAGTACTTGGGGTCAGAATTTATGCATGCTTGTATGGATATATTGTTAGCACTTAACCTTGCATGTGGAATTGACTATTATTTAGGGACAAGGTGATTTATCCTATCAGTGGGTACTACTTGTGAAATTTTTGGACATGCATAGGAGGATGGTTCATGTGAGGGTAATTAGTGGATTATAGACATGTGTGGTTGGATAATGATTTTTGCATGGTGGTTATATCCATGCGGAGCTATTAATTTATACACATGTGGAACCACTATTTGTCACACTTCCTTTTATCTTTCATGAGGACATAAGCATGCTTGTATGGACATCTAGATAGGCCACTATTTGTTGCTACACTATT
Organism: Tillandsia leiboldiana; assembly: GCA_029204045.2. Lineage (NCBI taxonomy): Eukaryota > Viridiplantae > Streptophyta > Magnoliopsida > Poales > Bromeliaceae > Tillandsia > Tillandsia leiboldiana. Next base: position 6,176,520 of record CM055071.1, on the reverse strand, counting down.
ATATTGGAACTTTACTTCGGAGAAACCATCCTTGCTTCTTTCTCCTTATTCTTTGGTCAGGTGGTTCTTGTTGCTCGGGTTTGAGCAGGGGTACGGGATAGTGTAGCCGGGACCTTGGGGTCGGGGACAGGTGGTATTTGATTATGGGTTGTGGGGTATTGCGGCTACCGCGAATAGTAGGCGGTTGACCGGATACAGATTATTTTACCCGATTTTGGATCGGGGGTTATTGCGGCTACCGCGGATAGTAGGCGGTTGACCGAATGTCGGATGTGGGACATGATTGTGATTGTGGGTATCACGGCGACCACGGATATTAGGCCGTTGACCGGATGGTTACTTATGCATCAGATTGGGGATCGGGTTTCCCTTTAGTGGATGGGTTTTCCCACTTTGATCAGAGTCGTGATCCAGTCCTGCTATAGTGAGATAGAGTTCCCCTCTAGAGCGTTGGGGAGTTCCCCTCTAGAGCGTGGGGGTCAGACAGTGATTGAGTTTGTTATCACACCGGCGCGGCTTTATATGCCCGGTGATGCTTTCCTCGTGTGGGTCGCTCCTCTCGAGTTCCCCTCCGGAGTGTCGGGGTCAGATAGAGTTCCCCTCTAGAGCGTTGGGGAGTTCCTCTCTAGAGCGTGGGGGTTAGACAGTGATTGAGTTTTGCTATCACATCGGTGTGGCTATATTTGCCCGATGATGAGGGCGAAAGCAGGCAGTTCCAGTTTTTACTTGTGGATAGATTGGGTTACCGGGACGGTTTGGTTACTTATTCATTTAGAGGCATAGTAGTGGTAGTTTCCTTTTTCAGCAGTTTTGTTGTTTACCACTCTTCTTCTCTCTTTTGCCTCTGGTAGACCTAGTGGGTGCGTTGGAGTTTGAGGCTTTACCCACTAGGGGAGGCTACTGGTTTATTAGTAGTTCTCACCCCCATTTTGCTTTCCTCTTTGTCTTCTTCTTTGTTTTGCAGTGTCTTCTGCGGGTGCTGCTGGGTTTTCAGTGGCGGGTCGAGGTGAGAGGACGGCTGTGTAGATAGATCTCGAGGCAGGATGAGCGAGTTAGCTGGACTATTGGTGTACCCTTTTTCCTCAGACGGTTGTACTTTACTTTTGGGTCTGGCTTTAGCCAGCTGGTTGTATTTTTTATTTGGTGAGCTGGGAGAGACAGATGTATTATTTTTACAGATGTACTGTATTTTATTTCCAGCTTCAGTCTGAGATGTATTAGTTTTTAGTTCAGCTCTGTTTATGCTCTTTTTATTATCTCTTATATCTGAGCAGGTACTAGCGCTTCGTGTACGCAGGAAATACCGTGTGCACGGCAGATCTGTAGACGGGCCCGGGTTCTGGTTTACACCCGGGGCGTGACAGATTAGGTGGTATCAGAGCTTAGGGATAGGTCAGTTGGGACTTAGGAAACCCTAGGCTTTTGGCAGACCCTAGGATGTTAGGGCGTGAGAGACGCGACATTTTGCGAAAGTCGGTGATTTATTTATTTGACTCTTCCTGTGAGTGAAGAAGGATCGACATATCCTATTTCTGTGGGACAGTTATGTTGGCTGCAGACAACATAAAGTTACAGAAATAGGGGGATGTCCTTGACTTTCGCTAGATTGGGTCGTGTGTTTGGGGTGTGGCGAGCAGTGTCTCCCCGACGCTGGGCCATGACACGGGTGCACCTTGGTGCCGCAGTTGGGTCTGAGCTTGTTGTTTCAGGCCGGATACCCAGATTTGAGTCTGAGAGCTCCGCACCCGAAGGGTAGGAGTGTTTGAGGCAGATCAGCGGTGATGTGGGTAGCGGAGCAGTGACACAGTTGTCGGAGCAGCACAGTGGCGCAGTTGTCGGAGCAGTGAGGTGACACGGATGTCGGAGTATCGAGTAGCCCCCTCTGTGCCGACGTTTGGTGCTGGGGCACCGAGGCGTGGTGGACAGTTGATAGCGGGTAAGCTGTGGGATTGCATCGATTGAGTGAGCCAGCTTTGGCGGATGAGTCACCCCGATTTGTGGGTTTAAGTAGGGAACCTTTGGAGGTAGGGTCGTGTTCGGTGGGGATGGAGAGAGTACTTGAAAGCCTCTTTGTGTCAAGAGCTAACGCAGTTGCTGAACTGCGTGCTCCATGTGTAGAGGGACGAGGCGTATAGGATATGAGTATTTGAGAGTGGATTGCGCCAGGATACCTTTTAACTCGTTGGGTCCCTCCATTATGGATTTAGGACGCCTCATTGGAGTAGGCGCTGGGTATGGAGCGTGGCATTGTAGTTCCTTTGGATTGGGATCTGCTGCCTGAGGCGAGTTCTGGTTGAGGCGCTTGGCGCCGGGTGATAGAGGACAGACCAGCCGCAGGAGGCATTCTCGATTTCTTTTCCAGGGTAGTAGAGTTCTGAGACGCCTAAGGTCAAGTGGACCCCGACGGCAGCATCAGCATCTATATCAGAGTAGCGCAGCGGTAGCGTGGATTTGTTGTCTGCGGAGGACCATATCCGTCGCCTCAGTGTGAGCAGAGACAGAGGTCGTGCTCCCTTTGTGATTGGTCTTGATGCTTTCTGGCAGACTGAGCGACAACCGCTTGCATGGTGTGGATGAGTTGTGCCGCCTGGTTGGAGGGCGCCACGGCAGTAGATCGGGTTGTCACAGGTGTGTTTTCATCCCAGCAGTCGGAGTTAGTGCACTTTGCATTCCGGCATAGACGAGAGGCAGAGTTGTTACCACATGCACTAGAGGTACATGTTACTATTGGTGTTGTGCATGTGAAGGAGGCTTGTGGATCATGTCCAGTGCTGTTGAGACCACGAGTTATACCGGCAGACCTATTGGTATGGGTGGCAGTTCGGTGTTTTGACCCAGTGCTTGGGATTGGTTGGCACAGTACCACTGGATGATTAAGTGTGGAGAGAGGTGACTGTGACCTTCTGCGAGGCAGACAAAAGGAGGCTTGTTTAATTGAGACTGTTCGAGCATACAGGTTATAGCGACAATGTGAGAGGTGCCTACGGCGGCACCGGGACTAAAGGATATTCCTATCGCCCGCAAGATCCCGGGTGTGAGTCCACTCGAGCCGATGATTATGCCGCCAGATAGGGAGATTGAGATTGCGATTGACGCGATTCTGGGAACCGCGCCAACTACTATAGCACCTCATGGATATCACCTGTAGAGCTGAGAGAGTTGATGGCACCATCGCAGGATTTGAGGGATCGAGGGTATGTTTGACCTAGTGCCACGCCGTTGATATACGGTGGTGTTGCCACGTCGTTGATACACGACGGTGAGGGTTCCTTTATGGTTTGAGCATAGGCAGGCCCGGATATTATTTAGGACCTTTTGATGGAATTATACTCCGGCAGTTGTTTGTTTATGATGCGTGTACCTGTTTGGAATCATACGACTGAGTATTTCGCCAAGATGGTGTTCAGGACACGGTAAGGGCATTATGAGTATAGTGAGGCCAGATGGAATGACTAATGCCTCATCGCCTTTAAGATTTGAGGAATTGTGTGTTCCAGCTGTACTTGGTCGGATTGGTAAATATGTTCTGCATAGGTATTGGATGGACTCCCAGAGTGACTTGGAGCTTGTGGAACACTTGTGGATGGTACTACAATGTCTGTGTGAAGGAAGCTGTGTGCCGAATTGTTGAGGTGCAAATTTTAGCTTTGGGAACATACCTGCTTGGGCCACATTATTCTAGCCATTGGAGCGGCGGTGGAAATCCGACCAAGATGGATGCTATTTGAGATTGGCCGAGACTGACATTTATTGTTGAGACGAGAAGCCTCTTGGACTGGGCAGTGCCAGCAGAGCTGGACGAATGGATGATTAGAAGGATACCAGCGCCGATTTTAGCATCGCCAGTGATGGGAGAAGGATTTGCGAGATACAGTGATGCCTCCCATAGTGGCTATGGAGTTACATTTGGATTATTGATGAGCATCCAGTATCACCCCGACAGGGCCACTGTGGTGGCGGATACCTGGAGCCGGAGAGCTATTTGGGGTTGAGTTTGATGATTCCGTAGCTGGCGCTGGGTGGGACCGTTGAGGTGAACAGGGCTCAAGGTTGTGTCCCTGGGGGTTCCTTTTGATGGTAGACTGTGGTGGAGCAGTCCACGCGGATGGTTAGGATTTGAGAGTGACCGAGTGAGGACCCCGGCTTGTTAAGGCTTCTTCCCTTCTTGGATGATCGCGTGGGGGTGTTTTGGGTTGCACTGGTCGAGTTAGCACCAGGGTGTGGTGTTGATGTGTGTTGTACTTCTCTTTTCTTTCCTTTTCCCCCAGCTTTTGTTGGAGTCCCTGGGGTTTTACCACGTCTCAGCACAGGAGTGTTATGCTTTTAGATCCCTCGCCCGTTATTGACTCGTTTCTTTTGAGATCTGTGAGAGTTGGAGTACGAGGGATTGCGAATCTGGCTCGTGAGATGAGAGAATTACGCAATTGGGCCATGCCGTACTAGTTGTTGTTGCTGAGGGGTAATCACGAGGAGTGACAGGTGACTTGTGAGCTGGAGACAGCGGTGTTGAGTACCTACCCTAGTTTTAAGACTCCCTTTTGAGTTGCGTTAGTTTCGAGGACGAAACTTTCTTTTAGTAGGAGAGGATGTTGTGACCCGGATCTCTGCAGGGCTTCTACAGTGTGACCAGCAGCTCCTGGAGGCCTATGTGGCGTGTCCACGGTGTTTCTGCACCAATTTGGACACAAGTGATGGACTTCGGGTGTTAAATGGATCACGTGGATAGTCGGATGACCCCGTCAAATGTTTAGAAGTGGTTCCGCGTGAAACGGATATTAAAATTGGACTCAGCGTGAAAATTGGAGTAAGAACACCTTTCCGGATGCTTTTGCCAATTTTTAGAAATGGAATTTGGAAAAACGGACAACGAATTTGGATTCAGCGCGCGAAAACGATCAAAATGAACTATTTACTTAATTTTTTTGCCGGGCACGGATTTCGAGGCAGTAGGGTACTGTTCCGGCACTGGGGGCAACGCCGGCGGCGGCGGGCAGCGGCGGAGCGTGGCAGAGCAGGCGCAGGCAGGCGGTGGAGCAGGCGGCGGAGCAGGCGCGGGCAGCGCGCGGTGCAGCAGGGGGTTGTGCCACGTGGCATTTTCTGGTTGGCGAGTTTGTTACGGAATTTGAGTTGGCGTAGTTTCGTGAAAGTCTCAAGTCTTGAAGATTGAAGGTGAAGAAAGTTGGATCGTTTAACTCAATCTCAAGAAAGAAGAATTCAAAAGGATCAGGTATGTTTAACTAAATATTTTGTGTGATCCGAATACTTCTTGTAGTGTAGAAACACTTGGAAGAATCTTTCATTGCATAAAAATCAAAAACTGGACTTGGGACATGTTCAGGATCCGGATCAGGTTGTTCGATCTGGATCCCGAAGGTGGTTCGTTCATACATCAGTTCAATCCGGATCGTAGTCTCATGATCCGGATCCCGAACAGTGAGTTTACCATTTTCCTTGAACGATCCGGATCATGCTTCGTAATCCGGATCCCGAACGTTGATGTTTGGTAAACTGTATGAACGATCCGGATCGTGCACTTCGATCCGGATCCCGAACCTTCGTTTTTCTGGAACTGGCTGTCTCGTTACGACGATCCGGATCCTAGCTAGTCCGATCCGGATCGCCGTCCGTAAAATTTCCAGAAATGTTAGGTTTTTGATTCTTATCTCCTTCCTAGGGTTTCTAACCTATAAATACACCCTATGACTCTTTTTCTAGGGTGAATCCACTGTGGATCCACAGAGTCTATAGCCGTCATTTTCATATACCATTTTATACGGCTATAGATCCACATATAGAGAAGAAAGGAAATCATTAGAGAATACTCTATGTTTCTTCATCTATATTGATTAGTTTGATTCTAGGTTTTCATACTCACATCTCGAGTTGAATCAAACTAATGAATACTTAGATGGTATTTCCGATCTATCTTTGATCTAAGTATTCGGCGGATCATCACCACCCAAAACAACGATTTACCCCAAAAATCGGCGCGTGGATTCGCGTGTCCTTGTGGATTCAAGGTTCAACCGCTCTCGTGGATTCGGAGCGAGGCACGTTCGTGGATTCGAAGGGTGCTATTGGGTGAAGACCGTGGATTCGGTCGGACGTCGTGGATTCGACGTTGGACGCCGTGGATTCGGCGTTGGGCGCAGATCGTGGATTCGAGAAGCGTCGCGGAGCGAGCGGAGAAGATCCTCTAGGAGCGTATGGAAAAGGTTGAGTCGTAAGTGTGTACGGTAAATCACCTTGTACGTGTTTTAATTCTAGTGGATTTCTGCCGTGTTATCGGTCCCGTGGTTTTTTACTCCGGTGATGGAGTTTTCCACGTAAAAATCTTGCGTATTATTTTTATTTCCGCATTGGGTTTTATCGCAACGATTTTTTTGAGTGTTTATACGTTTACACCTATTCACCCCCCTCTAGGTGTTTTTTCCCCTATTTAGATCCGTATTACATATAACCCAACAAGTGGTATCAGAGCGGGAATAGGGTTGTAAACAATGGTTGAAGGTGGAAACATCAACCAACCCCCATTCTTCGATGGAACTAATTATGCGTACTGGAAAGTACGGATGAAAGCCTTTTTAATTTCCATCGACGAACGGGTGTGGCAATCAATTGAATTAGGATGGTCTAATCCAACTGAATTTAATGGTGATGTTCGCACCTTAAAACCTAGGTCGAAATGGACCAAGGAAGAGTTAGATTCATCTTCTTACAATGGCAAGGGAATTAATGCTATTTTTAATGCCTTATCTCAAACTGAATTCTCTCGCGTCTCGGCATGTGAGACTGCGAAAGAAATCTGGGATGTTCTTCAGGTTACACATGAGGGAACTAACCTCGTGAAGATTCAGAAACTGCAAATGCTTACGAGCAAGTTTGACTCTATCTTAATGGCAGAAAATGAATCTTTCACGGACTACTATACACGATTGCAAGACATCGTAAACTCATGTGCTAATCTGGGAGAGAAGATTCCAGAATTTAAGATTGTAAGAAAAATCTTAAGAACTCTTCCTGAACGATTTCGCCCAAAGGTTACTGCCATTGAAACTATTAAACACCCGGACGAAATACGTGTAGAAGAATTAGTTGGTTCATTACAAACTTATGAAATGACATTTACTACTAACAATTCTTCTGGAAAGGCATCCACTTCTAAGTCTTCAGGTTATGCGTTGAAAACAACTAAGGAAGAAGACGCGGATACATCCTCCTCAGACGATGACGAGAACCTTTCTATGGAGGAATTTGAGAAGCAGCTTGCTCTCTTGACAAGGAAGTTTCGCCGCAACTTTCGAAGGGGTAATTCAAGCAAATCTCCATCCTTCGGAAAGTCGAGCAAAGGCAAGGGTACTTCAGGTTACAAGTCAAGAAAGCAAGAGAACTTCTCAAAGGATAAGAAAAGTTCAGAAGGACAACTACAATGCTTCAAATGTCGAGGCTACGGCCACATTGCAACGGAATGTCCTAACAAGTATCCGGCAAAGAAGAAGGCGATGCAAGTCGTCACTTGGGATGACAACTCAACGTCAAATGAGTCGTCTTCAAGTGATGAAGAAAAAAGCTCCACCGCATTCCACGCGTCCGTATCTTCACCCTTCATGTGCTTTATGGCAAGTACATCTGAGTCGTTGTCCAACTCCACTGTTGAAAAGAACGCAACGGACAACGAATCGGATGATTCGGAAGGTGAAGATTTTGCTCTAGCCTACCACAGACTTTTGAGGGACTCAAAGAAAGTGGCTAAGCAAAACAAGAGTTTGAGAGGGAGAGTGCATGATCTCGAAGAAGAAGTAAAAAGGGTAACTTCTCTCTCGACCGATCTTGAAGTGGAAAGGGATAAACTGATAAAAGAAAATGTTTCCCTTCAAGAGTCCAATGAGAAACTCGAGAAGAACTATATAGATATGACGAACAAAGCAAACTATCTCTTGAAGCTCTACGGCGAGGCCCGACGGGAAAAATTGGAAATGACAGAGACCATTTGCCAACTCAAGGATGACTTACAGCAATTTTCCTTAGGAAGGAGTAAGTTGGATAAACTTCTTGGTCTAGGTCAAACAAACAAGTTCGGCCTCGGATACAATCGAACTGAAGACAATTTTAGTTCGGTTGGGACAGTCTTTGTGCCTCAGTCGGTATCTCCTTCTCCGACACCGGAAATCATGACAACTAACGACAACAAACCTACTTCATCCTCTTCAGAATCGTCAAGCACAAAGGTATGTTTTCGTTGTAATTCTGCAGGGCACATTGGAAGAAATTGCAAGATTGGAGCTCAAAGATCAAATCAACCACATCTTGCAACTGCTACCAACAAGTTCACTCCATGGAACTCAAAGAAGGATTTTCCTAAAGAAAAGGACATTGGTAGTACTTCAAACAAGACGATGACAAAAGAAAAAGACCAATCTTGCAAAACGTCTTCATCAAGGAAAACTTCTCAACCATTGCCAACATACTCCAAAACTCAAAAGGTTTGGGTATGCAAAGGTGAAACTCCTCCTTGTCTTTAATCGTTCTTCGATTAAATCTTGTGTAGTTTATGTATACTACTTTCTTTTCTTCTTTTTCTTTTGGCCGACCCGTCAACCATCTTTGGGAGGTAAATGGTACATCTTTTTATTGGTTGATGATTTCTCTCGGTTTTCATGGGTAGCATTTTTTGAAAGAGAAAGCTGATACGTTTGACTCTTTTCATGAGATTTGCCATCGTATTATGATTGAAAAGAATGAAAAGATCATTCGTGTTAGAAGTGATAGAGGTGGAGAATTCATAAATTCAAAATTTATTGACTTTTGCACTTCAAATGGAATCAAACATGAATTCTCGGCACCCTATACACCTCAGCAGAATGGTGTTGTTGAGCGCAAGAACAGGGTTGTTCAAGAGATGGCGCGTGTGATGCTTCATAGCCGGAATTTGCCGCTACATTTTTGGGCTGAAGCTGTGAACACCGCTGTCTATGTCATTAATAGAGTTTACTTGCGCCCAGGAACTTTAAATACACCATATGAGCTGTGGTTTAGTAGAAAACCCAATATCAAATATTTTCGTGTCTTCGGGAGTCGATGTTACATTTTACGTGACCGTGAAAATCTTGGAAAGTTCGACTCTCGAAGTGATGAAGGGATCTTTCTGGGTTATTCTACGAATAGCAGAGCATATCGAGTATTTAACATTGAATCTAAGACGATCGTAGAATCTATAAATGTTAAAGTAGATGAAGCTTTTCACTTTGAAACTGAAAAATCTACCCTCGATATCTCTCTAGATGATGATTCTCCTGCTAGTGCATCTTCTCATAATAATACTTCCAATAGTAATGATGCATCTAATGGTTCTTCTAGTTTATCTGATGTGCAGGAATCATTTCATATATCTCCGAGTACTCCGCTTCAACAAACGCTACGAATCTCCAAGGATCATCCTGTCACGCCCCGGGGTCGAAACTGCGACCCGGGCCCGCCAAACAGATCCGCCACCTATGCCAACCAGCATAGGCGAAGCGTCCTACCTGCAAGAAAAGTACTATAACTAAACAGATATCAGAGCTATAAATAAAAATCTGCTGTAACTAAAATCAATCACTGTACAACTGGAAATAAACAACACTGTCTGCCTCCCAAAATAATAATAATACAAATCCTCGAGTACAAGCTCTAAACCCAACCGGGAGGTAACTCCAATATATATATACAACAGTGTACAGTCTCTCAATACAAAATATACTCACTACAAGTCTCTCAAAAGAGGAAAAGAAACCGCTAATCTACTGATGATCTCCTCAGAAGGGTACCGCTACTCTCCAACGCCGGGTAGGGATCTAGCTCGCGACTCCCTCGCCACGATCAACAACCGCAGAGTCGGCAACACCTGCTAAGACTCTGCAAAACAAAGAAGAGGAGAGAAAAGGGGGGAAAACCCCCAAAGGGTGTGAGAACTACTCCAAAAAGGGAGTTCTCAGTGGGTACCACCGCCAGACCCGACGGTCTGCCCACCAAGTCCTCAAGAGACAAAAACTAACCCAAGTCATAAGACTGAAATGAGTACGCTGGAAACTCTCAACAGCTACCCTGCCCCTAACTAAAGGCTAAAAGGGGGAGAACCAAACAGTGGTATGCAACCACTAGCACATGAAGTGCACCACCGACCCAATCGAACAGACTGCCACATCTGGTCCAGTCAAACCTGCGCCCACCTACAACCACCTCCCGCTGACGGGCAGGAATTACGTAGGGTGTCCAAACGGACTAACTCGCTATCGAGTAGAGGATCATGAAGGCTATGGTCAAAATCCAAGCTCTCTCTCAGAACGGATAGAATCATGATGCTCAACCTCTCACACAGCGGTCAAAGTACTCGCAACAACACGGGACCACCGTCAACCAGACGGCTCTCAACAAAACAAGCACTGATCTAAACTCAACTACCAGTCTGCACTCGGCCCCCAGGCACGAGTGTAACAATAAAAGTATTTGACCGAAATAAACTCAATCGAATGAACCGGTATAAAACCCGGTTCTGCCTGCTCTGTCACCAATCTCTCGAACTCAGTATATCCACTGTCCAAATGACCGGAACCCAACACGGTCTGACCGGCACCCGACACGGTCTGACCGGAACCCAACACGGTCTGAAGCCTACTCCGGAGCGGCACTCGAGGGGAGCTACCCACACGAGTAAAGCATCTCTGTCATCAACAGCACAAGTCACAAGTATCCCAGTCACAAGTATCTCTGAATAGCAGGACTTGATCACATTCTGATCAAAGTGGGAAAACTCAACCACTAAAGGACGACCCGACCACAGTCGGATGCAACTAAACGATAAGTGGGAAACTCCATCCACTAAGTAAAACTGATACCCAATCAGGTGCATAGAGAAACATCCGGTCAACCGCCCAATATCCGCGGTTGCCGCAAAGCCCCACAACTAAGCTAACCTGTCCCAGGCACAAAGTCCCGACTACACTACCCAGACCCCTGCTCGAACCCGAGCAACACTGACCACCTGACTAGCAAGAAGTAGAAAGAAAATGCATGGTTTCTCCTAAGTCAAGTTCCAATAAGTACTGCAGCAAAAAAAGATGGCCTAACTACATGACCATACAAGCATGCAAATGTCCTCAAGGAAATAAAGGGGGTAAAGCATAATAATAGTTCTTTTAGGAATAAACAACATGCCGGAATCCCAAAACTAGACCTGTCCACAATTCAGGGTTCATCAATAGAATGATCATAATAACTCCTCAGAGTACAAATCCGCACATAGCTAAGAAATCCTGTCCCAAAGCATAATCCAACCACATGAAAGGCTATGTGCTAACATGGCATGTTACATAATCTCATAGGGTAACATTATCCTAGGTAAGCTTACACTAATCATCACATAGATGTCCAAGTCATGCAAGTCCTCAGTATACCTCATAAATACTATTCTTGCAAACATTTATACCAATATCATTAACAAGCTTACCTACTTACCAACATCAACCATGTATCCTAAACATGCATGCATCAGTCATAGAGGGGTGACATCCCCACAAGTGCACTTATATTTGCCACAGCATATTCATTGCCTTAAACAATTACTGATAATAAGCTTACCCACCTGAAGCGCTTAAACCAAGGCAAACCTGAAGTCGGCGAAGGGGGTAGACGCCCAGGGTCCAAAATCTGCCAACAAAACACCCTCGGTACAAGTCGTGCAAGCCTTGGCTCCAAACAGCTGAAACCACCCCTGAGTACATTAATAAGGCTCAACATTACACTTTTATTCCAAAATTAACCAAGCATACACAATCTGAAAATCAGTCCCAAAGCCGTGCTTATTTCACCTGCTGCAAGTGCCCAGAAAAATCCAATAAAAATACCACAGTAATCCTCGCGTCGATACCTTCGAAACGAGTACCTGCACGTCCAATTCCGAGCTTCCTACACTGAGAAACAATTCCGACAAGGGAACCACCCCGAATTAAACTACTCTCAAAAACTGTAGCAATAACTACTGTTCACAGATATTATTCACCTTCGAGAAATATTCAGAAAATTCCAAGAAAAATTAGGGCATATTCCTCGTGATGTGTAGATGCAAATCGCCTCTTGAATCGCCCCAATCCGATGCTTGTGCGCGAAGATATCGCCAAAATACCGCACCGCTGTCCCAAAACTCCGCCCAGAAAATGAGGTCACAAGATGATCCGAAAAACCCATGAAAAGCTCGGAATGGGAAAACCCAGTAAACATGGGAAACATAGCCCTACCTGTCGTGAAGCCAACGGCGCAAGAATCATAGAAAAAGATGCTCGGAGTAAGCCGGGGGAGTCCTCGCACCAAAACGCGACGAAGAAGACCACAAACGAACGAGCGTCGCGCCGCGCCGTAAAAATGGTAACCTCGGGATGCGTGCTGCTGAAAAATCTGGAACTCTGCAGATTGAATCGCCACTGGGAGAGGAAGATTTCTTGTGAAGGTTGCACAGTGAAATTCCACGCGGAGAAGAAGCTCTCTGCAAAAGAACTCGGCCTTTTAAATGCTGGGAGAAACAAATCCGAAAATACCCAACCTATCCCCAATTTCCGGGCGCTCGGGATTTCGGGCGGCTACAGTGTTGGGCCCGCCCCAACACTGTGCGCGCCCGAAATCCTCCCGGGCCTCCACGTCGCCCCCACAACAGCGGACAGCCGCGCCCCCCGCTCACGCTCCGCCGCGTGGCCGGCCTGGTCAACGCGGGTGGGTGGCGCCCGCGAATCACAGGGCGCCACCTGGCCCGCACTCAGCCCTCCGACCAACCCTGGCGCGCCGCCTGGCGCACCCTGCCGCGCACAGTTCCGATGCACCCCGCGTTCCGTGGTCCCAGCCTGCATGAGCCCACCAACCAGAAGACGCCACGTGTCCCGCCGGTCCATGCACCACGCCCGCCTGCTCCGTAGACCAAGTCCACAGCACCGACCAATCCAGTAATGCCACGTGTCCAACCCCCCCCGGTCCACCGTGCGCCCCGCACTCTCCGTAGACCCCGCCCCGCGGACCGGCCCACTCCCGAGCCGCCACGCGTCCCGCCCCCGGTGCACGCCTGCCGCGTGGACCGGGCGGCCCGCGCCTCCGTCCGCCGTGCTGCCTGCGGCTGCTCCGCCGCTGCCGCCGCCGCCGGGAACACTGTTCCGGCATGAACAGTACCCGAAGCTCAAAAATAACAAGTGGGTAGTCCGTTTTGACCGTTTTCGCGCGCTGAATCCGAATTTGACGTCCATTTTGCCAAATTCCAACTCTAAAAATCGCCGAAGGCATCCGGGAAGATGTTCCTTGATCCAAACTTCGCACTGGGTCCAATTTTAATATCCATGGCGCGCGAAACCACCTCTGGAGCTCCGACGGAGTCCACCGATCACCCACGTGATCCAATAAACACACTGAGCCCAACACTAATGTCCAAACGGGGCACAATCCCACCAACACGCCACATTGGCCTCCAGGAGCTGTAGATGAACCAGTAATCTCGACGGGGGGAATCCAGGTCCCGACGGGGGGAAAGTTTCGTCCTCGAAACTAGCTCAGATCCACCAGGAGTCACAAATACCACGGGTAGGTATCCATCAATCACGCCTCCAGCTCCCCACACACCACACACTCCCCGTGATCACTCCCCAATAACAACAATACCCAGTACGGCATGGCCCGACACGCGATTTTCTCATCTCTCGAGCCAGAATCGCAACGGGCGTCCCTCGTACTCCAACAATCACAGATCTCAGAAGGGGCAAGTCAATCACGGGCGAGGGATCCAAAAGCAAAACACTCCTGAGCTGAGACGTGAAACAACACAGAGACCCCATCAAGAGCCGGGGGAAACAGAATAATCAACAGCGCAACACGCCCCAAATCACCTCCTGGTGTCTACTCAACCAGGACCACCCGAAGTATACCCACAGATTCATCCTAAGAGGAAAAGGATCCAAAAAGCTGGGGTCTACACTCGGTTACTTCCGATCCAAAATCACCCGAGTGGCCTTCTCAACCACGAGCTACCCTCAAAAGGGATCCTCAAGAGGCACAATCTCAAGCCACGGTTGGACACTCAACAAGCCAACATAACCCCGACAGACCCACGGGTCGAAAGGATGCCCTGACGGGGACCAAACCGTCAGTGAACGGGAGTGAAGACTGGCTCGAAAGGCGATCATAATGCGGATGCCCAAACTCGCGGTCAAAAATCCCAAACCAGCAACGACAATCCGCGAAAATCCCACTCAAGATGCTGAGTAATCAAAACTGATAGCCAAGCAGGCATGCCTACGCCCAGGTATAACAATCCAAGCTGAAATAAAGGACGTACTGAAAGGCTCAACTGTGGAATCCAAGCTGCCTGCAAAACAGCGGTTCATCCTGCCCCAACACCTCATAGGGTTGGACTAATGAAGTGTGGACCGAAGATCCACCCACGGTAACTCTACCGCCACAATGGGAGGCATCACCAAAAACACACAATTCCATCTCCCAACACAGGAAACACTAGCATTGGCGCTAATACCAGTCACATTATCCATTGGCCATGCTCTCCTCGGCACCGCCAAGTCTAGAAGCTCCTCACCTCAAGAATGAAAGTTGGTCTCCGTCAACCTGAATAACATCCATTAGGTCGGGTTCCACCGCCGCCCTACGGCTCGAACAAAGCGACCCAAGAGGGTATGCTTCTGCAGCTACAACTTGTACCTCGATAACTTGACACTACCTTCATCCACACGGGCATGGTAGCACATCCACAAAGTGCTCCTCGTGCTCCCAGTCACTCTGGGAGGGAATCAAAATATCCTCGGAAAACACCACTCCCAGTCCGTCCAAGACAACTGGGACATACAATCCCTCAGATCTTGAAGTCCACAGGGCATTCGTCATTCCATTGGGCCTCACCTAACAACTCACAATGCCACTACCGTGTCCTGAACGCCATCTAGGCGAAGTCCTCAACCAATCTACTTCCAAGTAGGTACTCGCATCACATACTAACAGCCTGAGTATAGTTCCACGAAAGGTCATAGATACCACCCGACCTGTCTACACGCGAACCATAAAAGGATCCTCACAGTCGGTATCAACGACGTGGCATCACCACCGCTATACTAACGGCGTGGCACTAGGTCAAACAGACCCCTCGATCCCAGCAGATCTGCAACTGTGCCAACAGCGTCTCTCAGCTCTACCGGCGTTATCCAATGAGGTGCTGTCCAGGTGGCGCGGTTCCCCGAACCACGTCAAACGCAATCTCGATCTCCCTAACCGGCGGCATACCAACAACTAAGGTGAAATCCACCCGGGATCTCGTGGGCAACAGAGATATCCTCGAGTCCGGTGCCCCGGTAAGCACCTTCTCATCTGTCGCTAAAACCCGAGTGCTCTAACAATCTCAACAAGCAAGCCTCCTCTTGTCTGCCTTGCCGAAGATCAAAGTCTTCTCTCGCCGCAGTCAAAACATTCTGTGGCATTGTGCCAACAATCTCAAG
>CM055071.1:6119340-6160911 GCA_029204045.2 Tillandsia leiboldiana | reverse complement strand
GTCTTGACTGATTTGCATTTTCTCCTTCCGGCTGCTTGCAGTGTGGTTTTTTTAGCTTTCTGTCGAGGGCGGTTGTGTGTTCCTCCGCTGCGTGGAGCCGCGGACATTGCTTCGGGAACATCCGTTGGGGGCGCGATGTGTGAGCTCCGTTTTTTGCGTGCGGATTTCGACAACCGTGCCTTGGTTTGCATGTGACCCACGTGAAGGTAGGGTAGTCGC
Source organism: Tillandsia leiboldiana (assembly GCA_029204045.2). Lineage (NCBI taxonomy): Eukaryota > Viridiplantae > Streptophyta > Magnoliopsida > Poales > Bromeliaceae > Tillandsia > Tillandsia leiboldiana. Next base: position 6,160,692 of record CM055071.1, on the reverse strand, counting down.
GGGGAGGCCAATTGCATTGTCTACGAGCAATTGGTGGCTTACTGAGGTGGTGTTGGTTTTTTTCTCTCCAAGTCTACGGACTTCCTCTATTCTATTGTGATAGGATTGCCTGCTAGTTTAAGTGTTTTTTCTTGGAACTTGACTAGCACCCCCGTCATATGTTGCATGTGTTTAACAAGACCAATAGTGAACTTTAACTTGGGTTAGGTTCTTTTATACTTTAGCCATCCCACATATTGCTTTTTCTTTCCAGACAAAGTGTCCTCGCCGCGGGTAGTGGGCCGAGTGGTCAGGGTATTGTGGGACGGGTTTGCACTCGGGCTTGGGGCCGAGTGGGGTCTGGTGGCTGGGTTAGGCCAGTGTTAGTGCTTTGGGAACCGTTTCAGATAAACGGTGGACCCGAGTTTTTAGTTTTTCGTTGTTCTTCTCGTCACCACCGTGTTGTGACCGTGGTGCACGTGTGTTATCAGGACCTTGAACCCAGAATGCTTTTGGACACTCATAATTTTAGCAAACTAGAGTTTCCTTCCAAATTCCTAGGGGTCGCCGGAGCTTGTTCTTGTTCGATTGGGCGAAAGCGTCACCCCTGGGAGTTCGGGAAACAAACTTGTTTCAACTGACTTTCTCAAGAACTAAAATCTATAAAGTTAGTTTTTTCTCAGTTCAAAACGGCTTTCAAAAGAGCAATTTTATCCTCACCCTAGGGGGTTGAGTGAAGATGATATTTATAATAAAGGCCATCTTTTTCCAAAAATCCCTCCCTAGATCGGAGGAGTGATCTGGGTTCCAAGGGCTGGTTTCATTCTGGGCCGAAAACACGGGAGGCTACACCTAGACCCTGTTCTTGTTTGATTGGAGTCGTAGGTGGCATGCTCCCGGGGTTTTGGACTCTTTGTGGTTCTGGCCGTGGAGTATCTCCGGCCATGAGTTTAGAGCTTTGAGTTGGGTGTCGTTGTGGGACCGCTTGGAGTGACGGCGGTCCCAGCTGGGTAGTGCCTTCCTTTAGTGAGTTTATGTTGTGAGCTTGAGTCGTTGAGGGTTCTCCGACATAGCTGTGAGAGTGTTTTGGCTATTCTATTTTGAGTCGAGGTTCTTTTCCGACTGAGTTTGTGCTTTTGAGCCCGTGTGACCGATCTGTTTGATCGTGGATTATAGCCTGCTGAGCCTGGCATATCATGCCAGTTATGAGATACTTGTGTTACTTGAGTTCGTTGGGGTCGCTCCCCTCGAGCTACGCCCCGGGTGCGATGATGATACCGAGCCTGACGAGGCTGCGATGATGCGACTAGTTGTGTCACGCCCCGGGGTCGAAACTGCGACCCGGGCCCGCCAAACAGATCCGCCACCTATGCCAACCTGCATAGGCGAAGCGTCCTACCTGCAAGAAAGTACTATAACTAAACAGATATCAGAGCTATAAATGAAAATCTGCTGTAACTAAAAACAATCACTGTACAACTGGAAATAAACAACACTGTCTGCCTCCCAAAATAATAATAATACAATATCCTCGAGTACAAGCTCTAAACCCAACCGGGAGGTAACTCCAAAATATACAACAGTGTACAGTCTCTCAATACAAAATATCCTCACTACAATAGTCTCTCAATACAAAATATCCTCACTACAATAGTCTCTCAAAGAGGAAAAAGAAACAACTAATCTACAGATGATCTCCTCTGAAGGGTACCGCTACTCTCCAACGACGGGTAGGGATCTAGCTCGCGACTCCCTCGCCTCGATCAACAACCGCAGAGTCGGCAACACCCGCAAGACTCTGCAAAACAAAGGAGAGGAGAGAAAAAAGGGGGGGGAACCCCCAAAGGGTGTGAGAACTACACCAAAAAGGGAGTTCTCAGTGGGTACCACCGCCAGACCCGACGGTCTGCCCACCAAGTCCTCAAGAGACAAAAACTAACCCAAGTCATAAGACTGAAATAAGTAGGCTGGAGACTCTCGACAGCTACCCTGCCCCTAACTAAAGGCAAAAAGGGGGAGAACCAAACAGTGGTATGCAACCACTAGCACATGAAGTGCACCAACGACCCAATCGAGCTGACTGCCACATCTGGTCCAGTCAAACCTGCGCCCACCTACAACCACCTCCCGCTGACGGGCAGGAATTACGTAGGGCGTCCAAACGGACTAGCTCGCTATCGAGTAGAGGCTCATGCAGGCTATGGTCAAAATCCACGCTCTCTCTCAGAACGGATAGAATCATGATGCTCAACCTCTCACACAGCGGTCAAAGTACTCGCAACAACACGGGACCACCGTCAACCAGACGGCTCTCAATAATACTAGCACTGATCTAAACTCAACTACCAGTCTGCACTCGGCCCCCAGGCACGAGTGTAACAATAAAAGTATCTGACCGAAATAAACCCAATCGAATGAACCGGTATAAAACCCGGTACTGCCTGCTCTGTCAACCCACTGTCCAAATGACCGGAACCCAACACGGTCTGACCGGCACCCAACACGGTCTGACCGGAACCCAACACGGTCTGACCGGAACCCAACACGGTCTGAAGCCTACTCCGGAGCGGCACTCGAGGGGAGCTACCCACACGAGTAAAGCATCTCTGTCATCAATATCCCAGTATCTCTAAACAGCAGGACTTGATCATCAATCTGATCAAAGTGGGAAAACTCAACCACCAAGGAAAGACCCGACCTCAATCGGATGCAACTGAACGATAAGTGGGAAACTCCATCCACTAAGTAAAACTGATACCCAATCAGGTGCATAGAGAAACATCCGGTCAACCGCCCAATATCCGCGGTTGCCGCAAAGCCCCACAACTAAACCAACCTGTCCCAGACACGAAGTCCGACTACCCTATCCAGACCCCTGCTCGAACCCGAGCACACTGACCACTTGACTAGCAAAGGCGGAGAAAGGAAAAGCATGGTTTCTCCTAAGTCAAGTTCCCATAAAGTGCAGCAGTAAAAGATGGCCTAACTACATGACCATACAAGCATGCAAATGTCCTCAAGGAAATAAAAAGGGGGTAAAGCATAATAATAGTTCCTTTAAAAATAACAACATGCCGGAATCCCAAAACTAGACCTGTCCACAATTCAGGGTTCATCAATAGAATGATCATAATAACTCCTCAGAGTACAAATCCGCACATAGCTACGAAATCCTGTCCCAAAGCATAATCCAACCACATGAAAGGCTATGTGCTAACATGGCATGTTACATAATCTCATAGGGTAACATTATCCTAGGTAAGCTTACACTAATCATCACATAGATGTCCAAGTCATGCAAGTTCTCAGTATACCTCATAAATACTATTCTTGCAATCATTATACAACTATCATTATCAAGCTTACCTACTTACCAACATAAACCATGTACCCTAAACATGCATGCATCAGTCATAGAGGGGTGACATCCCCACAAGTGCACTTATATTTGCCACAGCATATTCATTGCCTTAAACAATTACTGATAATAAGCTTACCCACCTGAAGCGCTTAAACCAAGGCAAACCTGAAGTCGGTGAAGTGGGTAGACGCCCGGGGTCCAAAATCTGCCAACATAACACCCTCGGTACAAGTCGCGCAAGCCTTGGCTCCAAACAGCTGAAAAACCCCTGAGTACACCAATAAGGCTCAACATTACACTTTTATTCCAAAATTAACCAAGCATACACAATCTGAAAATCAGTCCCAAAGCCGTGCTTATTTCACCTGCTGCAAGTGCCCAGAAAAATCCAATAAAAATACCACAGTAATCCTCGCGTCGATACCTTCGAAACGAGTACCTGCACGTCCAATTCCGAGCTTCCTACACTGAGAAACAATTCCGACAAGGGAACCTCCCCGAATTAAACTACTCTCAAAAACTGTAGCAATAACTACTGTTCACAGATATTTGTCACCTTCGAGAAATAATCAGAAAATTCCAAGAAAATTGGGCATATTCCTCGTGATGTGTAGATGCAAATCGCCTCTTGAATCGCCCCAATCCGATGCCTGTGCGCGAAGATATCACCAAACACCGCACCGCTGTCCCAAAACTCCGCCCCAGAAAAGAGGTCACAAGATGATCCGAAAAACCCATGAAAAGCTCGGAATGGGAAAAACCAGTAAACATGGAAAACATAGCCCTACCTGTCGTGAGGCCAACGGCGCAAGAATCACAGAAAAAGGTGCTCGGGGTAAGCGGGGGAGTCCTCGCACCAAAACGCGACGAAGAAGACCACAAACGAACGAGCGTCGCGCCGCGCCGTAAAAATGGTAACCTCGATGCGTGCTGCTGAAAAATCTGAAACTTTGCAGATGAATCGCCAAAGGGAGAGGAAGATTTCTTGTGAAGGTTGCACAGTGAAAATCCGCGCAGAGAGAGCTCTCTTCAGTTGAACTCGGCCTTTAATAAGCTGGAAAAACAAATGCAAAAATACCCAATCTGTCCCGTTTCCGGGCGCTCCCGATTTCGGGCGCTAACAGTGTTGGGCCCGGCCCAACACTGTGCGCGCCCGAAATCCTCCCAGGCCTCCACGTCGCCCCCAAACAGCGGACAGCCGCGCCCCCCGCTCACGCTCCGCCGCGTGGCCAACCTGGTCAACGCGGGTGGGTGCCCCGCGAATCACAGGGCGCCACCTGGCCCGCACTCACCCCTCCGACCAACCCTGGCACGCCCTGGCGCACCCTGCCGCGCCCTGTTCCGATGCACCCCGCATTCCGTGGTCCCAGCCTGCATGAGCCCGCCAACCACAAGACGCCACGTGTCCCCCGGTCCATGCACCACGCCCGCCTGCACCGTAGACCAAGCCCACAAAACCGACCACTCCGACACTGCCACGCGTCCACCCCGGTCCACCGTGCGCCCCGCACTCTCCGTGGACCGCGCCCCGCGGACCGGCCCACTCCCGAGCCGCCACGCGTCCAGCCCCCGGTGCACGCCTGCCGCGTGGACCGGGCGGCCCGCGCCTCCGTCCGCCGCGCTGCCTGCTGCCCGCCGTCCGCCGCTGCCGCCGTCGCCGGAAACACTGTTCCGGCGTGAAACATGTCCGGTGCTCAAAAATAACAAGTGGGTAGTCCGTTTTAACCGTTTTTCGCGCGCTGAATCCGAATCCGAATCCAATTTGCCAAATTCCAACTCTAAAAATTGCCGAAGGCATCCGGAAGATGTTCCTTGATCCAAACTTCGCACTGGGTCCAATTTAATATCCTGGCGCGCGAAACCACTTCTGGAGCTCCGACGGAGTCCACCGATCACCACGTGATCCATTTAACACACTGAGCCCAACACTAATGTCCAATTGGGGCACAAATCCCACCAACACGCCACATAGGCCTCCGGGAGCTGAAGATGAACCAGTAATCTCGTCGTGGGGATCCAGGTCCTCACATCCCCCCCACTAAGGAAAGTTTCGTCCTCGAAACTAGCTCAAATCCCCAAGTGTCCACATCCACGGTAGGTATCCATCAATACCAAGCCTCCAGCTCCTCCCAAACATCACTCACTCCCCGTGATTACTCTCCCAACAACAACAACAACAAGTACGGCATGGCCCGACATGCGATTTTCTCATCTCTCGAGCCAGAAATCGCAACGGGCGTCCCTCGTACTCCAACAAACACAGATCTGAAAAGGGCAAGTCAATCACGGGCTAGGGATCCAAAAGCAAAACACTCCTGAGCTGAGACGTGAAACAACACAGAGGCTCCATCAAGCCGGGGGAAAACAGAATAACCATCCGCGCAACACGCCAAAACCACCTCCTGGTGTCCACTCAACCAGGACCACCCGAAGTATACCCACAGATTCATCCTATGAGGAAAGGATCCAATAAGCTGGGGTCTTCACTCGGTTACTTCCGATCCAAAATCACCCGAGTGCCTACTCAACCACGGCTACCCTCAAAAGGGATCCTCAAGAGACACAATCTCATGCCACGGTTGGTCACATCAAGCATGCCAACATAACTCCAACAGACCCACGGGTCGAAAGGATGCCCTGACGGGGACCAACCGTCAGTGAACGGGAGTGAAAACTGGCTCGAAAGGCGATCATAATGCGGATGCCCAAACTCGCGGTCAAAATCCCAAACCAGCACGACAATCCGCGAAATCCCACTCAAGATGCTGAGTAATCAAAACTGATAGCCAAGCAGGCATGGCCTACGCCCAGGTATAACAATCCAAAGCTGTGGCTGCCTGCAAAACAGCGGTTCATCCTGCCCACAACACTCACGGGGGACTAATGAAGTGTGGACCGAAGATCACCCACGGTAACTCTACCGCACAATGGGAGGCATTAAAAACACGCAATTCCATCTCCCAACACAGGAAACACTAGCATTGGCGCTAATATCACAGCACATTATCCATTGGCCATGCTCTCTCGGCACCGCCAAGTCTAGAAGCTCCTCACCTCAAGAATGAAAGTTGGTCTCAGTCAACTTGAATACATCCATTAGGTCGGGTTCCACCGCCGCCCCTACGGCTCGAACAAAGCGACCCAAGAAGGTATGCTTCTGCAGCTACACTTGTACCTCAATAACTTGGCATACCGCTTCATCCACACGGGCATGGTAGCACATCCACAAAGTGCTCCTCGTGCTCCAAGTCACTCTGGGAGTAAATCAAAATATCCTCGGAAACACCACTCCCAGTCTGTCCAAGTACAACTGGGACATACAATCGCTCAGATCTTGAAGTCCACAGGGCATCGTCATTCCATTGGGCCTCGCTAACAACTCATAATGCCCCACCGTGTCCAACGCCATCTAGGCGAAGTCCTCGGCTGTCTAACTCCAAGTGGGTACTCGCATCATACACCAACTGCCGGAGTATAATTCCATCATAAGGTCCTGGATACCATAAAAGGACCCTCACATTCGTGTATCAATGACGTGCCATCACCACAGTATACCAACGACGTGGCACTAGGTCAAACAGACCCCTCGATCCATCGGACCCTGCAACAGTGCCATAGGTCTCTCTCAGCTCTACCGGCGATATCCAATGAGGTGCTGTCCAGGGTGCGCGGTTCCTCGAACCACGTCAAACGCAATCTATCTCCCTAACCGGCGGCATTACCAACAACTAAGGTGAAATCACACCCGGGATCTCGCGGGCAACAGAGATATCCCTGAGTCCCGGTGCCGCCGTAAGCACCTCTCACCCTGTCGCTAAAACCAGAGTGCTCTAACAACCTCAACGAGCAAGCCTCCAATTGCCCGCCTTGCCGAAGATCAAAGTCCTCTCTTGCCGCAGTCGAACATCCTGTGGCATAGTGCCCAACAATCTCAAGCATAAGGTCAAAACACCTAATTGCTATAATTTCCAATAATTCTGCCGGTATCTCGCGGTCTCGGCCGCACTGGACATGATCCAAAAGCCTCCTCCACGTGCACAACAACAACAGGAACCTGTACCTCTAGTGCACGTGGTAACAAATCTGCCTCTAACCCATGTAAGAGTGGAACATGCTCTAACTCCGACTACCGTGGTGAAATCCCACCTGCGACACTCAATCCACTACCGTGGCGCCCTCCAACCGGGCGGCACAGATTCATCCGCTCAAAGCAAGTGGTTGTCGCTCAATCTGCCTGAAAATCAGGGCTATCACTAGGAAGCACGACCTCTGTCTCTGATCACATTGAGGCGACGAATAAGGTCCTCCGCAGATAACAAATCCACGCTATCGCTGCGCCACTCTGATAAAATACTGATGTTGCCTTCGGGGTCCACCCGACCTCTGACATCTCGGGAACTCGTTATCCAAGAAAAGAAATTAGACATGCCCCTGCCGGCCGATCTGTCCTCCATCATCCGGCGCCAACGCGCCAAAATCCAGAACTCACCTCTGGCGGCAGATCCCTATCCAAAGGAACTGCAATGCCACGCTCCATACATAATGCCTGCTCCAGCGAGGCGTCTAAATCTACAATGGAGGGACTGATAACAGAAAGGTGTCCTGGCGGCAATCCACTCCCAGTCTCATATATCCTATGCGCCCTCGTCCCTCGAATCGGAGCGCGCAGTCAAACAACTGCATACACTCACACGCACAGGAGCTCTCAATTAATTCACTCCATCACCACCAACCGCGGACTCTGCCTCCAAGGGCTCCAAACTCAATCTTACGAGTCGGGGTGGTTCATCTGCCAAATATGGCTCAAAGGTCGATCATGTCCACAGCTCACAGCTGTCAACCATCCACCCTGCCTCGGTGCCTCTGACACTAAACATTGGCACAGAGGGGGCTACTCAGTTGCTCCGACAACTATGTCACCAAGACCAGCTGCTCACTCTGCCGCTGGCAAGCCTCAGACAATCCTGTCATCTGGGTCCGGGGTTCTCTGACCTCAATCCAGGTATCCGGCCCAAAACCAACTGCTCAAGCTCAACAGCTATGACAGGATGCACACGGGTCAAAACCCAGCGTCGGGGAGACATCGCTCGCCACGACGAAACAACAAAACAGCACACAACAACACTCGACCCAATCCAGCGAAAGTCTAAAGCATGTCACCCGTTCCACAGCATTATGTTGTCTACAGCCAACATAATTACTTAGGAGAATAAACATGCCAATCACTCCTCCCATCCCTTGGGAGAGGTATAAAACTCAATCAGGACTCTCGCAAAAATCACGACTCTCACAAAGTCAACCAAGGGTCAAACCATAAGCCTAAGGTTTCTAAGTCCACCATGACCTACAACCTAGGCTCTGATACCACTCTAATCTGTCACGCCCCGGGGTCGAAACTGCGACCCGGGCCCGCCAAACAGATCCGCCACCTATGCCAACCAGCATAGGCGAAGCGTCCTACCTGCAAGAAAAGTACTATAACTAAACAGATATCAGAGCTATAAATAAAAATCTGCTGTAACTAAAATCAATCACTGTACAACTGGAAATAAACAACACTGTCTGCCTCCCAAAATAATAATAATACAAATCCTCGAGTACAAGCTCTAAACCCAACCGGGAGGTAACTCCAATATATATATACAACAGTGTACAGTCTCTCAATACAAAATATCCTCACTACAAGTCTCTCAAAAGAGGAAAAGAAACCGCTAATCTACTGATGATCTCCTCAGAAGGGTACCGCTACTCTCCAACGCCGGGTAGGGATCTAGCTCGCGACTCCCTCGCCACGATCAACAACCGCAGAGTCGGCAACACCTGCTAAGACTCTGCAAAACAAAGAAGAGGAGAGAAAAGGGGGGAAAACCCCCAAAGGGTGTGAGAACTACTCCAAAAAGGGAGTTCTCAGTGGGTACCACCGCCAGACCCGACGGTCTGCCCACCAAGTCCTCAAGAGACAAAAACTAACCCAAGTCATAAGACTGAAATGAGTACGCTGGAAACTCTCAACAGCTACCCTGCCCCTAACTAAAGGCTAAAAGGGGGAGAACCAAACAGTGGTATGCAACCACTAGCACATGAAGTGCACCACCGACCCAATCGAACAGACTGCCACATCTGGTCCAGTCAAACCTGCGCCCACCTACAACCACCTCCCGCTGACGGGCAGGAATTACGTAGGGTGTCCAAACGGACTAACTCACTATCGAGTAGAGGATCATGAAGGCTATGGTCAAAATCCAAGCTCTCTCTCAGAACGGATAGAATCATGATGCTCAACCTCTCACACAGCGGTCAAAGTACTCGCAACAACACGGGACCACCGTCAACCAGACGGCTCTCAACAAAACAAGCACTGATCTAAACTCAACTACCAGTCTGCACTCGGCCCCCAGGCACGAGTGTAACAATAAAAGTATTTGACCGAAATAAACTCAATCGAATGAACCGGTATAAAACCCGGTTCTGCCTGCTCTGTCACCAATCTCTCGAACTCAGTATATCCACTGTCTAAATGACCGGAACCCAACACGGTCTGACCGGCACCCGACACGGTCTGACCGGAACCCAACACGGTCTGAAGCCTACTCCGGAGCGGCACTCGAGGGGAGCTACCCACACGAGTAAAGCATCTCTGTCATCAACAGCACAAGTCACAAGTATCCCAGTCACAAGTATCTCTGAATAGCAGGACTTGATCACATTCTGATCAAAGTGGGAAAACTCAACCACTAAAGGAAGACCCGACCACAGTCGGATGCAACTAAACGATAAGTGGGAAACTCCATCCACTAAGTAAAACTGATACCCAATCAGGTGCATAGAGAAACATCCGGTCAACCGCCCAATATCCGCGGTTGCCGCAAAGCCCCACAACTAAGCTAACCTGTCCCAGGCACAAAGTCCCGACTACACTACCCAGACCCCTGCTCGAACCCGAGCAAAACTGACCACCTGACTAGCAAGAAGGAGAAAGAAAAAGCATGGTTTCTCCTAAGTCAAGTTCCAATAAGTAGTGCAGCAGTAAAAGATGGCCTAACTACATGACCATACAAGCATGCAAATGTCCTCAAGGAAATAAAGGGGGTAAAGCATAATAATAGTTCTTTTAGGAATAAACAACATGGCGGAATCCCAAAACTAGACCTGTCCACAATTCAGGGTTCATCAATAGAATGATCATAATAACTCCTCAGAGTACAAATCCGCACATAGCTAAGAAATCCTGTCCCAAAGCATAATCCAACCACATGAAAGGCTATGTGCTAACATGGCATGTTACATAATCTCATAGGGTAACATTATCCTAGGTAAGCTTACACTAATCATCACATAGATGTCCAAGTCATGCAAGTCCTCAGTATACCTCATAAATACTATTCTTGCAAACATTTATACCAATATCATTAACAAGCTTACCTACTTACCAACATCAACCATGTATCCTAAACATGCATGCATCAGTCATAGAGGGGTGACATCCCCACAAGTGCACTTATATTTGCCACAGCATATTCATTGCCTTAAACAATTACTGATAATAAGCTTACCCACCTGAAGCGCTTAAACCAAGGCAAACCTGAAGTCGGTGAAGGGGGTAGACGCCCAGGGTCCAAAATCTGCCAACAAAACACCCTCGGTACAAGTCGTGCAAGCCTTGGCTCCAAACAGCTGAAACCACCCCTGAGTACATTAATAAGGCTCAACATTACACTTTTATTCCAAAATTAACCAAGCATACACAATCTGAAAATCAGTCCCAAAGCCGTGCTTATTTCACCTGCTGCAAGTGCCCAGAAAAATCCAATAAAAATACCACAGTAATCCTCGCGTCGATACCTTCGAAACGAGTACCTGCACGTCCAATTCCGAGCTTCCTACACTGAGAAACAATTCCGACAAGGGAACCACCCCGAATTAAACTACTCTCAAAAACTGTAGCAATAACTACTGTTCACAGATATTATTCACCTTCGAGAAATATTCAGAAAATTCCAAGAAAATTAGGGCATATTCCTCGTGATGTGTAGATGCAAATCGCCTCTTGAATCGCCCCAATCCGATGCCTGTGCGCGAAGATATCGCCAAAATACCGCACCGCTGTCCCAAAACTCCGCCCAGAAAATGAGGTCACAAGATGATCCGAAAAACCCATGAAAAGCTCGGAATGGGAAAACCCAGTAAACATGGGAAACATAGCCCTACCTGTCGTGAAGCCAACGGCGCAAGAATCATAGAAAAAGATGCTCGGAGTAAGCCGGGGGAGTCCTCGCACCAAAACGCGACGAAGAAGACCACAAACGAACGAGCGTCGCGCCGCGCCGTAAAAATGGTAACCTTGGGATGCGTGCTGCTGAAAAATCTGGAACTCTGCAGATTGAATCGCCACTGGGAGAGGAAGATTTCTTGTGAAGGTTGCACAGTGAAATTCCGCGCGGAGAAGAAGCTCTCTGCAAAAGAACTCGGCCTTTTAAATGCTGGGAGAAACAAATCCGAAAATACCCAACCTATCCCCAATTTCCGGGCGCTCGGGATTTCGGGCGGCTACAGTGTTGGGCCCGGCCCAACACTGTGCGCGCCCGAAATCCTCCCGGGCCTCCACGTCGCCCCCACAACAGCGGACAGCCGCGCCCCCCGCTCACGCTCCGCCGCGTGGCCGGCCTGGTCAACGCGGGTGGGTGGCGCCCGCGAATCACAAGGCGCCACCTGGCCCGCACTCAGCCCTCCGACCAACCCTGGCGCGCCGCCTGGCGCACCCTGCCGCGCACAGTTCCGATGCACCCCGCGTTCCGTGGTCCCAGCCTGCATGAGCCCACTAACCAGAAGACGCCACGTGTCCCGCCGGTCCATGCACCACGCCCGCCTGCTCCGTAGACCAAGTCCACAACACCGACCAATCCAGTAATGCCACGTGTCCAACCCCCCCCGGTCCACCGTGCGCCCCGCACTCTCCGTAGACCCCGCCCCGCGGACCGGCCCACTCCCGAGCCGCCACGCGTCCCGCCCCCGGTGCACGCCTGCCGCGTGGACCGGGCGGCCCGCGCCTCCGTCCGCCGCGCTGCCTGCGGCTGCTCCGCCGCTGCCGCCGCCGCCGGGAACACTGTTCCGGCATGAACAGTACCCGAAGCTCAAAAATAACAAGTGGGTAGTCCGTTTTGACCGTTTTCGCGCGCTGAATCCGAATTTGACGTCCATTTTGCCAAATTCCAAATCTAAAAATCGCCGAAGGCATCCGGGAAGATGTTCCTTGATCCAAACTTCGCACTGGGTCCAATTTTAATATCCATGGCGCGCGAAACCACCTCTGGAGCTCCGACGGAGTCCACCGATCACCCACGTGATCCAATAAACACACTGAGCCCAACACTAATGTCCAAACGGGGCACAAATCCCACCAACACGCCACATTGGCCTCCAGGAGCTGTAGATGAACCAGTAATCTCGACGGGGGGAATCCAGGTCCTCACACATCCGGAATCGAATATTATTGGAGATCCACAAGAAGGAGTCAGAACTCGGAGGCAGTTGGTTTGTGGATTCGCTTGCTACGTATCTTTAATCGAACCAAAGAACATAGATGAAGCTCTTCAGGATGACTACTGGATTAAAGCAATGCAGGAAGAGCTCCATCAATTTGAGCGAAACAAAGTCTGGGAATTAACGAAGCCTCCAAAGCAACACAATGTGATAGGTACCAAATGGATCTTCAAGAACAAGAAAAATGAGGATGGTACTATCATCAGGAACAAGGCACGATTAGTTGCTCAAGGCTACTCTCAAGTAGAAGGTATAGACTTTGACGAAACATTCGCCCCTGTAGCTAGACTCGAGTCCATTCGTATACTGTTTGCTATTGCTTGTCATTTTAAAATCAAATTATTTCAAATGGACGTTAAGAGCGCATTTCTAAATGGGTTTTTAAATGAGGAAGTTTATGTGGCTCAACCGAAAGGTTTTGTAGATCATAAACAACCTAACCATGTTTTTCGTTTGAAAAAGGCTCTTTACGGTCTGAAACAAGCACCGCGAGCTTGGTACGAAAGGTTAACAAAGCACCTTTTGGAGAAGGGCTATACTCGAGGGGGAGCTGATAGGACTCTCTTTGTGAAGCATTATCAAAACAATTTCATTGTAGCACAAATATATGTCGATGACATAGTATTTGGCGCAACAAGAGATAACGATGCTTCTAAATTCGCGGAGACCATGGAAAGCGAATTTGAGATGTCCATGATGGGCGAATTAACTTATTTTCTTGGATTGCAAATTAAACAAAATGATGAAGGTATTCACTTGAGTCAATCCAAGTATGCTATGGAGTTGGTCAAAAAGTTTGATCTAGAAAATTGTAAAGTTTTTCCGACTCCAATGGGAACTAGCCACAAGGGACTTGGAAGTGAATCACATAGTGAGAATGTAGACGAGAAATTGTATCGAAGTATGATTGGAAGTCTACTTTACCTCACGGCTAGTCGCCCGGATATATCTTTTGGTGTTGGGATTTGCGCGAGATATCAATCAGCACCAAAGGAGGTTCACCTGAAAGCGGTGAAAAGGATCATCCGGTATATCAAAGGATCAATTAATTTCGGAATTTGGTATCCTATGGGGACAAGTTTGGATATTGTTGGATACTCAGATGCCGATTGGGCAGGATCAGTGGATGATCGGAAAAGCACGAGTGGTGCATGCTTCTATCTTGGCCATTGCCTTGTTGCATGGCACAGTAAAAAGCAGAATTGCATAGCACTCTCGACTGCCGAAGCGGAATACATTTCAGCTGGAAGTTGCTCAACTCAACTCATTTGGATGAAAAGCGTACTGAGCGACTTCCGCATTTCAGCATCTTCGGTAACAATACTTTGTGACAACACTAGTGCTATTAACATTTCTAAAAACCCTGTGTTGCACTCTAGAACAGAACATATTGAACTTAGATATCATTTTCTTAGAGAGCTAGTTGAATCAAATACTCTTCAACTTTCGTATATTTCAACTGAGGATCAATTAGCTGACATTCTAACAAAACCTTTGGATCAAAAACGTTTTATTCATTTACGAAAAGCAATTGGGATGCTTTCTTTGAAGTAATCTTCTTTTTGAAATCTTTGCTTAGGATAGGTTTTGTATTTGTTTTTGTTTTGTTCATTATCTATGTTTGTACATAGGACATTAATTGAGCATAGATCATAATTGACTTTAATTGCATCTTTTCGCACATTTAGAAATTTATTATGCTTTTGCCATCATAATATTTCACTGTTGCAATGATCATTTATGTTAATTAAATCATCTTCTAAAGTGATCAAAGTCAATTTCTCTCTCTATGATCTCTTGGTATAGTCATTATCTTATTTGACTGCTTAGTCGAGTATGAAATCGAGATCAATATTTGGTTGAATACTTTATATCTTAAATAATTGATAGCCAATTGAGGGGGAGTCTTAGAAAAGGTAAAATGCTCAAAAGATGTGGAAAGAGTTACATCCCAATGAGGAGTGTGAAAACTACCACCACATGGAGGAAAGAGCTACCACCTCGGTCGTCCGAGTATTGTGTGCAGCTACCACATGTATACCAAGCATGGTTGTTCAAATTTTTGATTAAGTAAAATGCATGTTGAAATACTTGACTCTGTCAAATTTCAAGGTTGGTATAAGATGGGTTTTTTAATGAAAGATGCTCAAAGAGCCACTCTCTTCAACAGATTGTCTAGATATATTATCTACTATATTTGGGATTTCAAACATTTATTGATCTTTGTATTTCATTTTCTTTACTGAATTGATGATTTGATAAAGGCATTACTCATAAGATCAAGTTAGATGTGATTGAAGGTGTTCAACTTTAAGGGATTTAATTTTTATAAATTTTCGTTTCATTTTTGGATATTATTGATAGATTTGGCATAATCTAATTCTTGTTGTATGAAACGATGATTTTTGTTTAAAGTTGATACACATTTGTGCTTACAATCTTTTTCTGGATTTTCCTGAATTTCTCTGAAATTTTCTAAAGAAAAAGTTGGGGCCGATCCGGATCGGGCTAGATGATCCAGATCCCGAACGCAGGAATTCTTCTGCGGGCTGACGATCCGGATTGTATCTGCCGATCCGGATCCCGAACGCAGTTTCTTACTGCGGGTAGCCGATCCGGATCGCAGTTATGAACTGATCCGGATCGCGGCTAGGTTTTATTAGGAACGAAAGGGGTTTTTGATTTCTTTACTCCAATCTTTTGTTCCGAAGTTTCCAGAGCCTCTCTCACTAGATTTCATCCCTCCTGGAAGCTTTCAAACTCAGGTTCTTCAACTCCAAGTATGTTTTATTGATCAAAATCTCGGTTTTGCACCGTTTTTCTCTTTTCCTCCTCAAACGTGATGAATTTCTTGGATCAACTTTGTTTGTGGATGGTTTTTGATCAAATTTCTTTTGAAATAAGAACTCTGGGTAGATTAGTTTTGATTATATGCTAGGTATTCTCCTGATTAACGGATTTTTAGGCTTCGATTTCTAAAATTTCGGTTTTAGGGCATATAATAAGGATTTTCGAAAATCATGCAATTGATCTATTTTTAAAAGTCCTTTTGCAAAACTAATTTGATTCTTAGTCTCTCTACATGATAATGATTCTTTGGATACAATTTTTTTTAATTTTTTGAAAACTAAGAATTTTTGTGTTCTTGAGTTGGTTTTCACAGGACACCTTCTTAACTCAAGCACTTTGATAAATGGCACTCTCTTGGTTAATCCCTCTCCTGGTCTCAATGGTACACACTCGCCCAACAAATAAACTGAAGAGAGCCAAGAACCTCCAACAAAAAGGTGAATTTGTCGAGGTCAGTGACACAGAGGTAGATTGTCATGAGATTGACTGGGCGGCATTGACGGATGATGATGACTCAATGTATGAACAAGAACCGTCTGATGATTCAAGGAGAAAGGCGTCTGTTAAATCAAAAGAAAAGGCAACTAAGGAACCAGGAAAAGCATCAGTGGCAGCACCAACCATCTCCATAAAGAGAAAGAGAATAACTAGACGCCGTGGACTACGACAGGACATTAATGTTGACACGCCGATAGCCCCTGACTCCCCACATCGCTTGGAAGAAGTATTCGTTAACACTGATCGTCTTCGAGCCTTTGCACATCGCGAATGCATTGGTGAAAGGCATGTTAACATTGAGGCTCTGCAAGGTCACTCCCCTGGATTTGGTCTTCTGATTGAACAAGCCAACCTAATTCAAGTGTGTCGTTTCCCAGAAACTCTTGGCTACTATTTGCATCTTGTGAGGACCTTCTATACTAATGCACGGCATCTTCGAGAGTCTGAGAATGGTCCTATGGAGTTCTACACGAATATCCAAGGCACAAGGTTTAAGATTACTCCAGAATTGATTGGCGAGGTTTTGGGAATGGAAGCCAGCAAGAAAGGAGTTCACTACTTGAAGGGGGTAAATTTGACAAACACATTATGGCGAAAAGTTATAGAGGGAATTTGTCTCGAGGGAACACAATCAACCGAAAAATCTGTTCGGTCTAAAGAACTTCGTCTTGAATATCGCTTCTTAAACTTCATCACATGTTACAATATACTTCCAAATATGCAGACAAAGGTTGTGAGATGGGACCGGTTGTTGTTTTTGTATCTTATAGGACATCCATCAGAGGCAACGGCATTGAATATCAACATTCCGTACATTATCTGGAATAGAATGGCGCGATATGTTGAGCATCCTCATCCCACTGAGAGAATTCCATTTCCCTTGATTATAATGAGGATTTTAAAGAAATTTCAGGTTGACATTACTTCAACAACTTATCATCAATGTCTGAGCATGATAGATGAGTCTACCATTGTCAAATCCCTCCATAAGTTGCCACATGTCACTCCAGTTCCTGCATCTGGAACGAAGCACAGTACAAGCACTAACGCATCACCATCTCGACAAGCACCCAGCACAGATGATGAAGCATCAATGACATCGATTATCAAGGAACAACAGCGACTATCTGTTAAGCAAGAACAAATTTTGAAGGAACAACAAAGAATTACCAATGAGCTTGAGATTACCACGGCAGCTCACATTACAATAACGAAGAAGATCAATTCAATGGACAAGCGGATGCGAAAGATACTCTCTAAGATGGGTTGCACAAGCTCTGAAGACTCAGATTCTGACAACTGATTACTTTTGACTCATTTTTTTTTCTTTTCTTTTTGTGCAGGATTTTGATTTTAGGATTTAGTCTTATACTTACTTTTAGCTTAGTTCTCAGGTTTTACGTTTTATTGGAACTTTTTCACTCTCCTAACATTTCGTAGTCTTAACTACATTTTGGCTTTGTTTTGTGACAAAAAGGGGGAGAGAGTTAGAGAGAACTTTGAACAATGAACAATGAATGATGAAATATCAAGGTAAGGGAACTCGAACATATCAAGGTAAGGGAACTCGAACAATGTTTGTGAAAATCTTGATGATGAAGATTTTGTATACATCAAGGTAAGTATGATCTCAACTTCAACTTTGGTTTTCATCTTGTGATTGTTTGCATGTCTCGACTAACTATTCGACTAACTATTTGGGCATGTAATATAACTAACAAGTTGATGTTGGACTAACATTTTGACATTTGGTTTTTGAATGCATAGAAGATATGTTGGTTTTTAACTTTGATTCTCTTACATATCTGAATTCTCATATGTCATGATGATTAGATAAACTCTATCTCTGTACTAGGTTTTATATGTTAAATATTCTTGAGGTATCTAACGATCTCTTTTTGTCAAGAATGATTTCTTTGTGCAGAGAGTACAGATGTCTAAGTCTAGAGTCTGTTTTAGGAGTTTATCTCATGTTTTTAAATTTTTGGATCTCCATTGTAAATTTTTGTTGTATGGTGATAGCAACAAAAATATCTTTTTGAATTTTCTTTAGTGGATCTATGTTTTGTCACGAAACCGCCAAAGGGGGAGATTGTTACGGAATTTGAGTTGGCGTAGTTTCGTGAAAGTCTCAAGTCTTGAAGATTGAAGGTGAAGAAAGTTGGATCGTTTAACTCAATCTCAAGAAAGAAGAATTCAAAAGGATCAGGTATGTTTAACTAAATATTTTGTGTGATCCGAATACTTCTTGTAGTGTAGAAACACTTGGAAGAATCTTTCATTGCATAAAAATCAAAAACTGGACTTGGGACATGTTCAGGATCCGGATCAGGTTGTTCGATCCGGATCCCGAAGGTGGTTCGTTCATACATCAGTTCAATCCGGATCGTAGTCTCATGATCCGGATCCCGAACAGTGAGTTTACCATTTTCCTTGAACGATCCGGATCATGCTTCGCAATCCGGATCCCGAACGTTGATGTTTGGTAAACTGTATGAACGATCCGGATCGTGCACTTCGATCCGGATCCCGAACCTTCGTTTTTCTGGAACTGGCTGTCTCGTTACGACGATCCGGATCCTAGCTAGTCCGATCCGGATCGCCGTCCGTAAAATTTCCAGAAATGTTAGGTTTTTGATTCTTATCTCCTTCCTAGGGTTTCTAACCTATAAATACACCCTATGACTCTTTTTCTAGGGTGAATCCACTGTGGATCCACAGAGTCTATAGCCGTCATTTTCATATACCATTTTATACGGCTATAGATCCACATATAGAGAAGAAAGGAAATCATTAGAGAATACTCTATGTTTCTTCATCTATATTGATTAGTTTGATTCTAGGTTTTCATACTCACATCTCGAGTTGAATCAAACTAATGAATACTTAGATGGTATTTCCGATCTATCTTTGATCTAAGTATTCGGCGGATCATCACCACCCAAAACAACGATTTACCCCAAAAATCGGCGCGTGGATTCGCGTGTCCTTGTGGATTCAAGGTTCAACCGCTCTCGTGGATTCGGAGCGAGGCACGTTCGTGGATTCGAAGGGTGCTATTGGGTGAAGACCGTGGATTCGGTCGGACGTCGTGGATTCGACGTTGGACGCCGTGGATTCGGCGTTGGGCGCAGATCGTGGATTCGAGAAGCGTCGCGGAGCGAGCGGAGAAGATCCTCTAGGAGCGTATGGAAAAGGTTGAGTCGTAAGTGTGTACGGTAAATCACCTTGTACGTGTTTTAATTCTAGTGGATTTCTGCCGTGTTATCGGTCCCGTGGTTTTTTACTCCGGTGATGGAGTTTTCCACGTAAAAATCTTGCGTATTATTTTTATTTCCGCATTGGGTTTTATCGCAACGATTTTTTGAGTGTTTATACGTTTACACCTATTCACCCCCCTCTAGGTGTTTTTTCCCCTATTTAGATCCGTATTACATATAACCCAACAGAGTTTTGACACGTGGCAGTCTTGGGATGGCTGGTGCACGGGCGCGGTCCACAGAGCTGAGAGGCAAGTGCCTCGGGATGCATGCGCGACACGGGGGCGCAGGCGGCGCTGGCGCGCACGTGGGCGCGGCGGCCAACGAGTTGACGCGCGGTTCCCGCCCATGGGCGCGCCACGCGTCAGCCTCCGCGCAGGCCACGCGGCGCACGGTAGTTGGCTTCCTTGGCTGTTGCCTGTTCGGGGCCACGTGGCAGCCTGAGGTGAATCCGGGGACTGATCAACGGTCTTATTTCGGCAGATTCGGGCGCACTGTTTTCGCCCGAATCATTTCGGGCGCCCGAATGTGGGGTCCCAATGGTCATTTCTTGAATTGTTTTGCTGGGCCTATAAATAGGCCCAGAAGATCTTCGTTTTTGGGCTGATGGGGGGGGCCTTTTCTCTCGGGGGTTTCTTCAGAGAAGTTCTTCCTCTCTCTCTCCTCCACCCTTTGATGGATTCCCAGAATTTTTGGAGGCCGCGGCATCGGCGTTTTCTGCGACGCGACGCACTGCGGTGCTTCTTCGGTTTTGGCTCCTATCGTCGCTTTTCGGTGCGCAAGGCACCCTGGATCACCCGGTTGGAATTGGACGATTTTCATGGCAGCGTGTTCTTAAGAGGTAGGCCTTCGATTTTCCTATTGATCGCTTTGCTCTGTTTCAAACTTTTGGCATGGTTTCTGAGGCACCTTTTGACCCTATTTTCTATGGTGGCTTTTTGGACAGTACGGGCTTGTCGGATTTATATCTTGGCCTACGAGTATCGGATTTGGACGTATGAATACTCGATTTTCATCTACTCGGCGCGAGGAATGCAATAGTGATTTTTTTGGAATTTTTGGAGGACTGTGCAGGGGTGAGATTTATGCATCTTCTGGACTGTTTGCCGCAGAATATTTGTTGTGAGGAATTTTGGCTCGCGGCGGTGCTTCATTTGTTTCTTGGCCTGCAGGTGTCGGATTTGGACGTGCAAGTACTTGTTTCGATCGTCTCGACGCAAGGATCGCAATGGTTATTTTTCTAAATTTTTCTGAGGTCTTATCACTGGTGAAATTTAGCCTTTTTCTGGCTGGTTTGGTGGACAGCGGTAAATTGAGGATTTGAGAATTAATTGTGCCTCGTGTGGGTTATTGTTGCAGTTTTGCGGTGTACCGAGGTTTCCCTGGAGTGTGGGCGCATTTGGATACATGCTTCGCGATCGAGGTGGGTGGTTGTGTACCTCTTATTTCGACATGCTCACTAGGACTGTTAGGGGAATCCCTATATTATCATTAATTGATTCATCACCCTGTTGGAAATCATGTTTGATTAGGATAATCGTGAGCCTATCATGTGGGATTATTCTCGTGGGAATATCATGCTGGGAATATTGCTGTCATGTTAGTACTTGGGGTCAGAATTTATGCATGCTTGTATGGATATATTGTTAGGACTTAACCTTGCATGTGGAATTTGTTACGGCTTTTTGTGTTGGCATATTTCGTGAGTTGAGCCGGAGTCTTGAAGTGATCAAATTGTCTATCAGCAATCGAAGACTCAGAGAAGATTCAACAAGAGCTCAAGTTGGCACTCAGTGTTTTGAGTCTTGAAGATTGAAGTTGAAGAATTGTGGATGATATACATCAATCAGAAGGTAAATGGATTCGGATTGATCAAGTACGTTTAATTAAATAATTTTGGTGATCCGAATACATTTGTGTAGTTTAGAAACACTTTGATAAGTTTTCTTTGCTTAAAAATAAAAAACTGGACAAATTGGATGTTCAGGATCCGGATCAGACCAATCCAGTCCGGACCCCGAACATAGTTCAGTTCATGCGCACTTTCAGTCCGGATCGGATTCATGTTTCAGTCCGGATCGGATTCCTATTTCAGTCCGGATCGGATTCATGTTTCAGTCCGGACCCCGAACTATTTTTTCAGGAAAATTGCTGAAAAAAGACGACAGTCTGGATCAGCCAAATCCAGTCCGGACCGTCGTGCGGGAAAAATTCTGTTAAGTCAGTTTTTAATGCTTATCTCTTTCCAAAGGTTTCTAACCTATAAATAGACACTTAGGGTTTCTCAAGAACTACCGATTAATTAAGAAAACACTTGAGAGCAACCCTAGAGGCCAGGTTTTTATCGTTCTTCTCTTTAGCCTCTTTTAAGTCAATTCGACGGTTCTTCCAAGATCTATCTTTTGTCGAATTGATCTAGTCTTTGCTTAGAGATTCCTTCTACGGTTCTTCAATGAAAATCTAAGCAAAGGATCACCATCGAAGCTAATATTCTTATCGGCTGAGTTTGCGTCGTGGATTCGACGTAGCATCGTGGATTCGATGTGTTGAAGGCGATTCGTGGATTCGAAACGTGTGCTCGTGGATTCGAGTGGCGTTCGTGGATTCGAATGTGTGCAGTGGACGTGCAATCGGTGGAGCGCAAGGTCCGAAGAAGTTGAAGGAGGGGTTTGAGTCCGTGGAGTCGGTAATCACCTTGTTATTCTTCTATTCTTAGTGGATTGTTATTGTGTGTTGGTCCCGTGGTTTTTCTCCTAGATTGGAGTTTCCACGTAAATCTCGGTGTGCTATTTTTATTTTCCGCATTGGTTTTTATTTTGCACTGAGATTTGTTTTTAAGTATTACACCTATTCACCCCCCCTCTAGTTGTTTGATAGTGCCTATTTAGATCCTTGTGGATCCTAATATATAAAACCTACATGTGGTATCAGAGAGGGTTTTAGGTTTATCTATCATGTCGGGTGAAAGTGGTAATATTTATAGACCTCCTCTTTTTGATGGGACTAATTATGCTTATTGGAAAGTGCGGATGAGAGCTTTTCTCATCGCAATTGATGAGCGGGTATGGCAATCCGTGGAATACGGTTGGGTGCATCCTGTTGAGGAAGTAGGAAATTCTACTACCCCAAAACCTCGCTCTAGATGGTCCAAAGAGGAATTCGAAAGATCTTCTTACAATGGGAAAGATCTGAACGCTTTATTTAATTCTCTTTCCTCCACTGAATTCACACGAATTTCCGCGTGTGAAACCGCGAAGGAAATTTAGGATATTCTCAAAATTACACATGAGGGTACTAATCTAGTAAAAATTCAAAAGCTCCAGATACTTACAAGTCAATTTGACTCTATTCATATGGATGAGCATGAATTATTTACTGATTATTACACAAGACTCCAAGATATAATCAACACTTGTGCTAATTTAGGAGAAAAGATCCCGGAGTCGAAAGTTGTAAGAAAGATACTTCGGACTCTTCCGGAACGGTTTAGGGCAAAGGTTACCGCCATTGAAACCGTTAGTCATCCGGATAAGATGAGAGTAGAGGAATTTGTAGGTGCTTTACAAACTTATGAGATGACTTTTCCTACTAATCAAGTTTCTTCCAAGTCTTCTTCTAAGCTTACAGGTGTGACGCCCCACTTCCCAGGGGGTCACCCATCCTAGAACTACTCTAGCTCTAGCACGCTTAACTCTCATGTTCCTCTTGGATCTTGCTACCATCCAAAATGCTATAGCCGGGTTAGAGATTTAGTCCTATTATATCATTTATATAGAGGACTAATCCAAATTCCGGGGGTGTTACATTCTTCCCCCCTTTAAGCCCTGACGTCCACGTCAGGCTCAAGCACACTCACAAGCACCAGGCGATGTGAGACTCGTCTCGCTAGCCTTAGCCGACCTTGTGAGGAGTTGCACTCCACTCACAACGGTCATTAGCTCGGGAGCCTCGCTCTACCCGCTATACAACCCTGGCTCAGCCGAGACTCATCTCACATTTCCGGCTGGTGAATGTCTCTGATACCAACTGTGACGCCCCACTTCCCAGGGGGTCACCCATCCTAGAACTACTCTAGCTCTAGCACGCTTAACTCTCATGTTCCTCTTGGATCTTGCTACCATCCAAAATGCTATAGCCGGGTTAGAGATTTAGTCCTATTATATCATTTATATAGAGGACTAATACAAATTCTAGGGGTGTTACAACAGGTGTTGCATTCAAATCAACAAAGGAAGAAGATGGCGAATCAAGTTCCGACGATGAAATCTCTTTTGCCGATTTTGAAGAACAATTGGCGCGGATCATAAAGAAATTTCGTCGGAAGTTTTGGAAGAATCGAACCGATGGATCTTCATCCTCGAAACCATCTAAAGGATCATCGGGTTCTAAATCCTCTAACCTCAAAAGCTCTGCAAAACCTTCTAAGGAAAAAGATGAATTCGAAGGGGAAATCCAATGTTATAGATGCAAAGGCTGCGGCCATATTTCAACGGATTGTCTGTTACGGCCTTTTGTGTTGGCATATTTCGTGAGTTGAGTAGTTGAGTTGTTGAGTTGTTGAGTTGAGTCGGAGTCTTGAAGTGATCAAATTGTCAATCAGCAATCGAAGACTTAGAGAAGATTCAACAAGATCTCAAGTTGACACTCAGTGTTTTGAGTCTTGAAGATTGAAGTAGAAGAATTGTGGATCAATTACATCAATCTTAAGGAAAATGGATTCGGATTGATCAGGTACGTTTAACTAAATAATTTTGGTGATCCGAATACATTTGAGTGGTTTAGAAACACTTGGATAAGTTTTCATTGCTTAAAAATCAAAAACTGGAAAAATTGGATGTTTCAGAATTTCTGATCCTGAACCGATCCGGATCAGAATTCCGATCCGGATCAGAATTCCGATCCGAATCCCAAACCTTGTTTTTTCTGGAATTGCTGAAAAAAGACGACGATCAGGATCGCCGTAAATCCGATCCGGATCGTCGTACGGGAAAATTTCTGTTAAGTCAGTTTTTGATGCTTATCTCTTTCCAAAGGTTTCTAAACTATAAATAGACATTTAGGGTTTCTCAAAAACTACCGATTGATTAATTAAACACTTGAGAGCAACCCTAGTGGCTAGGTTTTTATCGTTCTTCTTTATAGCCTATTTTAGGTCAATTCGACGGTTCTTTCAAGAACATATCTTTTGTCGAATTGATCTAATCTTTGCTTAGAGATTTCTTCTACGGTTCCTCAATGAGAATCTAAGCAAAGGATCACCATCGAAGCCAATATTCTTACCGGCTGAGTTCGCGTCGTGGATTCGACGTGGCATCGTGGATTCGGTGTGCTAAAGGCGTTTCGTGGATTCGAAACGTGTGCTCGTGGATTCGAGTGGCGTTCGTGGATTCGAACGTGTGCAGTGGACGTGCAATCGGTGAGCGCAAGGTCCGAAGAAGTTGAAGGAGGGGTTTGAGTCCGTGGAGTCGGTAATCACCTTGTTATTCTTCTTTTCTTAGTGGATTGTTATTGCGTGTTGGTCCCGTGGTTTTTCTCCTGGATTGGAGTTTCCACGTAAATCTCGGTGTGCTATTTTTATTTCCGCATTGGTTTTTATTTTGCACTGAGATTGGTTTTATAAGTATTACACCTATTCACCCCCCCTCTAGTTGTTTGATAGTACCTATTTAGATCTTTGGGGATCCAAAAACCTACAATTGGTATCGGAGCGGGTTTTAGGTTTATCTATCATGTCGGGTGAAAGTGGTAATATTTATAGACCTCCTCTTTTTGATGGGACCAATTATGCTTATTGGAAAGTTCGGATGAGAGCATTTCTCATCTCAATTGATGAGCGGGTATGGCAAACCGTGGAATACGGTTGGGTGCATCCTATTGAGGAAGTTGGAAATTCTACTACCCCAAAACCTCGCTCTAGATGGTCCAAAGAGAAAATTGAAATATCTTCTTACAATGGGAAAGGTATGAACGCTTTATATAATTCTCTTTCCTCGACTGAGTTCACAAGAATTTCCGCGTGTGAAACCGCGAAGGAAATTTGGGATATTCTCAAAATTACACATGAGGGTACTAATCTTGTAAAAATTCAAAAGCTCCAGATGCTTACAAGTCAATTTGACTCTATTCATATGGAAGAGCATGAATTGTTTACAGATTATTACACTAGACTTCAGGATGTAATTAATACATGTGCTAATTTAGGAGAAAAGATTCCGGAGTCAAAAATTGTAAGAAAGATACTTCGGACTCTTCCGGAACGGTTTAGGGCAAAGGTTACCGCCATTGAAACCGTTAGTCATCCGGATGAGATGAGTGTAGAGGAATTAGTAGGTGCTTTGCAAACTTATGAAATGACTTTTCCTACTAATCAAGTTTCTTCCAAGTCTTTTTCTAAGCTTACAGGTATTGCATTCAAATCAACAAAGGAAGAAGATGGCGAATCAAGTTCCGATGATGAAATCTCTTTTGCCGATTTTGAAGAACAATTGGCGCGGATCACAAAGAAATTTCGTCGGAAATTTTGGAAGAATCAAACCGATGGGTCTCCATCCACGAAACCATCTAAAGGATCTTCGGGTTCTAAATCCTCTAACCTCAAAAGCCTTGCAAAACCTTCTAAGGAAAAAGATGAATTCGAAGGGGAAATCCGATGTTATAGATGCAAAGGCTACGGCCATATTTCGACGGATTGTCCTTCTCCGAAATCATATAAAAAGAAGGCTTTGCAAGCGAAAACTTGGGACGATTCTAATTCTAATGAATCGACCTCAAGTAAAGAGGAAAAAGTCGTTGCTTTTCATGCCTCTCAAATTGCCTCTTCTAATTTGTGTTTATCATCTTTAGTCACTGACTCTACTCCTTTGATTTTGTATGAAACATCAACAACCGGCGGAGAGTCATCAAGTGAGGGGGAGTCGGACGAAGAAGAACTCGTTGAGGCATATCAACAACTTCTTACGGAATCAAAGAAGATGGCCAAACATATTAAGAAGTTGAGGAAGCAACGACTTGAAGTTCAAGACGAGAATCAAGCTTTAAAGATAAAACTTCATGATCTCGAGGAGGAACAAGGACGTTTATTGGATAACAATAAAATCCTCCAAGAAAAGCTAAACCAATCGGAGACAAACGCTAAATCATATATGGACAAGATTGGTTTTCTAGAAAAATAGTTTGAGGAGATTCATGTCACCAACCAAGCATTGACCAAGCAAGTTCATGAACTCAAATCCGACATACAAAGGCTTTCAACCGTTTCCAAGAAACTAGATTGTATGTGCGGATTAGGTCAAACAAGCAAGGTTGGTTTGGGTTCTAAAAAGGATCAAACTGTGCATGCTTCAAGTTCCACAATCAAATTGAAAGGAAGAACGTGTCACCTTTGTGGACTTGAAGGACATTTGGTGAAGGATTGCCCGAAAAAGAGAAAGAAAAATCCTTCGGCAACTTCATCTATGGAACGGACTCAACGGACTCAAAAGATACATCAAGTCAAAGGAGTTCACTCAACCCACCAAAGGTCCGAGCCACAACATCAATCATACAAGTGGATCATTGCGAGGCAAAGACTTAAGGTGGATCAACAGTCAAAGCGGACAACCCCTGGCCACAACGAATCAAGACAACCCAAAATCCAGCGATTTTGGATTCGGAAAGGTGATATCTTTTCTTGTCTTAAGTTCTAAATAGCTTATGACTGTATGTAATGCTTTGATTGGTTTTCCTTTCAAATTTTTCTGAATCTCTGCATTACATGTTTTCAATGCTCTTTGTTTTTATGTTTTATTTTTTTTTTTAACAAAAGGTTTTTAATGAACAAGTGCATTGAATAAAAAAGGGCTTCACGGTTATTCACTCCAAATTAATTTTATATGGATTATCAACTTTACTCCATAATCATAATCTTGAAGATACTTCATTATAGGAGTTTTTGATATTATAAGCATCAAATTTTAGAAATCATGTGTGATCTTTAGATGCTTAATCTATCTCGGTTGTGTGAATTCATTGTGATAAACGTGAGACAACCGATAGACTAAAATTTGGAATTTGATTCTTTCACGTAAGAGATTGCATTCTTACAAGGGTAAATAAATGAATTGCAAAAGATGTGGAAAGAGTTACATCCGAAAGGAGTTTGAAAACTACCACCACATGTTGGAAAGAGCTGCCACCCCGGTCGTCCGGTTTGTGTGTGAAGCTACCACATGTTATGGATGCTTGAAAAATATTTATGAAATTTTGTTTAGTTGAAGCTTTCGGAGATTTAAATTCAAAGTTCGTATTTTGAACAATCTCCTGGTTGGTATAAGGTGGGATAGTTAAAATATGCTCAAAGAGCCACCCTTAGGTATTTTAGTGCTTATCTCAATTTGAAAGGGTAGAATTCAAGATTGATGTCACATGGAAATCTCCGTAAGTCATCTTTGTAAATCCGTTACATCTTGATAGAGTTTGGATCTCAAGATTATTTTTGATGACTTGTGTTTGATGAATATAACATGAAAAACGGTTTATAATGTTTTACCTTTATTTTTCATGATTTTGGAGTAAATCTTTTTAATTTTTATAATTAATTGGATTGAATGACATCTATGTGATCTCATATTATTTTCAAGCACTTAAATTGTTTTCTTGATGGAATACAAATCGGTAATTCAATTATTTCAAAATCTGGATTTGTTTCAAGAAATAATTTGATTTTGCTTTCGCTACCGGTACACAATCTGTGTTTTTGTTATATACCGGAACTGAGCTTTTATCTCTCTTTCTCTATGAACTAATGATGTTAGTGATTTCCTTTTGTCTAGTATGTTCACTGTTTGACAATTTGTGACAAAAAGGGGGAGAAGAGAAATGGGGGAGTTGAGATCATCGAGATAGGGGGAGACGGAGAAGAGATCATCGAGATAGGGGGAGATGATGAAAAAGGAGCCGAAAAATAAAAAAAACCAAAAGGACGAATCAAATGTAGGATTTACATTTAATTTCTAACGACTAACGTTTGATTTTGTTTGGAGTTTTGTTTTGCAGGAATTACATCACTTTAAGACTCCAAGTCCTAAGTCATAGAGTTTGTTCTAAGACTGGTTCAATTGTAATTTTTGTTTATTGATCTTTCACGCAAAGAAAGTCAATGTTTTGGTGATGACATTGAGTTTCAATTTTTTGGTTTAAGATGAGTGTCTTGAGCGTTTTATGTATGTTAGGATTTTGTCACGAAATTGCCAAAGGGGGAGATTGTTACGGCTTTTTGTGTTGGCATATTTCGTGAGTTGAGTAGTTGAGTTGTTGAGTTGAGTCGGAGTCTTGAAGTGATCAAATTGTCAATCAGCAATCGAAGACTTAGAGGAGATTCAACAAGATCTCAAGTTGACACTCACTGTTTTGAGTCTTGAAGATTGAAGTAGAAGAATTGTGGATCAATTACATCAATCTTAAGGAAAATGGATTTGGATTGATCAGGTACGTTTAACTAAATAATTTTGGTGATCTGAATACATTTGAGTGGTTTAGAAACACTTGGATAAGTTTTCGTTGCTTAAAAATCAAAAACTGGACAAATTGGATGTTTCAGAATTTCTGATCCTTTCCGGTCCGGATCAGAATTCCGATCCGGATCAGAATTCCGATCCGGATCAGAATTCCGATCCGGATCCCAAACCTTGTTTTTTCAGGAATTGCTGAAAAAAGACGACGATCAGGATCGCCGTAAATCCGATCCGGATCGTCGTACGGGAAAATTTCTGTTAAGTCAGTTTTTGATGCTTATCTCTTTCCAAAGGTTTCTAAACTATAAATAGACATTTAGGGTTTCTCAAAAACTACCGATTGATTAATTAAACACTTGAGAGCAACCCTAGTGGCTAGGTTTTTATCGTTCTTCTTTATAGCCTATTTTAGGTCAATTCGACGGTTCTTTCAAGAACATATCTTTTGTCGAATTGATCTAATCTTTGCTTAGAGATTTCTTCTACGGTTCCTCAATGAGAATCTAAGCAAAGGATCACCATCGAAGCCAATATTCTTACCGGCTGAGTTCGCGTCGTGGATTCGACGTGGCATCGTGGATTCGGTGTGCTAAAGGCGTTTCGTGGATTCGAAACGTGTGCTCGTGGATTCGAGTGGCGTTCGTGGATTCGAACGTGTGCAGTGGACGTGCAATCGGTGAGCGCAAGGTCCGAAGAAGTTGAAGGAGGGGTTTGAGTCCGTGGAGTCGGTAATCACCTTGTTATTCTTCTTTTCTTAGTGGATTGTTATTGCGTGTTGGTCCCGTGGTTTTTCTCCTGGATTGGAGTTTCCACGTAAATCTCGGTGTGCTGTTTTTATTTCCGCATTGGTTTTTATTTTGCACTGAGATTGGTTTTATAAGTATTACACCTATTCACCCCCCCCTCTAGTTGTTTGATAGTACCTATTTAGATCTTTGGGGATCCAAAAACCTACATTGTCCTTCTCCGAAATCATATAAAAAGAAGGCTTTGCAAGCGAAAACTTGGGACGATTCTACTTCTAATGAATCGACCTTAAGTAAAGAGGAACAAGTCGTTGCCTTTCATGCTTCTCAAATTCCCTCTTCTAATGTTTGCTTATCATCTTTAATCACTGACTCTATTCCTTTGATTTTGCATGAAACATCAACATCCGTCGGAGAGTCATCAAGTGAGGGGGAGTCGGACGAAGAAGAACTCGTTGAGGCATATCAACAACTTCTTACGGAATCAAAGAAGATGGCCAAGCATATTAAGAAGTTGAGGAAACAACGACTTGAGATTGAAGACGAGAATCATGCTTTAAATATCAAACTTCATGATCTCGAGGAGGAACGAGAGCTTTTATTGGATAATAATAAAATCCTCCAAGAAAAGATAAATCAATCGGAAACGATCGTCAATTCCCATATTAACAAGATTGATTTTCTAGAAAAACAGTTTGAGGAAATTCATTTCACCAACCAAGTTTTGACCAAGCAAGTTCATCAACTTAAATCCGACATACAAAAGCTTTCAACCGGTTCCAAGAAACTTGATTGTATGTCCGGATTAGGTCAAACAAGAAAGGTTGGTTTGGGATTTAAAAAGAACCAAACTGTGAAGGCTTCAAGTTCCACAACTAAATTGAAAGGAAGAACTTGTTACCAATGTGGACTTGAAGGACACTTGATGAAGATGTGCCCGAAAAAGAGAAAGAGGAATTCTTCGGCAACTTCATCTACGGAGCGAACTTAACGGAATCAAAAGACTCATCAAGTCAAAGGAGTTCACTCAAACCACCAAAGGTCCGAGCCACAACATCAATCATACAAGTGGATCATTGCGAGGCAAAGACCTAAGGTGGACCAACAGTCAAAGCTATCAACTCCCGGCCACAATGAATCAAGCAACCCAAAATTCGACAATTTTGGATACGGAAAGGTGATATCTTTCCATGTCTTAAGTTCTAAATAGCTTATGACTGTATGTAATGCTTTGATTGGTTTTCCTTTCATATTTTTCTGAATCTCTGCATTACATGTTTTCAATGCTCTTCGTTTTTATGTTTTGTTTTTGAACAAAAGGGTTTTAACGAACAAGTGCATTGAATAAAAAGGGTTTCACTTTCAATCACTCCAATTTAATTTTATATGAATTATCAACTTTACTCCATAATCATAATTCTTGAAGATACTTCATTATAGGAGTTTTTGAAAATTATATTCATCAAATTTTAGTAATCATGTGTGATTTTTAGATGCTTAACCTATCTCGGTTGTGTGAATTCGTTGTGATAAACATGAGACAACCGATAGACTAAAATTTGGGATTTAATTCTTTCACATAAGAGATTGTATTTTCTTACATGGGTAATGAAATGAATTGCAAAAGATGTGGAAAGAGTTACATCCGAAAGGAGTGTGAAAACTACCACCACATGTTGGAAAGAGCTGTCACCCCGGTCGTCCGGTTTGTGTGTGACGCTACCACATATTTTGGATGCTAGAAAAATATTTTTGAAATTTTTAGTTGAAGCATTCGGAGATTCATATTCAAAGTTCTTATATTTTGAACAATCTCCTGGTTGGTATAAGGTGGGATAGTTAAAAGATGCTCAAAGAGCCACCCTTAGGTATTTTAGTGCTTATCTCAAATTTGAAAGGGTAGAAATCAAATTGATGTCATTTAGAAATCTCTGTAAGTCATCTTTGTAAATCCGTTACATCTTGATAGAGTTTGGATCTCTAGATTACTTTTGATGACTTGTGTTTGACGTATATAATATGAAAAACGGTTTATAATGTTTTATCTTTGTTTTTCGTGATTTCGGAGTAAATCTTTTTAATTTTTGTAAAATTAATTGGATTGAATGACATCTATGTGATCTCATTATTTTCAAGCACTTAAAGTGTTTTCTTGATGGCATGCAAATCGGTATTTGAAAGATTTCAAAATTTGGATTTGTTTCAAAAAATTATTTGTTTTTTGCTTTCGACTACCGGTACGCAATCTGTGTTTTTGTTATAAACCGAAACTGAGCTTTTATCTCTCTTTCTCTATGAACTAATGATGTTAGTGATTTCCTTTTGTCTAGTATGTTCACTGTTTGAAAATTTGTGACAAAAATGGGGAGAATAGAAAAATGATGATAAGGACGAACCAAAAAGGGGGAGAATAGAGATGATGAAAGGAGATGCTCATGATAGGGGGAGAAAAAAAAAAAGAGATAAGGAAAAGATTGAGGACAAGAGCCGAAAAACAAAAGAACCAAAATGACGAATCAAATGTAGGATTTACATTTCTAACGACTAACGTTTGATTTTGTTTGGAGTTTTGTTTTGCAGGATCTACATCACTTTAAGACTCCAAGTCCTAAGTCATAGAGTTTGTTCTAAGACTAGTTCAAATGTAATTTTTGTTTATTGGATCTTTCACGCAAAGAAAGTCAATGTTTTGGTGATGACATTGAGTTTCGATTTTTTGGTTTAAGATGAGTGTCTTGAGCGTTTTATGTATTTTGGGTTTTGTCACGAAATTGCCAAAGGGGGAGATTGTTACGGATTTTTGTGTTGGCATATTTCGTGAGTTGAGTCGGAGTCTTGAAGTGATCAAATTATCAATCAGCAATCGAAGACTCAGAGAAAATTCAACAAGAGCTCAAGTCGACACTCAGTGTTTTGAGTCTTGAAGATTGAAGTTAAAGAATTGTGGATCATATACATCAATCTTAAGGAAAATGGATTCGGATTGATCAGGTACGTTTAACTAAATAATTTTGGTGATCCGAATACATTTGTGTAGTTTAGAAACACTTGGATAAGTTTTCTTTGCTAAAAAATCAAAAACTGGACAAATTGCATGTTCAGGATCCGGATCAGACCAATCCAGTCCGGTCCCCGAACATAGTTTAGTTCATGCGCACTTTCAGTCCGGATCGGATTCATGTTTCAGTCCGGACCGGATTTGTAAGACCTGGCCTTTCCTTAACCCTTCTGGTCACCCTCTTCTTGTAATGCCCGACCGAGGGCCTCATTTTTGGTGTTTTTTCCGGACAGACCGTCGGGGCCCGCAGATAATTTTAGGCGGTAGAGCTCGCGGAGCGGAGCGCGCGGGCGCGATCGGTTTCTTTTTCCCACTTCCGGTCTGACCAGAATTAATTCTCGAAGTTGGGGTCCCCCTTAGGCGTCTCGGGATCCGTGTTGGCAACCCGCACACCTTTTAAGGTAAACCCTAATCCGTTTTAGTATTTATATGGCCGTGTGAGAAAGAGGATTAGGGTTCCTCTTATTTTCTTTTGGTGGCCGCCTCTTTTCTTTTTCTTCCTCCCTCGTAGCCGCCGGCAAAGAGTAACCAAGCACACCGCAAGGGTGGACCGGTGGAGGCAAGCGGACGATCCCTCTCTTTCCTCCTCTTTCGCACATCGAGGTGAGTCGGATGGGTTTCGTTCGGGGGAATCTCCCCCTTTTTCTTTTGTTGGTCACGAGGAGGGAGAAGGGGCGGCGCCGTCGCGAACCGCTGCGCGCGGGGCCGGCCGCGGGTGGGGCGCCGTGCGGGCAGGTGCCGCGCGGGGTCGCCCCACACCGCGGGCAGCGCGCCCGCGCGACACTCGGCCGCGCGGGGCCGCCCACAAGAGGGGGCGGCCGCGCGGGCTGGTGCCGCGCGGGGCCGCCCCGCACCGCGGGCAGCGCGCCCGCGCGGCGCTCGGCCGCGCGGGGCCGCCGCAGGAGGGGCGCCGCGCGGGCTGGTGCCGCGCGGGGTCGCCCCGCACCGCGGGCAGCGCGCCCGCGCGGCGCTCGGCCGCGCGGGGCCGCCGCAGGAGGGGCGCCGCGTGGCCTGGTGCCGCGCGGGGTCGCCCCGCACCGCGGGCAGCGCGCCCGCGCGGCGCTCGGCAGCGCGGGGGCCGCCCGCAGGAGGGGCGCCGCGCGGGCTGGTGCCGCGCTGGGGTCGCCCCGCACCGCGGGCAGCGCGCCCGCGCGGCGCTCGGCCGCGCGGGGCCGCCCGCAGGAGGGGCGCCCGCGCGGGCTGGTGCCGCGCGGGGTCGCCCCGCACGCGGGCAGCGCGCCCGCGCGGCGCTCGGCCGCGCGGGGCCGCCCGCAGGAGGGGCGACCGCGCGGGCTGGTGCCGCGCGGGGTCGCCCCGCACCACGGGCAGCGCGCCCGCGCGGCGCTCGGCAGCGCGCCCGCGCGGCGCTCGGCCGCGCGGGGCCGCCCGCAGGAGGGGCGCCCGCGCGGGCTGGTGCCGCGCGGGGCTGCGCCCAGGTAGAGTGTTCGTCGCACGGGCCGGTGCCGTGCGAAGAACTCCCCCGCACGCTGTTGGGAGTCGTTGTAAGTTTCGGACTTCTAAGTCTCGACTTGCCCATGTTCCTTCAGGAGTGCGGGACGCTGTTGGCGACTGGAGCACAGACGCGGACTGGACGAACGCAGGACGACGCACACAAGGTGGGTACGTTCCCGGGGATTGCGGGAATAGGGATTAACTGTTAGAAATAGCATGTTTGGGCAAGGTGGAATTATTAGTCTCCTTCTGTTTATGCACTAACCCTGTTATGTTATGATACTTAATGTCAATCTGAGGCTCAAGTTTTGCTACACGCACACCCGCGGTTTGGCCACCGCAAGGGTGTGCTTTTTCCGGAAAAGTGGTACGTTGACCCGTGTACCCCACGCGGCGGTGGCGTTAGGAATGGGGGCCCCCATGGGTGGGGGGGTGTGAGCGGTGATGTTGAGGCAGGTGCTCGGCGGCCGAGGCAGGTGCTCGGCGGTGGGCATCGGGGAAGGTGCCCGATGTTGTTTGATACAGGGTGTGGTTATGGTGGATGATGCATGGGAGGGATGGTTGCTCCGGTGTTTGTGGTTTGCCTTATCATTGTTTTTCTACGCTTATCATGCTATTTCTAGTCACTGACTTCCCACACCGTGACAGGTTCATCCAGGGGCGAGTGCTAGGGGCGCCGGTGAGGACGCGAGAGTGCTGATCTGATTTTTGGGTGACTTCAGATACAGTGACTCTTCTTTCCCTTTTCTTTATTATTCATGTTAGCTAGCTGTGGATTGCGACACCCCCGTGGGGGTCGAAGTGGATGTTGCCCTTCTTCCTTTTAGAATATTGAATGAATACTACGTTCTCTCTTACCTGGCCGTTTTGAACGATGAAAAGCAAAGAAAACCGTTTGCGAAAACTACTTTTAAAACGTGGGTGTCGTGTGGGCACCGAGCTTTACAAACCTTGTGGGATTTATGTGTTTGCGAACTGTTTTAACAAACGATGGCATCGTGTGGATGCCGCTTTCAAACACCTTGTGATTATTTATCCTTTCAAAACACCGGCCTCTATGCTCTTAGTGAATGCTAGAATATCATGTGAATGTTTGGTTGTATGTGGTACGACCCCAACTGATGTGTTTAGAGATTGTATGTGCTACGCCTTGTGAACACTTTGTAGTTGAGACCCGTGCATATACAAAGGAGACTCTGCCCGTTTGCAAGTGAATTTGTGTATGCGGCGGGTCTGGACACGCGCCGGGGAGTATTGTTTTACAAAAAAAAATATATGGCTGAATCAGGGGCATCGGTGGCTCCTCTTCGCGCGGATTCGAACCCCCGGGGCGTGACAGATTAAGATGGTATCAGAGCGTTAAACTTTAACCACAACATCGGGGCCTAACATCCACGGGCGCAATACTCTGGCTACTGAGTAATAAAGTGAACACGGGATAAATAAAACGCGAGTGCTCGTTGAGAGAAAGGGGGGGGGGGGGGATGGGGGGGGGGGGGGAAATTAGTGTTCTTTTTCTTTTTCTCCCTTTAGGGCCAGCACTAGCGGCGTTCCGTTTTGTTTAAAACTAGGAGTAACTGTTCGCGCAAATGTTCAGATCATGGCCAGGACTAGATCCACCCGAGGACACAGGGGCGGACGCAGCGGAAGCGATGACCGCGGAGAATCAGCTCCTAAGGCAGCAGCTACGGGAGATGGCGGAGCAGTTGGCAGCCCTGAACGACCGCGTGCGCCAACTGACGCAGCAACACAGGCCGCTCGACGGCGGAGGTTGCCCCGGGCCCTCTCCCGGCCAGCTGCACCGGCAATGGACCCCGCCGATAATGGAGACCGAAGGAAGGGCTGCCCCCACCCGGGCCTCGGCGCCTGAGGTGCCCTTAACTCAACCGACGGCGCCGAGGTGGCCCCTTCGACGGCAACGGCAGGGCCGGCGCGCACACCAATCGTCGGAATTGCTCCGAGTGTGACGGTAGTGTTACCCACTTCCGCCGCGACCGCCAACGTCGCGAAGGAGGGGGCGAATCTACCCACGAGCGAGCCACGCGTGCGCGCCAACCTGGCCGACTTCAAGAATTACGACCCGCCAATGTTCGAGGGGGACACGACAGACCCCTGGGTCGTGGAGAAATGGGTGGATACCATGGAGAAATTATTCGAGACCTATTGATGGAAGACCACGAGCGGGTCCCCCTGGCCGCCCACTTACTCGGGGGAATGCCCGCATTTGGTGGAAGACGGTACGCCCCGCTCTGCGTCGGGCGCTGCCCTTCCGTCATGGACTACCTTTAAACAGCAGCTATTCGGGCGTTCTTTACCAATAGCGTGAAGAAACAACTGGAGGACGACCTAAACCACATCAGGCAGGGAACCAAAACAGTATGGAGTACCAGAGGGAGTTCGTGAGACTGGCGACTGTGTCCCGTTCGTCATTCGGGATGAATCCCATAAGGCGCAACTGTTTGTGGATGATTGAGGACTGACATTTTCCAAGTGGTGACGCGGCGGATCTACATACCTTTTTCAGAAGGTGGTCGACCGAGCCACCATCGTGGAACGAGGCTTTGCCGTCACGCGCGCCCGAAGGGAAGGCCCCCACCAGCAAGACGACAGGAAGCGGACCCAGACGACTTCAGGGGAGGGGCTCCTCCAGCGGGAATCGGCCCCCTAAGCGGTGGAGGCCCCAGCAGAGGACCAGGGGAGCGCCAGGAGAGGGACAACGCTCGAGGATCGCTCTTGCGTGATCTGCGGCGGGGCGCACCGAGTGATGATTGCTCCAAGAGACAGGACCATTGTTTTCCGATGTGGCAAGCAAGGACACTTTCGTTTCAACTGCCCCCTGAACCAGCACCACATCTTCAGCAGCCTCCGTGCCTTCACCCCAGCACGCAGGGCGAGGGAAAGCTCCAATGACGTCAGCCCCCAGACCGCCAGCACCCCGACCTGCAGGGGAAAAGCCACCACCTTCGGAGGCCGCGTCTATTCGATGGGTCAGCAGGAGACACACCCGTCTGAGCACGTCGTCGCAGGTATCACTCTTGCTTCTGTTTATCGCGCTAGAACCCTTTTTGACACGGGGCGACCCTCTCGTTTATGTCTCGAGACTTCGCACTGACCCATGATTTTGAGTTGAGACCCTTACCCAGTTTGATGACCGTTCACACCGCGGGGGATCCTTGGAGGCACGCAACATGGTACCTCCTGCCCTATATGGATGGGAAGGCTCCCGTGCCCCTGGGATCTGGTAGTCATTCCATTGAAAGAGTATGATGTAGTGCTCGGAATGGATTGGCTCACGTGGTACCTTGCGGTCATAGACTGCGAGAAGCGCGAGGTGCGACTGATGTACCCGATTTTTCCGGAGAACGTGTACTTGGCTTGCAAGAGCGTTTCCTTTTCTTCCATGATTCCTGCATCCGAGCCAGGAAGTTGGTTGAGGCGGGTGTATGGCCTACTTGGTGTCGGTGGCCCTGGCCGCCGGATCCTCCACGGCACTCCCCGACATCCCTGTGGTGAGGGACTTCCCAGATGTCTTTTCCGGCCGAACTACCTGGTTTACCCCCCGAGCGAGAAGTTGTCTTTCCTATTGAGCTTCCACCCGGCACACGACCAATCACGAAGGCCCCCTACAGGATGGCCTTCGCGGAGCTGAAGGAACTTAAAGCGCAGCTAAGGACCTTCTGGACAGGGGGTTTATCAGACCGAGTGTGTCCCCTTGGGGCGCACCTGTACTCTTTGTACGAAAGAAAGACGGGAGCTTGCGGTTGTGCATCGACTACCGGGAAATCAACAAGTCACAGTGAAAAACAAGTATCCCCTACCTAGGATTGATGACCTCTTTGACCAGCTGCGGGGTGCAACTGTCTTCTCAAAGATCGACCTGCAGTCGGGCTACCACCAGCTCAAGTTCGAGACGAGGATATTCCGAAGACGGCGTTCCGGACTCGGTATGGCCATTACGAGTTCACAGTAATGCCATTCGGGCTTACCAATGCCCCAGCGGTGTTCATGGACATGATGAACCGAGTTTTCAGGCCCTTCCTGGATCAGTTCGTAGTGGTCTTCATCGACGACATCCTAATTTACTCCACCACCGATGAGAAGCACGAGGAGCACCTACGAATTGTTCTACAGACTCTTAGGGAGCAGGAGCTATTCGCAAAACTTAAGAAATGCGAATTTTGGCTTCGCGAGGTGGGGTTTCTGGGGCATATCATTTCAGCAGCAGGAGTCGCAGTGGATCCCAAGAAGGTGGAGTCGGTGACCGACTGGCCCCAGCCGACCACGGTGACAGAGGTGCGCAGCTTCTTGGGCCTTGCGGGATACTACAGACGTTTCGGGAGGGTTTCTCGAAGATTGCGACCCCTCTGAACCGCCTAACCCGGAAAGGAGTAAAGTTCATTTGGACGGCCCAATGCCAAGAGAACTTTGAAGAACTTAAGAAGCGGTTAACAAGAGCGCCTGTGCTTGCCTTACCAACCCCCGGAAGACTACGAAGTCTACTGCGATGCATCGCGAATAGGACTGGGAGGAGTACTAATGCAGCAAGGAAGAGTCATAGCCTATGCTTCAAGGCAACTCAAGGATTACGAACAGAACTACCCGATCCATGACTTGGAACTTGCCGCAGTGGTCTTCGTTCTGAAACTGTGGAGGCACTACCTCTACGGTGTGCATTGCAACGTGTTCTCGGACCACCAAGCCTTAAGTACCTTTTCACCCAGAAGGAGCTTAACCTACGGCAGAGGAGGTGGTTGGAGCTACTGAAGGATTACGACTTGACCATCCAGTACACCCGGGGAAGCAAATGTTGTAGCCGATGCTCTAGCAGAAAGGACAAGCAGAAGGAACTTCGGCGGGCACGATCACGCAGCAGAATGACTTGATCGCGGATTTTTCGCGATTGAGGTTGGAGGGGTACCAGCAGGGACGGTTGAGCGACTGTTGACCTTAACAGTCGCGCCGACCCTATTGGAGAGGATTCGAGAAGGCCAAGGTGCGGATCCACAGCTGCAGCTGGAACGAGATAGGATTTCACCGGAGCAGAAAGGAGACTTTGCAGTGGGAACGGACGGCACCCCTTCGGTTCCGAGGGCGGGTCTGCGTGCCTGATCTGCCGGATCTAAAGAAGAAATCCTGACCGAAGCACATTGCGCCCCCTACGTGGCGCACCCTGGGGGCACCAAGATTACCGGGATATCCGACAGACCTTCTGGTGGCCAAGATTGAAGGGAGAGTGACGCTGTTCGTGGCTCACTGTTTGATTTGCCAACAGGTGAAAGCCGAGCATCAACGGCCGGCGGGAAATTGCAACCTCTACCCGTGCCCGAATGGAAATGGGAGCAATCACAATGGACTTTGTCACCGGATTCCCACGTTCGCAGCAGGGACACGACGCCATCTGGGTTGTCGTGGATCGGCTAACGAAGTCAGCTCATTTCCTACCCATCCACACGACCTGGACACGCGACCGGCTGGCTCAAGTCTACCTCAGCGAGATTGTGAGGCTGCACGGGGTGCCGACACGATCACCTCGGACAGGGACACAAGTTCGTTTCGAACTTTTGGAAGAGTCTACAACGGCCTTGGGGACCAAGTTACACTTCAGCTCAGCCTTTCACCCCAGACGGACGGGCAATCCGAGCGGGTGATTCAGATACTCGGACATGCTTCGAGCGTGCGTACTGGATTTGGGAGACGATGGTCGCGCTACCTACCCCTTGCAGAGTTCGCTTATAACAACACTACCAAGCGAGCATTCAGATGGCGCCGTACGAAGCATTGTACGGCAGACGCTGTAGATCCCCGATCTGTTGGGACGATCTGGGGAGAGAAAGTTTTTGGGGGCCGGACCTGGTGGCCGAGACTGAGGAAAGGGTGCGCCTCTTCTAAGTCTCGACTTGCCCATGTTCCTTCAGAGTGGCGGGACGCTGTTGGCGACTGGACCACAGACGCGGACTGGACGAACGCAAGGACACGCACACAGGTGGGTACTTCCTCGTGGATTGCGGGAATATGATTAACTGTTAGAATACGATGTTGGGCAATGGAATTATTATCTCCTTCTGTTTTGCACTAACCCTGTTATGTTATGATACTAATGTCAATCTGAGGCTCAAGTTTTGCTACACGCACCCCGCGGTTGGCCACCGCAAGGGTGTGCTTTTTCCGGAAAAGTGGTACGTTGACGCCGTGTACCCCACGCGGCGGTGGCGTTAGGAATGGGGCCCCCATGGGGGGGGGTGTGAGCGTTGATGTTGAGGCAGGTGCTCGGCTGCCGGAGGCAGGTGCTCGGGCGTGGGCATCGTGGAAGGTGCCCGATGTTGTTTTGATACAGGGTGTGGTTATGGTGGATGATGCATGGAAGGGATGGTTGCTCCGTTTGTTGTGGTTGCCGTATCATTGTGTTTTTCTACGCTTATCATGCTATTTCTAGTCACTGACTTCCCCCACCGGACAGGTTCATCCAGGCTAAGTGCTAGGGCGCCGGTGAGACGCAGAGTTGCTGATCTGATTTTTTGGGTGACTTCAGATACAGTGACTCTTCTTTCCCCTTTTCTTTATTATTGCGATGTTAGCTAGCTGTGGATTGCGACACGCCCAGTGGTTCGAAGTGGATGTTGCCCTTCTTCCTTTTAGAATACTAAAATACTAGTTCTCTCTTACCTGGCCGTTTTGAACGTGAAAAAGCAAAGAAAACGTTTGCGAAACTACTTTTTAAAACGTGGGTGTCGTGGGGCACCGAGGCTTTACAAACCTTGTGGGATTTATGTGTTTGAGAACTGTTTTAACAAACGATGGCATCGTGTGGTGCCGCTTTCAAAACCTTGTGGATTATTTATCCTTTCAAAACACCGGCCATCTATGCTCTTAGTGAATGCTAGAATTCATGTGAATTTTTGGTTGTATGTGTACGAGACCCCAACTGATGTGGTTCGAGATTGTATGTGCTACGCCTTGTGAGACCTTTGTAGTTGAGACGCCGTGCATATTACAAAGTAGACTCTGCCCGTTTGCAGAGTGACATTTGTGTATGCGGCGGGTCTGGAACAACGCGCCGGGGAGTATTGTTTTACAAAAAAAAATATATGGCTGAATCAGGGGCCATCGGTGGCTCCTC
>CM055071.1:6021430-6119240 GCA_029204045.2 Tillandsia leiboldiana | reverse complement strand
AACGACGGCGATCCGGATCGGACTTCGGCGATCGGATTGCAGTAGCGAGACAAACAGTTTCAGAAAAACTAAGGTTCGGGGATCCGGATCGAAGTGCCTGATCCGGATCGTTCATACAATTCACCAAACACCAACGTTCGGGATCCGATTGAGATGCCTGATCCGGATCGTTCAAATAAAATGGTAAAACCAGTGTTCGGGATCCGGATCAAAGGAGGCTACGATCCGGATTGAACTGCGTATGAACGAACACCCTTCGGGATCCGGATTGGAAGTCTGATCCGGATCCTGAACATGTCCCATGTCCAGTTTTTGATTTTTATGCAATTAAAAATTCATCCAAGTGTTTCTACACTATAAGAAGTATTCGGATCACCAAAAATAATTAGTTAAACAACCTGATCCTTTTGAATTCTTCTTTCTTGAGATTGAGTTAAATGATCCAACTTTCTTATCTTCAATCTTCAAGACTAACCGAATCACGAAATACGCCAACTCAAATTCCGTAACAATCTCCCCCTTTGGCGGTTTCGTGACAAAACATAAATCCACTCAAGAAAATTCAAAAAGATATTTTGTTGCTATCACCATACAACAAAATTTACAATGGAGATCCAAATAAAATAGATACATGAGTTAAACTCCTAAAACAGACTCTAGACTTAGACATCTGTACTCTCTGCAAAAGAAATCATTCTTGACAAAGAAATCGTTAGATACCTCAAGAATTTATATCATTCAAAAACCACATACAGAGATGAAGTTTATACTCATTTATACTTACCATGACATTTATACATTCAGATATGTAATTTGATCATAGTTAAAAACCAAATATCTTCTATGCAATCAAAATCCAAATGTCACAAAATTGTTAGTGAACATCAACTTGTTAGTTATATTACATGCCCAAATAGTTAGTCGAATAGTTAGTCGAGGCATGCATGCAATCACAAATGAAAACCAAAAGTTGAAGTTCTTACTTACCTACTTACCTTCAAGTTCAACTGGACAATCAAGATTGTTCAAAACTGTTCTAATACTCTCTCCCCTTTTTGTCACAAAGTTAGCCAAAATTACCAAAAGGAGAGAAAAGTTAAAAGTTCAAGACCAAAACTGTGAGCTAAAAACTAAAAACTAAAACTTAAAAACTGCACAAGAAAACGATTAAAATCTGCACAAGAAAAGAGAAAAGTTTGAGCACAAATCAAGATCTGAGTCAGAGTCTTCAGAGCTCGTGCAGCCCAGTTTGTTCAAAATTCCTTTAAGCATTCCGAAATCGTTAGAACATTCTTGTTTCATCTTATGTATGTCCTTGGACATCTTTCTGAGTTCTAGAGCCATTTT
Organism: Tillandsia leiboldiana; assembly: GCA_029204045.2. Lineage (NCBI taxonomy): Eukaryota > Viridiplantae > Streptophyta > Magnoliopsida > Poales > Bromeliaceae > Tillandsia > Tillandsia leiboldiana. Next base: position 6,117,893 of record CM055071.1, on the reverse strand, counting down.
ATCTTGTTCTTGGTTGATGGAAGACACTAAGTTTGCCTTTTGGTCGATTCTTCTGGAAGTGAAGAACGTTGTGTGACAACTGACGGAGCAGTCTGACCTTCATTCCGAGGAGATCTTCTGGCAGAGAATGTGAATTGTCAAGAGGTTCATTGCTTGGCGAATTCTTTTTCCTTGCGTGCTGCTTAATATTGAGGAAGACTTCACTAGCTTCTTGTTCTTTAGGTAAACCTTATTTTCTTCATCAATACCTTGTTGTACTCATTAAGAAATGTGTCCCAATCTTCTTCGTCTTCAGATTCAGTTTCAGTTTGAGGGATATTCTTTGTTTCCTCATGACATGTTTCATTTATTTCAATACCCCGAGCTCGTCCAAGCCGTCGAGCAAGTCTTTTTTCTTTTAGTTTTCACAGAAGTTTCTTCCATCGGAGCTTTGCCTTTTTCAGCAGCAGTAGGCGGAGCCTTTGATGTTTCTGCAGGCGCTTTTCCCTTCGAAGCAGTGGGTGCAGTTGCTTCAACTTGCAACTCATCCAATCGATCGATTCCGTCTCAGATTCCGTATCGGAATTATCTTTTGTTTTCTTCGCCTTCTTAGCCCTCTTGGTCTTGATAGTGTCTCTAGTATGGACCATAGCAGCCAGAAGAAAAATGATCCAGGTGATCACCATTGCTACTGGTTTTCTTGTGAGAATGGAAATCCTGTGAGCAACAACTCAAGAACACGAAAAAATTGTTAATTTTCAAAAATTTGAACAATTGTACCCAAACAATCATTATCGTGTAGAGAGACTAAGAATCAAATTAGTTTTGCAAAAGGAATTTTAAAAATGGATCAATCGCATGATTTTGTAAAATTCCCATTATATGCCCTAAAACCGAAATTTTGAAATCGAAGGCCAAAAATCCGTTTATCATTAGAATACCTAGCATATAATCAAAACTAATCTACCCAGAGTTCTTATTTCAAAATTAATTTGATCAAAAACCATCCACAAGCGAAAAAGATACGGAAATTCCATCACGTTTTGAAGAAAAATATGAAAAACTGTGAAATACCGAGATTTGATCAATAAAACTTACTTGGAATCGAAGAACTTGAGTTTGAAAGCTTCCAAGATGGATGAATTCTAGAGAGGAGAAGCTCTGGAGACTTTCGAACAAAAGATTGAGGTAAAAAGAAATCAAAACCCTTTTGTTCTATATAAAACCCTAGCCGCGATCTGGATCAGTTCGTGATTACGATCCGGATCGGCTACCCGCAGAGAATACCTGCGTTCGGGATCCGGATCGGCTTGTCCAATCCGGATCGGCTCCAACTTTTTCTTCAGAAAAATTCAGAAAAATTCTAGAAAATTCAGAAAAAGATTATAAGCACTTTTGTGTATCAACTTTAAATGAAAATCATCATTTCATACAACAAGAAATAGATTATGCCAATCTATCAATAACATCCAACAAATGAAACGAAAATTTATAAAAATTAAATCCCTTAAAGTTGAACAACTTCGATTACATCTAACTTGATCTTATGAGTAATGCCTTTATCAAATCATCAATTCGGTAAAGAAAATGAAATACAAAGATCAATAGATGTCTGAAATCCCAGATAAGTTAGATAATATATCTAGTCAATTTATTAAAGAGAGTGGCTCTTTGAGCATCTTTCATTAAAATTCCCACCTTATACCAACCTTGAAATTTTGACAGAGTCAAGTATTTAAACATGCATTTTATTTAATCAAACTTGAAAAACCTTGCTTGGTATACATGTGGTAGCTGCACACAGTACTCGGACGACCGAGGTGGTAGCTCTTTCCTCCATGTGGTGGTAGTTTTCACACTCCTCATTGGGATGTAACTCTTTCCACATCTTTTGAGCATAACACTTTTTCTTTAACTCCCCCTTAATTGGCTATCAATTATTTAAGATATAAAGTATTCAGCCAAATATTGATCTCGATTTCATACTCGACTAAACAGTCAAATAAGATAAAAACTATACCAAGAGATCATCGAGAGAGAAATTGACTTTGATCAAAACAAAGATGATTTAATTCACATAAATGATCATTGCATCAAATGAATTATTATGATATCCAAAGCATAATAAATTTCTTAAACATATAAAAGGATGCAGTTAAAGTCAATAAAAACTAATGCTCAATTAATGTTCTATGTCTAAGCATAGATAATGAACAAAAACACAAAAACAAAACCTAACCTAAACAAAAGTTTCAAAAAGAGGTTATTTCAAGGAAAGCATTCCAATTGCTTTACGCAAATGAATAAAACATTTTTGATCCAAAGGTTTTGTTAAAAAGTCAGCTAATTGATCTTCAGTTGAAATGTAGGAAATTTGAAGAATATTTGATTCAACTAGCTCTCTAAGAAAATGATATCTAAGTTCAATGTGTTTTGTTCTAGAGTGCAACACAGGGTTTTTGAAATGTTTATAGCACTAGTGTTGTCACATAAACAGTTACCGAAGTTGCTGAAATCCGGAAGTCGCTCAACACGCTTTTCATCCAAATGAGTTGAGTTGAACAACTACCCGCTGAGATGTATTCCGCTTCGGCAATCGAGAGTGCAATGCAGTTTTGCTTTTTACTATGCCATGCAACAAGGCAATGGCCAAGATAAAAACATGCACCACTCGTACTTTTCCGATCATCCACAGATCCTGCCCAATCAGCATCTGAGTATCCAATAATATCTAGACTTATTCCCATAGGATACCAAATTCCGAAATTAAAGGTTCCTTGATGTACCGGATGATCCGTTTCACCGCTTTCAGGTGAACCTCCTTTGGTGCTGATTGATATCTCGCGCAAATCCCAACACTAAAGGATATATCCGGGCGACTAGCTGTGAGGTAAAGTAGACTTCCAATCATGCTGCGATAAAGTTTCTCGTCTACATTCTCACTAAGAGATTCACTTCCTAATCCCTTATTGCTAGTTCCCATAGGAGTAGGAAAATCTTTAGAATCTTCTAATCTGAATTTCTTTACCAACTCCTTTGCATACTTGGATTGACACAGATGGATGCCTTCACCATTTTGTTTCACTTGCAATCCAAGAAAGTATGTCAGTTCGCCCATCATAGACATCTCAAATTCGCTTTCCATGGTTTCAGCGAATTTAGAAGCATCATTATCCTTTGTTGCTCCAAATACAATGTCACCGACATAGATTTGTGCAACAATGAAGTTATTTTGATAATGCTTCACAAAGAGAGTCCTGTCTGCTCCCCCTCGAGTATAGCCCTTCTCCAAAAGGTGCTTTGTCAACCTTTCGTACCACGCTCGCGGTGCTTGTTTTAAACCGTAAAGAGCCTTTTTCAAACGAAAAACATGGTTAGGTAGTTTACAGTCTACAAAACCTTTCGGTTGAGCCACATAAACTTCCTTATTTAAAAACCCATTTAAAAACGCGCTCTTAACGTCCATTTGAAAGAGTTTTATTTTAAAGTCACAAGCAATAGTGAATAAGATAAGAATGGACTCGAGTCTAGCTACAGGGGCGAACGTTTCATCAAAGTCTATACCTTCTATTTGAGAGTAGCCTTGAGCAACTAAACGTGCTTTATTCCTGATGATGGTACCATCCTCATTTTTCTAGTTCTTGAAAATCCATTTAGTACCGATCACATTGTGTTGCTTCGGAGGCGTCGTTAATTCCCAGACTTTGTTTCGTTCAAACTGATGGAGCTCTTCCTGCATTGCTTCAATCCAGTAGTCATCCTGAAGAGCTTCATCGACATTCTTTGGTTCGATCATGGAAACGTAACAAGCGAATCCACAAACCAACTGTCTCCGAGTTTTGACTCCTTCTTGTGGGTCTTCAATGATGTTTGATTCAGGATGATCCTTGGAGATGCGTAACGTTTGATGTAATGGAGTACTCGGAGGTATATGAGATGATCCCTGCACATCAGATAAACTTGGAGAACCATTAGATGCATCATTAATATTGCAAGTATTATCATGAGAAGATGCATTTACAGGAGTATCATCATCAAGAGAGATATCAGGGGTAGATTTATCAGATGCAAAGTGGAAAGCTTGATCTACTTTAACATTTATGGATTCTACAATCGTTTTAGATTCCAAGTTAAATACCCGATATGCTCTACTATTTGTAGAATAGCCCATGAAAATCCCTTCGTCACTTCGAGAGTCAAATTTTCTAAGATTTTTGCGGTCACGTAAAATGTAACATCGACTCCCAAAGATGCGAAAATATTTGATGTTGGGTTTTCTACAACACCATAGTTCATATGGTGTGTTTAACGTCCCCGGGCGCAAATAAACTCGATTAATAACATAGATTGCAGTGTTCACAGCTTCAGCCCAAAAATGTAACGGTAAATTCCGGCTGTGAAGCATAACACGTGCCATCTCTTGTACAACCCTGTTTTTGCGCTCGACTACACCATTCTATTGAGGTGTATAGGGTGCTGAGAATTCATGTTTAATGCCATTGGAAGTGCAAAAGTCAATAAATTTTGAATTTATGAATTCTCCACCTCTATCACTTCTAACACGAATGATCTTTTCATTCTTTTCAATCATAATACGAAGGCAAATCTCGTGAAAAGAATCAAAAGTATCAGCTTTCTCTTTTAAAAATGCTACCCATGAGTATCTAGAGAAATCATCAACCAATAAGAAAATATACCATTTACCTCCCAAGGATGGTTGATGAGTCGGCCCCATAAGATCCATATGCAATAATTCCAAGGGCCGTTTGGTACCGACGTGATTCAAGTTCTTGTGTGCAGTCCTAGATTGTTTTCCCTTTTGACAACCACCACACACAATGTTTTGTTTAAGTGAAAGTTTAGGAACCCCCTTGACCACGTCTTTGTTTGAAATTCTAGCAAGTTCCTTAAAATTTATGTGACCAAGCCTTTCATGCCAAAGTGTTTTATTATTCAAAGAGGCTAAGTTACAATTTTCAGAAAATTTATTGGGAACAACATAACAATTGTTTTCAGATCTAACCCCTTTTAAAAAGAAAACATGGTCCTTATCAGTTACAATGCATTCGACAGATGAAAAATTAACTGAAAAACCATTGTCACAAAGTTGACTGATACTTATGAGGTTAGTCTTAAGGCCATCAACAAATAACACATTATTTAGAATCGGCCCATCTGGAATAGCTACTGTTCCTTTTCCAACAATTTTGGAAGACTGGCCGTCTCCGAAAACTACAAGTCCTCCGGAGATTTTCTCAAAATTTTGAAACCAGTTTTTGTCACCGGTCATGTGATGAGAACAACCGCTATCCAGATACCAAGACGAATTATCATAAGCATGCAAGGAAATATTTGTAACAAGACAAGGGAAAACTTCACCTTTGCGTACCCAAACCTTTCGAGTTTTGGTGTACGTCGGAAATGATTGTGAGGTTGATACCTTTGGTGAAAGCGTCTTGTTTGATCCGTCGCTTTTCCTTGACGTCGTCGTCTTGTTTGATGAACTACCGAGGCTCTTTTCCTTTGAAGAATTTGCATTTGATTTCCGAGGAATCACCCTTTTGGTAGTCGTTGCAAGAAGTGCTTGAGTTGAGCGTTTGGCTCCCATCTTGCAATTTCTCCTTATGTGCCCTGCAATACCACAACGAAAACATACCTTGATGCTTGACGATTCCGAAGAGGGGGAAGTAGGTTTGTTGTCGTTGTTTGTCGTCAATTCCGGTGTCGGAGGAGGAGATACTGACTGGGGCACAAAGACTGTCCCAACCGAACTAAAATTGTCGTTAGTTCGATTGTATCAGAGGCCGAACTTGTTTGATTGACCAAGACCAAGAAGCTTATCCAACTTACTCCTTCCTGATGAAAATCGCTGTAAGTCATCCTTGAGTTGGAGAATGGTCTCTGTCATTTCCAATTTTTCCTGTCGAGCCTCGCCGTTGAGCTTCAAGAAGTAATTCGCTTTGTTTACCATATCTATATAATTCTTCTCGAGTTGCTCATTGGACTCTTGAAGGGAAACATTTATTTTAATCAGATCATCCCTTTCCACTTCAAGATCGGTCGAGAGAGAAGTTACCCTTTTTACTTCTTCTTCGAGATCCTGCAATCTCCCTCTCAACCCCTTGTTTTGCTTAGCCAGTTTCTTTGAATCCCTCAAAAGTCTGTGATAGGCTAGAGCAAAATCTTCACCTTCCGAGTTATCCGATTCATCGTCCGTTGCAATCTTTTCAACAGTGGAGTTGGACAATGACTCGGATGTATTAGCCATTAAGCACATGAAGGGTGAAGATGTGGACGCGTGGAACGCCGTTGCGTTATCTTCTTCATCACTTGACGATGACTCATTTGACGATGAGGTGTCATCCCAAGTGACGGCTTGCATCGCTTTCTTCTTTGTCGGATTCTTATTAGGACACTCCGTTGAGATATGGCCGTACCCTCGGCACTTGAAGCATTGGACTTATCCTTCTGAGCTTTTCTTATCCTTAGAAAAACCCTCTTGCTTTCTTGGTTTGAAACTTGAAGAACCTTTGCCTTTTTTCGACTTTACGAAGGATGGAGTTTTGCTTGAGTTACCCCTTCGAAAGTTTCGGCGAAATCTTCTTGTCAAGAGAGCAAGCTGCTTCTCAAAATCCTCCATAGATAGGTTTACGTCATTGTCTAAGGAGGATGAATCCACGTCTTCTTCTTTTGTTGTTTTCAACGCATAACCTGAAGACTTAGAAGAGGATGCTTTTCCAGAAGAATAGTTAGCAGGAAATGTCATTTCATAAGTTTGTAATGAACCAACTAATTCTTCTACACGGATTTCGTCCGGGTGTTTAATAGTTTCAATGGCCGTAACCTTGGATCGAAATCTCTCAGGAAGAGTTCTTAATATTTTTCTTACAACTTTAAAATCTGGAATCTTCTCTCCCAAGTTAGCACATGAGTTTACGATGTCTTGCAATCGTGTGTAATAGTCTGTGAAAGATTCGTTTTCTGCCATGAAAATAGAGTCAAACTTGCTCGTAAGCATTTGCAGTTTCTGAATCTTCACAAGGTTAGTTCCCTCATGCGTAACTTGAAGAACATCCCAGATTTCTTTCGCAGTCTCACATGCCGAGACGCGAGAGAACTCTGTTTGAGACAAAGCATTAAATAGAGCATTAATCCCTTTGCCATTGTAAGAAGAAAAATCTATCTCTTCCTTGGTCCATTTCGACCTAGGTTTGATGGTGCGAACATCAGCAATAATTTCAGTTGGATTAGTCCATCCTAATTCAATTGATTGCCACACCCGTTCGTCGATGGAAATTAAAAAGGCTTTCATCCGTACTTTCCAGTACGCATAATTTGTTCCATCGAAGAACGGAGGTCTGTTGATGTTTCCACCTTCAACCATTATTTACAACCCTATTCCCTCTCTGATACCACTTGTTGGGTTATGTATAATTGGATCTAAAGAGGGGAAAAAACACCTAGAGGGGGGTGAATAGGTGTAAACAATAATCACTCAAAAATCTTTGCGATATAAAACCCAATGCGGAAAAATAAATAACACGCTGAGATTTTTACGTGGAAAACTCCAAACCGGAGTAAAAAACCACGGGACCGATAACACGGTGAAATCCACTAGAATTAAACACGTACAAGGTGATATACCGTACTCACAGACGACTCAACCTTTTCCATACGCTCCTACTTGATCTTCTCCGCTCGCTCCACGACGCTTCTCGAATCCACGATCTGCGTCCAATGCCGAATCCACGACGTCCGACCGAATCCACGGTCTTCACCCAGTAGCACGCTTCGAATCCACAAACGTACCTCGCTCCGAATCCACGAGAGCGGTAGCACCTTGAATCCACAAGGCCACGCGAGTCCACACGCCGATTTTGGGAAAATCGTTGTTTTTGGGTGGTGATGATCCGCCGAATACTTAGATTAGAAATAGATCGGAAATACCATCTAAGTATTCATTGATTTGATTCTACTCAAAATGTGAGTATGAAAACCTAGAATCAAATCAATCAATATAGATGAAGAAACATAAGATTTAATCTATTGATTTCCTTTCATCTCTATATGTGGATCTATCTAATTCGGTCGTCTTTTTCCCTTTTTCGTGGGTTGCCCTAAAAGATGAATTAAAGGGTCTATATATAGGCTAGAAACCATTGGAAGAGGATAAGAATCAAAAACTAACCTTTTCTGGAATTTTTCAGGACGGCGATCCGGATCGGACTTCGGCGATCCGGATTGAAGTAGCGAGACAAACAGTTTCCAGAAAAACCAATTTTCGGGATTCGGATCGAAGTGCCTGATCCGGATCGTTCATACAATTCATCAAACACCAACGTTCGGGATCCGGATTGAGATGCCTGATCCGGATCGTTCAAATAAAATGGTAAAACCAGTGTTCGGGATCCGGATCAAAGGAGGCTACGATCCGGATTGAACAGGTGTATGAACGAACACCCTTTGGGATCCGGATTGGAAAGTCTGATCCGGATCCTGAACATGTCCCATGTCCAGTTTTTGATTTTTATGCAATTAGAAATTCATCCAAGTGTTTCCACACTATAAGAAGTATTCGGATCACCAAAAATAATTAGTTAAACATACCTGATCCTTTTGAATTCTTCTTTCTTGAGATTGAGTTAAAAGATCCAACTTTCTTTATCTTCAATCTTCAAGACTTAACCGAATTCACGAAATACGCCAACTCAAAATCCGTAACAACTACCTCTACGGGGCGCACTGTAATGTGTATTCCGACCACCAGAGCCTCAAATACTTGTTTACGCAAAAGGAACGGAACTTACGGCAACGACAGTGGTTGGAGTTACTGAAGGACTACGATTTGTCCATCCATTACCACCCCGGAAAGGCAAACGTGGTGGCCAATGCCTTGAGCCGGAAGGGACAAACGGTGGAAACGGCACTGAGCGCCCTTACCCAACAGGATCGGCTAATTGCACAATTCTCGCAACTGAGGCTGGAGGTAGTGCCAGCAGGAGCAGTTGCGAAATTTCTGTCCTTAGTAATAAGGCCTACGTTGATAGAGAGGATCTTGGAAGGCCAAGCAACGGACACGCAACTACAGCAAGTACGGGATAGATTATCCTCGGAACCAAATGGGGATTTTGTGATCGGCGCTGATGATGTGTTGAGGTTCCGGGGACGAGTCTGCGTGCCCGATGTGCCGGAATTGAGGAAAGAAATTCTGACGGAAGCGCATAATGTCCCCTACACTGCGCACCCCGGAGGTACAAAAATGTACAAAGACTTGAGGCAGACCTTCTGGTGGCCTAAATTAAAGAGTGATGTGACGCAATTCGTGGCGCGATGTTTGGTGTGCCAATAGGTGAAAGCGGAACATCAGCGACCGGCGGGAAAACTACAACCTTTGCCCATACCTGAGTGGAAATGGGAATGGATCACCATGGACTTTGTAACCGGTTTTCCGCGATCGCAACATGGACATGACGCGATATGAGTCATTGTGGACCGTCTGACGAAATCGGCCCACTTTCTACCGATCCACACGACGTGGACCAGAGATCGGCTGGCGCAGACCTATATCGACGAGGTGGTGAGGTTGCATGGAATACCGTCGTCAATAACTTCTGATAGGGATACGCGCTTCGTGTCAAACTTCTGGCGAAGTCTGCAGCAGGCACTAGAGACCAAGCTGCAGTTTAGCACGGCATTCCACCCGCAGACGGACGGGCAATCAGAACGAGTGATCCAGATTCTCGAAGATATGCTTCGAGCTTGTGTGCTAGATCTGGGTGAGGTATGGTCGCGTTACCTACCCCTCATGGAATTTGCCTACAACAAGAGCTATCAAGCTAGTATTCAGATGGCCCCGTACGAGGCCTTGTACGGACGCCGGTGTCGATCGCCTATCTGCTGGGACGACTTAGGGGAGCGGAAGCTCCTAGGGCCAGACCTCGTAGAGGAAACAGAGGCAAAGGTGCGCCTTATCAGGCAGCGGTTGTTGACCACCCAGTGCCGGCAGAAAAGTTACGCGGACCAAAGGCGACGGAAATTAGAATTTGGGGTAGGGGACCATGTGTTGCTGCGTGTGTCACCGTCCAAGGGGACAAGGCGATTCGGCATACAAGGGAAGCTGAGCCCACGGTATGTGGGACCGTTCGAGATTTTGGAGCGCGTGGGCCCGGTGGCATACCGGCTGGCCTTACCGCCAAATCTTGAACGGGTGCATAATGTATTCCACGTCTCGATGCTCCGGAAGTACCTACGTGACCCGTCGCACGTCCTCGACGCCTCGGTTGTTGAACTGCGGGAGGATTTGAGATTCAAGGAAACGCCGATACGGATCTTGGCAAGAGAAGAAAAGAAACTTCGTAACCGAACGATCCCCTACGTAAAGGTGCAATGGAGTAACCACGAGGAGCGTGAGGCGACGTGGGAACTTGAGACGAAAATGAGGGAGTGTTACCCCGAGTTATTTAGCGAGGGTTGAGGTTAAGTTTCGGGGACGAAACTTCTTTTAAGGGGTGAGTGGTGTAATATCACAGATTTTTGTAACGTTTTACCCTCCTGTTAATAAAGAATTTGTTCGGAGAAATTAAAGTAACGGATTTACTTAAGTGGATAATCCTGAGGTGCGGGTATTTTTCTGCGATAGAGCTCGAAAAACGGAGAACGGCGGTGCGATCGGATCTGGATTCTGACTTTCGGAACCCCCAGAAAGGGGTGGCTAGGATCGCAGTAGCCAGGGGGTGCATTGAAATCCGCGTAAGGGATTTTGCACGCCATTCGAGGAAATAAGGATTTATCTTTAAAGAATTATCTTTAAAGAATTATCCCGAAGGATTATCTATGAGGAATTAATTAATTAATGAATTAATTAATTAGAGTTAAGAAAACCCGATGTTGTTTATATCGTAGATTAAAAATGAGTTTTTGACTTCTCCCGAAAGAAAGGAAAAGAAAAGGCGAAACCCTAACTGGAAGGAAACGAGAGAAAAGAACGAGCGAAAGGAAAAGAAAATATGAAACCCTAATCGGAAGGAAACGAGAGGAAAGAAGGAGAAGGCGGAAGGACCCAACCCTCCCGACGAACGTGTCGAAGCCGGGAGCGTGAACCGATCTCCGTCTCCGACGATTAGCAGTAAGCGAGATTTATTTTCGGTTTAGCTTCGCCCGGTTTTCGTTTCCATCTTATGCGTCGTCTTTGGGGTAGCCGTTTTGCTACCCTACTCGTCGCTGCCGCCGCGGAACCCTATGGCACCGCCGCACGGCCCTAGGGCATCGCCGCCGCGTCATGGCCGCGCCGCGCGGGGGGCTAGCGCCCGCGCGGCCGCGGCACGAGCTGCGCGGTGACGGTGCCCGTGCGGCCGCGGCACGCGCCGCGCGGGGACGGTGCCCGTGCGGCCGTGGCTAGCGCCGCGCGGGACCAAGGACCCCGCGCGGCCGCGGCTAGGGCACACGCCGTGCGGGGACGGTGCACGCGCGGCCGCGGTAAGCACCGCGCGGCTAGGGCAACGTTCGGTCTCCGGAATGCCCGCACGGCTGCGGCGCGTGCCGCGCGGGGCCCATGCCCGCGCGGATGCGGCGCGTGCCGCTTGGGGCCCATGCCCACGCGTTCGCGTCTGGTGTCGCGCGGGCGGGCGCCCGCGCGGCTGCGGCGCGTGCCGCGCGGGGCCCATGCCCGCGCGGCCGCGGCTGGTGCCACGCGGGCGGGTGCCCGCGCGGGGCCCATGCCCGCGCGGCCGCGGCTGGTGCCGCGCGGGCGGGCACCCGCGCGGCTAGGGCAAGCGCCGCGCGGGGCCGGTTTATCTGTTGTTATATTTCTGATCTGACCGCGGCTCTTTTGGGGACTAGTTTTAGGTCCTGGTGTCGACAGAGAGCAAGGTTCGGTCTCCGGAATCCAGGTTCCGCACAATCGAGGTGGGTACTTTTGGTTATTACCAGTGTAGAGTGGTTCCCGAATATTCGGTTTGATAAAGTATATGTTTTTAATAAATTGACTAACCCCATAGCATGTGAATCCCTTTTACTATTTTAATCGAGGCGGCTGCGGTCGCAAGATCGTTCTATTATTCTGACCGGAGCGGCTGAGGTCGCAATATTGTTCTTACACTCATGTTGCTTACACGCACACCCGCGGTTTGGCCACCGCACAGGGTGTATTTTTTCGGAAATATGGTAAGTTTTACCCGTGTACCCCATACTTGTGATGGTGGGGACCCCTCAAGGAGAGACGGCTGCTACTTGGGCAGACGAGGCGTTGGTGGCACCAAAAAGAGGAGTACGGTATTGGGGTTGGGGCCCAAAGTATTCTGAAAGCTGTGGTAGGTGCCCAGTGTGACATTCGACAGGGATTTAGCGATACATGAGGGGGGGGGGGGGGAAGTAAATGCTCCGGTGATTCGGTGTGTTCTTTTCAGTTATTGCATTTACTTATATGTTTTCTACTTTATCAGTCACAGACAACCCACACTGTGACAGGTCTGAGCAAGGGTGGGAACCGGGATGACGGTGAGGCATCTGTTAGAGGACCTTAGCTATGAGGGCTAGTAAACGATACGTCTTTCTTTAGTTATTACTTTATACTGTTGGTTAGTTAAACTGTGATTAATTTGCGTGGTTTCTGATGGATGTTGGAATGAGGATTTTGTGTCTATAATTGGGGAATGTTAAGATGTGTAATTGCGGCTCATTTTCAAATGCAAACCTGGTTTCAAAAGTGTTTTCAAAGCAGGTGCCGTGTGGGCACCGATTTTAAAACCCGTGGATTTATCCTTTCAAGTTAATGGCCGCTTAAGAGAGTTTGCGAAATCGTTTTGGAAAAACTGGGTGTCGAGTGGGCACCGATTTTCAAACCTATGGGTTTATGCTATAGTCTGTATGCGATAGTTGCTGGGTTATATGAAATAAGGATCTAAATAGGGGAAAAAACACCTAGAGGGGGGTGAATAGGTGTAAACGTATAAACACTCAAAAATCGTTGCGATAAAAACCCAATGCGGAAATAAAAATAATACGCAAAATTTTTACGTGGAAAACTCCATCACCGGAGTAAAAAACCACGGGACCGATAACACGGCAGAAATCCACTAGAATTAAAACACGTACAAGGTGATTTACCGTACACACTTACGACTCAACCTTTTCCATACGCTCCTAGAGGATCTTCTCCGCTCGCTCCACGACGCTTCTCGAATCCACGATCTGCGCCCAACGCCGAATCCACGGCGTCCAACGTCGAATCCACGACGTCCGACCGAATCCACGGTCTTCACCCAATAGCACCCTTCGAATCCACGAACGTGCCTCGCTCCGAATCCACGAGAGCGGTTGAACCTTGAATCCACAAGGACACGCGAATCCACGCGCCGATTTTTGGGGTAAATCGTTGTTTTTGGTGGTGATGATCCGCCGAATACTTAGATCAAAGATAGATCGGAAATACCATCTAAGTATTCATTAGTTTGATTCAACTCAAGATGTGAGTATGAAAACCTAGAGTCAAACTAATCAATATAGATGAAGAAACATAGAGTATTCTCTAATGATTTCCTTTCTTCTCTATATGTGAATCTAGAGCCGTATAAGATGATATATGAAAATGACGGCTATGTGGATTATTTTGGATTCACCCTAGAAAAAGAGTCATAGGGTCTATTTATAGGTTAGAAACCCTAGGAAGGAGATAAGAATCAAAAACCTAACATTTCTGGAAATTTGACGGACGGCGATCCGGATCGGATTTGGGCTATCCGGATTGCAGTAGCAATAAAGACGGTTTCCAGAAAATCACACCTTCGGGATCCGGATCGGATTGTCTGATCCGGATCGTTCATACAATTCAGAAAACTCAACGTTCGGGATCCGGATCGTGAGATGCTGCGATCCGGATTGAAGTATTGTATGAAACAACAACCTTCGGGATCCGGATCGCTGGCTCTGATCCGGATCCTGAACATGTCCGAACACCAGTTTTTGATGTTTATTCAATGAAAGATTCTTCCAAGTGTTTCTACACTACAAAAATTTACAATGGAGATCCAAAAATTTAAAAACATGAGATAAACTCCTAAAACAGACTCTAGACTTAGACATCTGTACTCTCTGCACAAAGAAATCATTCTTGACAAAAAGAGATCGTTAGATACCTCAAGAATATTTAGCATACAAAACCTAGTACAGAGATAGAGTTTATCTGATCATCATGACATTTGAGAATTCAGATATGTAAGAGAATCATAGTCAAAAACCAACATATCTTCTATGCAATTAAAAAAAATGTCATGTTAGTGAACATCAACTTGTTAGTTATATTACATGCCCAAATAGTTAGTCGAATAGTTAGTAGAGACATGCAAACAATCACAAGATAAAAACCAAAGTTGAAGTTGAAGTGATACTTACCTTGATGTATACAAAATTTTCACATCAGCATTGTTCATCATTGTACCTTGATGCAGTCATCATTGTTCATCATTGTACCTTGATGTATACAAGATCACAATTTTCACAATATCATTGTTCAAGTTCTCTAAACTCTCTCCCCCTTTTTGTCACAAACAAAGCCAAAATTACCAAAAATTGAAGGAGAGTTAAAAATTTCAATGAAAATGTTCCGAAATTTAAGAACTAGAACTAAGATTAAGTCCTAAAAACTGAAAAAACTGCACAAGAAAAGGTTAAAAATCTGCAAAAGAATAAAAAGAAGGGAATCAGTCATCAGATTCGGAGTCTTCAGAGCTCGTGCAGCCCATCTTAGAAAACATCTTTTTCACCAGCTTGTTCATTGAATTGACCTTCTTAGTTATGGTAATGTGAGCTGCTGTGATGAGCTCGAGCTCATTGGAGATTCTCGTCTGTGCCTTCGAAAGCTGTTCCTGCTCAACAGATAATCGTTGTTGTTCTTTGTAGATGGATGAGACTGATGCTTCATCCGCTGGTGTGGGTGCTTGTAGTGAACCGGAATTTTGGTATATAAATAAATGTAAATAAAGGTGGTATGAAATACTAGTGTTATGAAAGTTGGGGAAGTAAGGAACATTTGGACGCGAGTTAGGCCCAAATCGGGTTAAAATGGACAGATCTAAAGATGTATTTGAGAAAGGGGGCCTAGATTTTTAGTGCAAAATTAGCAGTGTCGGAAAATTCCGAGAAAATTACGGGAGTCCCGTAAATATGTTTTAAGATCACAGAAAAAGTTTCGCGTTGATCGGATACCCGATAGTAAGAACGGGCTCCGCCAACAGTGTCGAAAAATTCTGAGAAAATTACAGGAGCTGTGTAATTATGTTTTAAGGTCACAGTAAAAATTTCGTGTTGATCGGATACCCGGATTGCGAGAACGGGGTCCGCCAATGATTCTGGACATAGTAGGGCTTCGGTGACCCAGAAATGGCCCAAACTGAAAATTTAAATTTTTCTGTGGTAAATTAAGCTGAAACGAAGCCGCCTGTCAAGTTTGGACGGAAACGGACGAAAAAAAGACAGAAAACGGGACAAAAACGGATTTCTAAGACGCGGGATGCGCTGCGCAATGCGCACAGCTGGCGCGCACTAATGTGCGGGACGCGGCCACGTGGCCGCCCTTCCTCTTGCGTGGGCCGGGTGCACCCGGGTGGGTGTGGTGCACCGACCGGTGCACGGTGCACCGTGCACCGTGGACCGCCCCCTCCCATTTTCCTCTTTTTCTTCTTCTTCTTCCTCCCCGCAAGCCACTTCTTCTCCTTCTTCGTTTCCTTCTTCATCCGAGAGTGAGGGAGAGTGAGGGAGAAGGTCGGGGAGTGTTGCGGCGAGGCATTGTGGGCATCGTGGAGCGCGCAAAATACTCCAAAAAGCCAGATGGACTACGCGATGCCGTCAAGGTAGGCCGTTTGTTATATTTTTGTGGTATTTCGGCACAGTTTCTATACTCCCTTTTGGATTATGGGTTTGACCCCTTTGCCCACATGCATGTTAGGGACCCAACTTCTCTGTGCCGTCTTACTGCTCGAGTTTCGCGGGCGTTTTTGGCACGTCTTGTTTTGCGTGCCGACACGAGGTAAGTGCTCCGTTTTGCGCACAGGTTGGACTAGCGGACACCATTTGTCGAGTAGACTCTAATGATACGCTCTGTTTTACGTACAGGGCTGGAAAAATGTGCATCGTTTTGCGTGCAATCCTATCGTAGAATGTGCACCGTTTTGCGTGCCAATACGGGGTACGTGCTCCATTTTGCGTGCGGGTTGGACCAATGCGCACCATTTTACGTGTAGATTCTAATGTTGTGCATCATTTTTCGTGCAGGGCTAAGAAAAATATGCACCGTTTTGCGTGCAACCCTATAGTCAGACATGCACCGTTTTACGTGCAGTTTTGAGGTACGTGCACCGTTTCGCGTGCAGATCGTATTGCCGCGCATCGTTTTCCGTGCCGGCTGAAGTGGCGCACACCATTTTTACGTATGGGTTTTAGTGAGATGCATCATTTTGCGTGCAGGGTTGTAGGACGTGCACCGTTTTGCGTGCGGACTCGAGGGACGTGCACCGTTTTGCATGCAAGCTCGAGGAGACAAGTGGAATCGCGCGGAGACCAATTGCGAGTGTCTACGAGCAATTGGGGACACCACAAGGTGGAGAATTCTGCCGAAAATGGGTGACCTCTCCCCTTGCTCCTTTGCTTTTCGATTCGAAGCATGATAGTAGCCTGTTAGAGGCGTTAGGTAATTATGAATAAGATTGCATGTTTAGAGGAACACAGATGAAAAGAGCAACTGTTGGTTGCCAATAACAGATGATATATGTGCATGTGTAGAGAAATTTAGAGGAAAAGTGATATTTATGATTTATCCACAATAGGGGATAAATTTGTATGTGTAGATGGACACAGATGATAAATGCAACTGTCAGTTGCCAAAAGAAGATAATTCATTTTCATGTGCAAAAAGGACTTAGAGGATAAATATTATTTTTATGATGGATATGAAAATAATTGCATGCGTAGAAATGAGTAATTACTTGATGACTGTGATCATGTTAGGGTACAACCCTAGGAATCATGTGACATAAGGGAACAGAACTTGTTGGTAGTAAGACTAGGAGAAAACCTAGTTTAGGGGTTTGACGAGTGACATCAACTTAGGAGTTATCCTAGGAAGGATGAGTGGCATGGTCTTAGGTGATAACCTAAGGACACTGGATAGAGTGATCAACATAGAGTCAGAAAACTCTAGGTGTATATGACATGGAACTTAGGTAAAGAGAACCTAAGGAGAACTAGTGTTCAACATAGAGTCAAGGAACTCTAGGATGAGTATGACATGGAACTTAGGTAAAGGGGACCTAAGGTGAACTAGTGATCAACATAGAGTCAAGGAACTCTAGGATGAGTATGACATGGAACTTAGGTAAAGGGAACCTAAGGTGATCCAGAGGAGTTTAAACTCACAGACAGGAAATTAGAGTCAGTGTAACTCTAAGATAAAAGTGGAACAGGAGATTAGAGTCAGTGTAACTCTAAGCTAAAAGTGGAACAGAAAAATAGAGTTAAGTTAACTCTAGGATTCAGTAAGGAATTAAGAGAAGGGAAAAATGGATCAAGTGTGGAGATATGAAAGGAAAAACAGAAAAGTAGAGTCAATGTAATTCTAAGATAACAGTGGAACATGGAATTAGAGTCAGTGTAACTCTAAGTTAATGGTGAAGCAGGAAAATAGAGTTAAGTTAACTCTAGGATTCAGTGAGGAATCAGGAAAGTGGGATAAGATCCCAAGGTTAAAGAAATTAAACAAATATAACCCTGGAAAGTCATAGGGTGTCTGGGCAAATGGACAATAACTTTAACTTCAATTTGAGTTAAATAAATGAAGGTGAAATGTTTAAGAGTCCAGGAGACTCTCTAATTATCCTTATGGCAAGACCTAGGATAAGAGGTAATAAATGTAAAAGGTAAAGTTAAATAGCAAGCTAAAAGCGGCTAAAAGAGCATATCGAGAATGTAAAGGGCGCCTTCGAATTTGAGACTCGTCATGTGGAGCAGGACTCCCTGGGCAGTGACCCGTCGGACGAGGTACTTTCGAAAGGCTAAAAGTGAAAGTAAAGAGCTAAATGCTTAAAGAAAGAGATTGCCAGTGGCAAAAAGGGAGCTACAAGCTCGTATAAGACAGAAAAGCAAGTGTTAAGAGCAAAGAGGCCAAGTGCTAAAGTAAAAGAGAAAGAAAAGAGAAAGAAAAGAAAAGAGAAAGAAAAGAGAAAGAAAAGAAAAGAGAAAGAAAAGAAAAGAAAAAGATAAAATGGGCGTACCTCCGGGGGTGAACGTACAACTGTCGGAGTTGGACAGGGTCCCTCTCCCGGGCAGCGACCCGTATGACAGGTTCTAGAGTACTCTTGTCAGAGTTGGGCAGTGACCCTATCGGGCAGTGTCCCGTATGACAAGTCCCCCCGGCAGGACGGGGTAACACTTGCGAGGGTTATCGGCAACCTTAGAAATCTTATCTGATGGTAGCAGGACTACCGGGCTGGGGCCCGTTGGATAAGAATTTCTGAGGGTTAACTTAAATTAAACCACCATAGGGTAAAGAATAAGAAGAACAGAGAGTGACCAAGGTGGCCGGGTTAGGGTAACCCAGTATACAGCGGCTTAGTGGCCGAGTTGGTGGTTAGTTGCCTAGTGTGGCTAGACAGAGTAGTGCTGGGTAGATGGTTATACACAGATAGTGTAGTGATATGTTATATTTCATAGCTGCATTTTGATATTGAGGATTTAGTTTCCTAGCACTATTATTATTGCTTCCATTGGACCAAGTGGTGTAGGACACTTTTTCTCGGTGGTTGAACCCACTAGGAACTCTGTCGTAGTTCTCACACCCCTTGGGTGACTCCCCCCCCACAGGTTCAGGTATGGATGCAGCGATCGCGATGGTTCAGAGGCAGACGACGAGGTATACGACAGGGGCAAGGGCCCAGCAGCATAGAGACCTAGAGGGTCTAGCAGAGGTATCCCATTTTTATATTTCTCGAGTGAACCTTGTATGGTGAGGAAATGATGTAAAAAGTATTGTAATAATTTTATTTGCAAGTTCAGAAATGTAAAGTGTAATAAATTTAAGTTATGGTTCACTCTGGTATGCTTTCATTTTCGCATTAACTAATTGTTGTTGAATGAAAGTTTTAAATTTGTAGTGATTTTAGTACTCTGATATTGAGCTTCCGCATACACTTGTTGTGTTATTATGGATGTTACCATTCCTTTCGGGTAGGAAAAGGTCTTACCCGATTGGCGGGTCTGTTGGCGTGCCCGAACCGTACAAATTGGCGGTCTCGGGGCGTGACAGAATAGAGTGGTATCAGAGCCTAGGAATAGTCCTAGGTGGTTAGCAACCTTAGGGAGACCCTAGGGATTAGCACGAGAGAGTGCGTGGGCGGTGGCGAAAGTACTTGATTGGGTTTTGTTGTTCCCAAAAAGGATGTTGGGACTGATCGAGGGCAACGAGCTTTCATTCTTCGGATATTACGTTGGCGGCCGACAACGTAATGTTGGAGATGAAAAGAAGTACCCTCCTATACTTTCGCATGATTGAGTCGACGAGCCTTTTTGTCGGTATATAGACTGCGCGTTGCTCAAATGGCTAAATTTGGGCTAGTTGTTTTGTTGTGGTGTGCACACTGGCGATAACACCACATAGAGAAACGCGCCTGTTTCGACTCGAGTCACGAGAGGGCTCGGGGTCAAACGATGTACGCGAGTTACGATAGCAGGTGGCCGCACTTATTGGTGTGGTCCAGCAGCAGATCAAGCTTCTTGCCGCTAGACGGGGACTTTCCGCCGACAGGAAGGCTGATTCCAACGCCTAAGTGTGGCGTCGATGTGACAGTCGGAGCAGATAGATAGGCTCCGGTGGCTGATAGCGCAGCAAGCTGAGGCTGCACAAACAACGTGTGAGTATACGGCGTCGCCGCCTGTAGGGGCGACAGTAAAGGGAATGGCAGTGGCCGCCGAACTTTTATCGGCGTAGCCAACACCTTCAGCATAGGGTGATTTACGCTTGTGTCAGCTAGGTTGCTGGCAAAGTATGGTTAGTAGGTCCAGTGAGTGACCGACTCGCGAGGTAAATGGTGTCGCTATGTCGCGAGAGCCAAGTTGCTGTGCCCTAAGGGTTAGGGCAAGGAAAATTTACGGGCCTAGCGGCGTGAGTTCGCCCTAATGACGGTAGTAACCGTGTGGCGTGACGATTGTGGCTGAGTTGCCGCATAGTAAAGTTAGTGAGGCCCAGAGTAGGCTTCAAGATACGAGGATCTCTCGAAAGAGCGAGAGTTTTGTGGTGACGGTCTGATGGATCGGTATAATGGCAAGGATTGCCACCGCAGGGTTTGCGTGTTAATCACCAGAGTGGTGAACGGGTTATAGTGGTGCCTCGACCTAGTTGGGAGAGTTGCACGAGAGCCGTGGTGTGTTTAAGCAAATCGCTTAGCATTGGATTTTCGCGAGTTAGCGTTGGGGGCGTAGGACGCCCAACTGTTTGGGTGCTCATGGAGCACAAGTATCGTTTAGCCAGAGAGAGACCTGATTAGATGGCATATTAGCCTTTGCCCAGTGTGGCCAGAGTTGACAGAGAGTTTGGGGTCGTAGATTGACGACTTGCTAGTTGGATTTGCTCAGTGAGCATAGTGGTCGCGTGACGACGATTAGCGGGTTCGCTTGTGGACGATCCGTGCCTGGACCATGTTTGTGGACTGTGGGCCTGTAGCCCAGTGGGCAGGCGCAGTCAGCTGTGAGAGACAGCGGCCCGAGACCTGATGCCGGGGCATGATAGAGATTTGGTCGGGACGGTAGTCCGAGCGATGACCCGAAGACGTGGAATGCCACGTGTGAGCATTGAGGCTATTAGTACACTGAGATTAGTACACTGAGAGTGTGATATGACCAGGCGGTAGAGCTAGTGGTGATTGAGGTACTGTAGCTCCTAGTGGGAGTGTTGGTGTAGTAATCCTAAGTGAGGATCTACCCGTATGATGATTGGGTCTGTATGCTAGTGAGAGCCATTATGCAGTGTTGGATTAGTTTTGGGCTATAGGCCCTATTGGACCGTGGTCTGTGAACCTATTAGTAGTCCGAGATGTCGGGTTAGCTGATAACCCGTGGACTTAGAGTGCTAGCAGCGTGTGAGATAGTTGAGGATTTGTGGATTGGCCTTTGCTCTCCACATTAGGCAGCGGAGCGACCGGAAAAGTGCGGTAAGTGTAATTGGTTGCAGATGCAACCTCGTTGTGAAAAGATGATGGCGGAATTAAAGTAGAAATTTCGCAAGAAAAGACTTGGTCATTCGTGGCAATAGAGAGAGCAAGTGCTCAACTGTGTCTCTCACCTACTTGGTGAAAGTGGCCAGACGCCAGGTCTGAGTTTGTCCCTGAGTTGAGATAGGGATCCAGGAATGGGCTGCTCGTGTAATTGTTGGGCGAGCAGGCAGTGTGATGCCGGTCACGAGGTTCAGTCAGCCCAGTAGTGAGGGCAAGTTTTTCTCCCTCTTGATCAAGTAGGAGTCGAGATGTGACTCAAGTTTCGAAGACGAAACTTATTTTAAGGGGGGTAGAATGTAGTGAACCGGAATTTTGGTATATAAATAAATGTAAATAAAGGTGGTATGAAATACTAGTGTTATGAAAGTTGGGGAAGTAAGGAACATTTGGACGCGAGTTAGGCCCAAATCGGGTTAAAATGGACAGATCTAAAAATGTATTTGAGAAAGGGGGCCTAGATTTTTAGTGCAAAATTCGCAGTGTCGGAAAATTCCGAGAAAATTACGGGAGTCCCGTAAATATGTTTTAAGATCACAGAAAAAGTTTCGCGTTGATCGGATACCCGATAGTGAGAACGGGCTCCGCCAACAGTGTCGACAAATTCTGAGAAAATTACAGGAGCTGTGTAATTATGTTTTAAGGTCACAGTAAAAATTTCGTGTTGATCGGATACCCGGATTGCGAGAACGGGGTCCGCCAATGATTCTGGACACAGTAGGGCTTTGGTGACCCAGAAATGGCCCAAATTGAAAATTTAAATTTTTTTGTGGTAAATTAAGCTGAAACGAAGCCGCCTGTCAAGTTTGGACGGAAACGGACGAAAAAAAGACAGAAAACGGGACAAAAACGGATTTCCAAGACGCGGGATGCGCTGCGCAATGCGCACAGCTGGCGCGCACTAATGTGCGGGACGCGGCCACGTGGCCGCCCTTCCTCTTGCGTGGGCCGGGTGCACCCGGGTGGGTGTGGTGCACCGGCCGGTGCACGGTGCACCGTGCACCGTGGACCGCCCCCTCCCCTTTTCCTCTTTTTCTTCTTCTTCTTCCTCCCCGCAAGCCACTTCTTCTCCTTCTTCGTTTCCTTCTTCATCCGAGAGTGAGGGAGAGTGAGGGAGAAGGTCGGGGAGTGTTGCGACGAGGCATTGTGGGCATCGTGGAGCGCGCAAAATGCTCCAAAAAGCCAGATGGACTACGCGATGCCGTCAAGGTAGGCCGTTTGTTATATTTTTGTGGTATTTCGGCACAGTTTCTATACTCCCTTTTGGATTATGGGTTTGACCCCTTTGCCCACATGCATGTTAGGGACCCAACTTCTCTGTGCCGTCTTACTGCTCGAGTTTCGCGGGCATTTTTGGCACGTCTCGTTTTGCATGCCGACACGAGGTAAGTGCTCCGTTTTGCACACAGGTTGGACTAGCGGACACCATTTGTCGAGTAGACTCTAATGATACGCTCTGTTTTACGTACAGGGCTGGAAAAATGTGCATCATTTTGCGTGCAATCCTATCGTAGAATGTGCACCGTTTTGCGTGCCAATACGGGGTATGTGCTCCGTTTTGCGTGCGGGTTGGACCAATGCGCACCATTTTACATGTAGATTCTAATATTGTGCATCATTTTTCGTGCAGGGCTAAGAAAAATATGCACCGTTTTGCGTGCAACCCTACAGTCAGACATGCACCGTTTTACGTGCAGTTTTGAGGTACGTGCACCGTTTCGCGTGCAGATCGTGATGCCGCGCATCGTTTTGCGTGCCGGCTGAAGTGGTGCACACCATTTTTACGTATGGGTTTTAGTGACATGCATCGTTTTGCGTGCAGGATTGTAGGACGTGCACCGTTTTGCGTGCGGACTCGAGGGACGTGCACCGTTTTGCGTGCAAGCTCGAGCAGACAAGTGGAATCGCGCGGAGACCAATTGCGAGTGTCTACGAGCAATTGGGGAAACCACAAGGTGGGGAATTCTGCCGAAAATGGGTGACCTCTCCCCTTGCTCCTTTGATTTTCGATTCGAAGCATGATAGTAGCCTGTAAGAGGCGTTAGGTAATTATGAATAAGATTGCATGTTTAGAGGAACACAGATGAAAAGAGCAGCTGTTGGTTGCCAATAACAGATGATATATGCGCATGTGTAGAGAAATTTAGAGGAAAAGCGATATTTATGATTTATCCACAAGAGGGGATAAATTTGTATGTGTAGATGGACACAGATGATAAATGCAACTGTCAGTTGCCAAAAGAAGATAATTTATTTTCATGTGCAAAAAGGACTTAGAGGATAAATATTATTTTTATGATGGATATGAAAATAATTGCATGCGTAGAAATGAGTAATTACTTGATGACTGTGATCATGTTAGGGTACAACCCTAGGAATCATGTGACATAAGGGAACAGAACTTGTTGGTAGTAAGACTAGGAGAAAACCTAGTTTAGGGGTTTGACGAGTGACATCAACTTAGGAGTTATCCTAGGAAGGATGAGTGGCATGGTCTTAGGTGATAACCTAAGGACACTGGATAGAGTGATCAACATAGAGTCAGAAAACTCTAGGTGTATATGACATGGAACTTAGGTAAAGAGAACCTAAGGAGAACTAGTGTTCAACATAGAGTCAAGGAACTCTAGGATGAGTATGACATGGAACTTAGGTAAAGGGGACCTAAGGTGAACTAGTGATCAACATAGAGTCAAGGAACTCTATGATGAGTATGACATGGAACTTAGGTAAAGGGAACCTAAGGTGATCCAGAGGAGTTTAAACTCACAGACAGGAAATTAGAGTCAGTGTAACTCTAAGATAAAAGTGGAACAGGAGATTAGAGTCAGTGTAACTCTAAGCTAAAAGTGGAACAGAAAAATAGAGTTAAGTTAACTCTAGGATTCAGTAAGGAATTAAGAGAAGGGAAAAATGGATCAAGTGTGGAGATATGAAAGGGAAAACAGAAAAGTAGAGTCAATGTAATTCTAAGATAACAGTGGAACATGGAATTAGAGTCAGTGTAACTCTAAGTTAATGGTGAAGCAGGAAAATAGAGTTAAGTTAACTCTACGATTCAGTGAGGAATCAGGAAAGTGGGATAAGATCCCAAGGTTAAAGAAATTAAACAAATATAACCCTAGAAAGTCATAGGGTGTCTGGGCAAATGGACAATAACTTTAACTTCAATTTGAGTTAAATAAATGAAGGTGAAATGTTTAAGAGTCCAGGAGACTCTCTAATTATCCTTATGGCAAGACCTAGGATAAGAGGTAATAAATGTAAAAGGTAAAGTTAAATAGCAAGCTAAAAGCGGCTAAAAGAGCATATCGAGAATGTAAAGGGCGCCTTCGAATTTGAGACTCGTCATGTGGAGCAGGACTCCCTGGGCAGTGACCCGTCGGACGAGGTACTTTCGAAAGGCTAAAAGTGAAAGTAAAGAGCTAAATGCTTAAAGAAAGAGATTGCCAGTGGCAAAAAGGGAGCTACAAGCTCGTATAAGACAGAAAAGCAAGTGTTAAGAGCAAAGAGGCCAAGTGCTAAAGTAAAAGAGAAAGAAAAGAGAAAGAAAAGAAAAGAGAAAGAAAAGAGAAAGAAAAGAAAAGAGAAAGAAAAGAAAAGAAAAAGATAAAATGGGCGTACCTCCGGGGGTGAACGTACAACTGTCGGAGTTGGACAGGGTCCCTCTCCCGGGCAGCGACCCGTATGACAGGTTCTAGAGTACTCTTGTCAGAGTTGGGCAGTGACCCTATCGGGCAGTGTCCCGTATGACAAGTCCCCCCGGCAGGACGGGGTAACACTTGCGAGGGTTATCGGCAACCTTAGAAATCTTATCTGATGGTAGCAGGACTACCGGGCTGGGGCCCGTTGGATAAGAATTTCTGAGGGTTAACTTAAATTAAACCACCATAGGGTAAAGAATAAGAAGAACAGAGAGTGACCAAGGTGGCCGGGTTAGGGTAACCTGTAGAGTTATGAATCCCAAAGGATCTAAATAGGTACTATCAAACAACTAGAGGGGGGGTGAATAGGTGTAATACTTAAAAACTCAATTTCAGTGCAAAATAAAAACCAATGCGGAAAATAAAATCAGCACACCAAGATTTACGTGGAAACTCCAATCCAGGAGAAAAACCACGGGACCAACACGCAATAACAATCCACTAAGAATAGAAGAATAACAAGGTGATTACCGACTCCACGGACTCAAACCCCTCCTTCAGCTTCTTCGGACCTTGCGCTGACCGGTTGGATATCCACGCAATAACAATCCCTAAGAAAAGAAGAATAACAAGGTGATTACCGTCTCCACGGATTTAACCCCTCCTTCAATTTCTTGGACCTCGCGCTCCACCGATTTTGCACGCCCACTGCACACGTTCGAATCCACGAACGCCACTCGAATCCACGAGCACACGTTTCGAATCCACGAAACGCCTTTAGCACACCGAATCCACGATGCCACGTCGAATCCACGACGCAAACTCAGTCGATAAGAATATTGACTTCGATGGTGATCCTTTGCTTAGATTCTCATTGAGGAACCGTAGAAGAAATCTCTAAGCAAAGTTTAGATCAATTCGACAAAAGATATGTTCTTGAAAGAACCGTCGAATTGACCTAAAAGAGGCTATAAAGAAGATCGATGAAAACCTAGCCCCTAGGGTTGCTCTCAAGTGTTTTATAAATTGATCGGCCGTAGCTCCCACGTTTTTGAGAAACCCTAAATGTCTATTTATAGTTTAGAAACCTTTGGAAAGAGATAAGAATCAAAAACATACCTTATCTGGAAATTTTCAGGACGGCGATCCGGATCGGATTTACTGCGATCCGGATCGTCGTAACGAGATTGACGATTCCAGAAAACCAAGGGTTCGGGATCCGGATTGCAAGGTCCGATCCGGATCGTTCATGCAATTCAGCAAAGTCCCATGTTCGGGATCCGGATCGGAATGGCCTAGGATCCGGATTGAAATTGCCAATGAACAAGTACCCTTCGGGATCCGGATTGCAAGGTCTGATCCGGATCCTGAACATGTCCCATGACCAGTTTTTGATTTTTATGCAATTAAAAAATCATCCAAGTGTTTCTACACTATAAAAAAGTATTCGGATCACCACAATTATTTAGTTAAACATACCTGATCCTTTTGAATACTTTCTTCTTGAGATTGATGTAACTGATCCACAATTCTTCAACTTCAATCTTCAAGATTCAAGACACTGAGTGTCAACTTGAGCTCTTGTTGAATCTTCTCTAAGTCTTTGATTGCTGATTGACAATTTGATCCCTTTAAGACTCCGACTCAACTCACTGACTTGACTCACGAAATATGCCAATACCAAAAAGCCGTAACAATCTCCCCTTTGGCAATTTCGTGACAAAACCCAAAAATACATAAAAGCGCTCAAGTCACTCATCTTAAACCAAAAAATCGAAACTCAATGTCATTACCAAAACATTGATTTTCTTTGCGTGAAAGATCCAATAAATACAAAATTACATTTGAACCAAACAGTCCTAGAACATACTCTATGACTTAGGACTTGGAGTCTTAAAGTGATGTAATTCCTGCAAAACAAAACTCCAAACAAAATCAAACGTTAGTCGTTAGAAATTACAATCCTACATTTGATCCGTCTTCCTTTTGGTTCTTTTGTTTTTCTGCTCTTTCAATTTTTTTTCTTTGTCTCCCCCTATCTTGAGCATCTCTAACATGTTCTCCATGTTCTTGAGCATCTATGTTCTCCCCCTTTGTGATACGATCATCATTTTCCGTTCTCCCCCATTTTTCCATTTTCGTTTCGTTTATCCTCTCTTGATGATCTCATCTCCGTCATTTCTCTTCTCCCCCTTTTTGTCACAAATTGTCAAACAGTGAACATACTAGACAAAAGGAAATCACTAACAATATTAGTTCATAGAGAAAGAGAGATAAAAGCTCAGTTCTGGTATATAACAAAAATGCAGATTCCGTACCTGTACCAGAAAGCAAAAATCAAATAATTTCTTGAAACAAATCCAGATTTTAGAATCTTTTCAAATACCGATTTGTATTCCATCAAGAAATCAATTTAAGTGCTTTAAACAGTGAATTCACACAGATGTCATTCAATCCAATTAATTTCACAAAATTAAAAAGATTTACTCCAAAATCATGAAAAATAAAGGTAAAAAATTATAAACCGTTTTTCATGTTATATTCATCAAACACAAGTCATCAAAAATAATCTTGAGATCCAAAGTCTATCAAGATGTAACGGATTTACAAAGATGACATACGGAGATTTCCAAACGACATCAATCTTGAATTCTACCCTTTCAAATTGAGATAATCACTAAAATACCTAAGGGTGGCTCTTTGAGCATCTTTCAACTATCCCACCTTATACCAACCAGGAGATTGTTCAAAATATAAGAGTTTTGCATATAAATCTCCAAATGCTTCAACTAAAGATTTTTTCATAAAATACTATCAAGCATCCATAACATGTGGTAGCTTCACACACAAACCGGACGACCGGGGTGGCAGCTCTTTCCAACATGTGGTGGTAGTTTTCACACTCCTTTCGGATGTAACTCTTTCCACATCTTTCGCAAATTATTTCAATACCCTTGTAAGAATGCAATCTCTTACGTGAAAGAATTATATCCCAAATTTTAGTCTATCGGTTGTCTCACGTTTATCACAATGAATTCACACAACCGAGATAGATTAAGTATCTAAAGATCACACATGATTTCTAAAATTTGATGCTTATAATATCAAAAACTCCTATAATGAAGTATCTTCAAGATTATGATTATGGAGTAAAGTTGATAATCCATATAAAATTAATTTGGAGTGAATAAACGTGAAGCCCTTTTTATTCAATGCACTTGTTCAGTAAAAACCCTTTTGTTCAAAAACAAAGTATAAAAACGAAGAGCATTGAAACCCATGTAATGCAAAGATTAAGAAAGATATGAAGGGAAAACCAATCAAAGCATTACATACAGTCATAAGCTAATTAGAACTTAAGACAAGGAAAGATATCACCTTTCCGAATCCAAAATCGTTGGATTTTGGGTTGTCTTGATTCGTTGTGGCCGGGGGTTGTCCGCTTTGACTGTTGGTCCACCTTAGGTCTTTGCCTCGCAATGATCCACTTGTATGATTGATGTTGTGGCTCGGACCTTTGGTGGGTTGAGTGAACTCCTTTGACTTGATGTGTCTTTTTATTCCGTTGAGTTCGCTCCGTAGATGAAGTTGCCGAAGGACTCTTCTTTCTCTTTTTCGGGCAATTCTTCACCAAATGTCCTTCAAGTCCACATAAGTGACACGTTCTTCCTTTCAATTTCATTGTGGAACTTGAAGCATGCACAGTTTGGTTCTTTTTAAATCCCAAACCAACCTTGCTTGATTGACCTAATCCGGACATACAATCAAGTTTCTTGGAACCAGTTGAAAGCCTTTGTATGTCGGATTTAAGTTCATGAACTTGCTTGGTCAAAGCTTGGTTGGTGATATGAATCTCCTCAAACTGCTTTTCAAGAAAATCAATCTTGTTAATATGGGAATTAACGATCATTTCCGATTGATTTATCTTTTCCTGGAGGATTTTATTATTATCCAATAAAAGCTCTCGTTCCTCCTCGAGATCATGAAGTTTGATCTTTAAAGCATGATTCTCGTCTTGAACTTCAAGTCGTTGCTTTCTCAACTTCTTGATATGTTTGGCCATCTTCTTAGATTCCGCAAGAAGTTGTTGATATGCCTCAACGAGTTCTTCCTCGTCCGACTCCCCCTCACTTGATGACTCTCCGCCGGTTGTTGATGTTTCATACAAAATCAAAGGAGTAGAGTCAGTGACTAAAGATGATAAACAATTATTAGAAGAGGGAAAATGAGAGGCATGAGAAGCAACGATTTTTTCTTTTTCCTCTTTACTTGAGGTTGATTCATTAGAAGTAGAATCGTCCCAAGTTTTCACTTGCAAAGCCTTCTTTTTATATGATTTCTTAGAAGGACAATCCATTGAAAAATGGTCGTAGCCTTTGCATCGATAGCATTGGATTTCCCCTTCGAAATCATCTTTTTCTTTTTCTTTAGAAGGTTTTGCAAAGCTTTTGAGTTTAGAGGATTTAGAACCCGATGATCCTTTAGAAGATTTCGTGGATGAAGATCCATCGGTTCGATTCTTCCAAAACTTCCGACGAAATTTCTTTACGATCCGCGCCAATTGTTCTTCAAAATCGGCAAAAGAGATTTCATCGTCGGAACTTGATTCGCTATCTTCTTCCTTTGTTGATTTGAATGCAATACCTGTAAGCTTAGAAGAAGACTTGGAAGAAACTTGATTAGTAGGAAAAGTCATTTCATAAGTTTGCAAAGCACCTACTAATTCCTCTATACTCATCTCATCCGGATGACTAACGGTTTCAATGGCAGTAACCTTTGCCCTAAACCGTTCCGGAAGAGTCCGAAGTATCTTTCTTACAATTTTCGACTCCGGGATCTTTTCTCCTAAATTAGCACATGTATTTATTGCATCTTGAAGTCTAGTGTAATAATCTGTAAACAATTCATGCTCTTCCATATGAATAGAGTCAAATTGACTTGTAAGCATCTGGAGCTTTTGAATTTTTACAAGATTAGTACCCTCATGTGTAATTTTGAGAATATCCCAAATTTCCTTCGCGGTTTCACACGCGGAAATTCTTGTAAATTCAGTCGAGGAAAGAGAATTAAATAAAGCGTTCATACCTTTCCCATTGTAAGAAGATCTTTCAAATTCCTCTTTGGTCCATCTAGAGCGAGGTTTTGGGGTAGTAGAATTTCCTACTTCCTCAACAGGATGCACCCAACCGTATTCCACGGATTGCCATACCCGCTCATCAATTGCGATGAGAAAAGCTCTCATCCGCACTTTCCAATAAGCATAATTAGTCCGATCAAAAAGAGGAGGTCTATAAATATTACCACTTTCACCCAACATGATAGATAAACCTAAAACCCGCTCTGATACCAATTGTAGAGTTATGAATCCCAAAGGATCTAAATAGGTACTATCAAACAACTAGAGGGGGGGGTGAATAGGTGTAATACTTAAAAACTCAATCTCAGTGCAAAATAAAAACCAATGCGGAAAATAAAAACAGCACACCGAGATTTACGTGGAAACTCCAATCCAGGAGAAAAACCACGGGACCAACACGCAATAACAATCCACTAAGAATAGAAGAATAACAAGGTGATTACCGACTCCACGGACTCAACCCCTCCTTCAGCTTCTTCAGACCTTGCGCTCCACCGATTTTGCACGCCCACTGCACACGTTCGAATCCACGAACGCCACTCGAATCCACGAGCACACGTTTCGAATCCACGAAACGCCTTTAGCACACCGAATCCACGATGCCACGTCGAATCCACGACGCAAACTCAGTCGATAAGAATATTGACTTCGATGGTGATCCTTTGCTTAGATTCTCATTGAGGAACCGTAGAAGAAATCTCTAAGCAAAGTTTAGATCAATTCGACAAAAGATATGTTTTTGAAAGAACCGTCGAATTGACCTAAAAGAGGCTATAAAGAAGATCGATGAAAACCTAGCCCCTAGGGTTGCTCTCAAGTGTTTTATAAATTGATCGGCCGTAGCTCCCACGTTTTTGAGAAACCCTAAATGTCTATTTATAGTTTAGAAACCTTTGGAAAGAGATAAGAATCAAAAACATACCTTATCTGGAAATTTTCAGGACGGCGATCCGGATCGGATTTACTGCGATCCGGATCGTCGTAACGAGATTGACGATTCCAGAAAACCAAGGGTTCGGGATCCGGATTGCAAGGTCCGATCCGGATCGTTCATGCAATTCAGCAAAGTCCCATGTTCGGGATCCGGATCAGAATGGCCTAGGATCCGGATTGAAATTGCCAATGAACAAGTACCCTTCGGGATCCGGATTGCAAGGTCTGATCCGGATCCTGAACATGTCCCATGACCAGTTTTTGATTTTTATGCAATTAAAAAATCATCCAAGTGTTTCTACACTATAAGAAAGTATTCGGATCACCACAATTATTTAGTTAAACATACCTGATCCTTTTGAATACTTTCTTCTTGAGATTGATGTAACTGATCCACAATTCTTCAACTTCAATCTTCAAGATTCAAGACACTGAGTGTCAACTTGAGCTCTTGTTGAATCTTCTCTAAGTCTTTGATTGCTGATTGACAATTTGATCCCTTTAAGACTCCGACTCAACTCACTGACTTGACTCACGAAATATGCCAATACCAAAAAGCCGTAACATAATCCAGTATACAGCGGCTTAGTGGCCGAGTTGGTGGTTAGTTGCCTAGTGTGGCTAGACAGAGTAGTGCTGGGTAGATGGTTATACACAGATAGTGTAGTGATATGTTATATTGCATAGCTGCATTTTGATATTGAGGATTTAGTTTCCTAGCACTATTATTATTGCTTCCATTGGACCAAGTGGTGTAGGACACTTTTTCTCGGTGGTTGAACCCACTGGGAACTCTGTCGTAGTTCTCACACCCCTTGGGTGACTCCCCCCCCACAGGTTCAGGTATGGATGCAGCGATCGCGATGGTTCAGAGGCAGACGGCGAGGTATACGACAGGGGCAAGGGCCCAGCAGCATAGAGACCTAGAGGGTCTAGCAGAGGTATCCCATTTTTATATTTCTCGAGTGAACCTTGTATGGTGAGGAAATGATGTAAAAAGTATTGTAATAATTTTATTTGCAAGTTCAGAAATATAAAGTGTAATAAATTTAAGTTATGGTTCACTCTGGTATGCTTTCATTTTCGCATTAACTAATTGTTGTTGAATGAAAGTTTTAAATTTGTAGTGATTTTAGTACTCTGATATTGAGCTTCCGCATACACTTGTTGTGTTATTATGGATGTTACCGTTCCTTTCGGGTAGGAAAAGGTCTTACCCGATTGGCGGGTCTGTTGGCGTGCCCGAACCGTATAAATTGGCGGTCTCGGGGCGTGACAGTGCTGGTTGTGATGGTGACGCGGAAGTGCCGCTACTAGGTTTCGTTCCGCACGGAGGGACTGGAGTGACATGGGGCAATTTGTGAAGTGACTTCACAACGGTGGACTCATCGATCATACCCAAATATTGATGATAAGTCGGTGAGGTAATGTCAACCTGAAATTTCTTCAAGATCCTCATTATAATCAGTGGAAATGGAATTCTTTCTGTGGGATGAGAGTGCTCAACATATCTTGTCATTCTATTCCAAATAATGTATGGAATGTTGATATTCAATCCCATTGCCTCAGACGGATGTCCTAAGAGATACAAAAATAGCATTCAATCCCATCTCAAGACTTTCGTCTGCATATTTGGAAGGATATTATAACAAGTGATGAAGTTTAGAAATCGGTACTCAAGACGAAGTTCCTTGGATCTGATCGATTTCTCCGTTGATTGCGTTCCTTCCAAACAAATTCCCTTTATAACCATTTGCCACACAGTGTTCGTCAAAACCTTTCCCTTCAAGTAATTAACTCCTGTCTTGCTGGCAGGCATTCCCAAAACCTCGCCAATCAATTGTGGAGTAATTTTGAATCTTGTGCCTTGGATGTTCGTGTAAAATTCCATTGGACCGTTTTCAATTTCACGAAGGTGCCGTGCATTTGTATAGAAGGCCCTTACAAGATGCAGACAGTATCCAAGCACTTCTGGAAATCGACAAACTTGAATAAGGTTTGCTTGTTCAATCAGAACGCCAAACTCAGGAGAGTGATCTCGTAGAGCCTCAATATTGACATGCCTCTCACCAATGCATTCACGATTCTCAAATGCCCTTAGGCGATCCGCATTAACGAACACTTGTTCCTCCCGAGGTGGAGAATCCGGAATAATCGGTTCGTTAGACATGAAACCTCGTGCTCGTCCAAACCGTCGAGCGAGTCGTTTCCTTTTCACCGAGATGGTTGGTGCAGTCATAGGTGCTTTACCTTTGTCCATGGGTGCTTTTTCTTTCGATGCATCGGACTCTTTTCCTTTTGATGCAACAGAGGTTTTCTGTGGCGATTCTCCAGGATGTGTTTCATCATCTGATAACTCATCCCAGTTAACTTCATCCTTTTTAGCCCTCTTAGCAGTGTCTCTCGTATGTACCATAGCAGCAAGTAGGAAAACAATCCAAGTGATCACCATTGCTAATGGTTTCTTTAGAAAAGAAATCCTGTGTGGAACAACTCAAGAACACGAAAAAATTGTTAATTTGCAAAAATTTGAAAAATTGTACCCAAACAATCATAATCATGTAGAGAGACTAAGAATCAAATTAGTTTTGCAAAAAGAACTTTTAAAAATAGATCAATTGCATGATTTTCGAAAATCCTTATTATATGCCCTAAAACCGAAATTTTAGAAATCGAAACCTAAAAATCCGTTAATCAGGAGAATACCTAGCATATAATCAAAACTAATCTACCCAAAGTTCTTATTTCAAAAGAAATTTGATCAAAAACCATCCACAAACAAAGTTGATCCAAGAAATTCATCACGTTTGAGGAGGAAAAGAGAAAAACGGTGAAAAACCGAGATTTTGATCAATAAAACTTACTTGGAGTTGAAGAACTTGAGTTTGAAAGCTTCCAGGATGGATGAAATCTAGAGAGAGAGGGTCTGGAAACTTTGGAACAAAAGATTGGAGTAAAAGAAATCAAAACCCTTTTGTTCTTTATAAAACCCTAGCCGCGATCCGGATCAGTTCATGATTGCGATCCGGATCGGCTGCCCGCAGTGAGAAACTGCGTTCGGGATCCGGATCGGCAGGTCCAATCCGGATCGTCAGCCCGCAGAAGAATACCTGCGTTCGGGATCCGGATCATCTTGCCCGATCCGGATCGGCTCCAACTTTTTCTTTAGAAAATTTCAGAGAAATTCAAGAAAAACCAGAAAAAGATTGTAAGCACAAATGTGTATCAACTTTAAACAAAAATCATCGTTTCATACAACAAGAATTAGATTATGCCAAATCTATCAATAATATCCAAAAATGAAACGAGAATTTACAAGAAATTAAATCCCTTAAAGTTGAACACCTTCAATTACATCTAACTTGATCTTATGAGTAATGCCATTATCAAATCATCAATTCAGTAAAGAAAATGAAATACAAAGATCAATAGATGTTTGAAATCCCAAATATAGTAGATAATGTATCTAGACAATCTGTTGAAGAGAGTGGCTCTTTGAGCATCTTTCTTTAAAAACCCACCTTATACCAACCTTGAAATTTGACGAAGTCAAGTATTTCAACATGCATTTTACTTAATCAAAATTTGAACAACCATGCTTGGTATACATGTGGTAGCTGCACACAATACTCGGACGACCGAGGTGGTAGCTCTTTCCACCATGTGGTGGTAGTTTTCACACTCCTCATTGGGATGTAACTCTTTCCACATTTTTTGAGCATTTTACTTTTTCTATGACTCCGCCTCAATTGGCTATCAATTATTTAAGATATAAAGTATTCAACCAAATATTGATCTCGATTTCATACTCGACTAAGCAGTCAAATAAGATAATGACTATACCAAGAGATCATTGAGAGAGAGAAATTGACTTTGATCACTTAGAAGATGATTTAATTAACATAAATGATCATTGCAACAGTGAAATATTATGATGGCAAAAGCATAATAAATTTCTAAATATGCGAAAGGATGCAATTAAAGTCAATTATGATCTATGCTCAATTAATGTCCTATGTACAAACATAGATAATGAACAAAACAAAAACAAATACAAAACCTATCCTAAGCAAAGGTTTCAAAAAGAAGTTTATTTCAAGGAAAGCATTCCAATTGCTTTTCGTAAATGAATAAAACGTTTTTGATCCAAAGGTTTTGTTAAAAAGTCAGCCAATTGATCCTCAGTTGAAATATATGAAAGTTGAAGAGTATTTGATTCAACTAGCTCTCTAAGAAAATGATATCTAAGTTCAATATGTTTTGTTCTAGAGTGCAACACAGGGTTTTTAGAAATGTTAATTGCACTTGTGTTGTCACAAAGAATTGTTACCGAAGATGCTGAAATGCGGAAGTCGCTCAATACGCTTTTCATCCAAATGAGTTGAGTTGAGCAACTTCCAGCTGAAATGTATTCCGCTTCGGCAGTCAAGAGTGCTATGCAATTCTGCTTTTTACTGTGCCATGCAACAAGGCAATGGCCAAGATAGAAGCATGCACCACTCGTGCTTTTCCGATCATCCACTGATCCTGCCCAATCGGCATCTGAGTATCCAACAATATCCAGACTTGTTCCCATAGGATACCAAATTCTGAAATTAATTGATCCTTTGATGTACCGGATGATCCGTTTCACCGCTTTCAGGTGAACCTCCTTTGGTGCTGATTGATATCTCGCGCAAATCCCAACACTAAAGGATATATCCGGGCGACTAGCCGTGAGGTAAAGTAGACTTCCAATCATACTTCTATACAGTTTCTCGTCTACATTCTCACTATGTGATTCACTTCCAAGTCCCTTGTGGCTAGTTCCCATTGGAGTTGGAAAATCTTTACAATTTTCTAGATCAAACTTTTTGACCAACTCCATTGCATACTTGGATTGACTCAAGTGAATACCTTCATCATTTTGTTTAATTTGCAATCCAAGAAAATAAGTCAATTCGCCCATCATGGACATCTCAAATTCGCTTTCCATGGTCTCCGCGAATTTAGAAGCATCATTATCTCTTGTTGCGCCAAATACAATGTGATCGACATAGATTTGTGCTACAATGAAATTGCTTTGATAATGCTTCACAAAGAGAGTCCTATCAGCTCCCCCTCGAGTATAGCCCTTCTCCAAAAGGTGCTTTGTTAACCTTTCGTACCATGCTCGCGGTGCTTGTTTCAGACCGTAAAGAGCCTTTTTCAAACGAAAAACATGGTTAGGTTGTTTATGATCTACAAAACCTTTCGGTTGAGCCACATAAACTTCCTCATTTAAAAAACCATTTAGAAATGCGCTCTTAACGTCCATTTCAAATAATTTGATTTTAAAATGACAAGCAATAGCAAATAGTATACGAATGGACTCGAGTCTAGCTACAGGGGCGAATGTTTCGTCAAAGTCTATACCTTCTACTTGAGAATAACCTTGAGCAACTAATCGTGCCTTGTTCCTGATGATAGTACCATCCTCATTTTTCTTGTTCTTGAAGATCCATTTGGTACCTATCACATTATGTTGCTTTGGAGGCTTCGTTAATTCCCAGACTTTGTTTTGCTCAAATTGATGGAGCTCTTCCTGCATTGCTTTAATCCAGTAGTCATCCTGAAGAGCTTCATCTATGTTTTTTGGTTCGATTAAAGATACGTAGCAAGCGAATCCACAAACCAACTGCTTCCGAGTTCTAACTCCTTCTTGTGGATCTCCAATGATGTTCGATTCCGGATGATCCTTGGAGATTCGTAACGTTTGTTGAAACGGAGTACTCGGAGATACATGAGATGATTCCTGCACATCAGATAAACTAGAAGAGCCATTAGATGCATCATTAATATTGGAAGTATTATCATGAGAAGATGCACTAGCAGGAGAATCATCATCTAGAGAGATATCGAGGGTAGATTTTCCAGATCCAAAGTGAAAAGCTTCATCTACTTTAACATTTATAGATTCTACGATCGTCTTAGATTCAATGTTAAATACTCGATATGCTCTGCTATTCGTAGAATAACCCAAAAAGATCCCTTCATCACTTCGAGAGTCGAACTTTCCAAGATTTTCACGGTCACGTAAAATGTAACATCGACTCCCGAAGATACGAAAGTATTTGATATCCGGTTTTCTACTAAACCACAGCTCATATGGTGTATTTAAAGTTCCTGGGCGCAAGTAAACTCTATTAATGACATAGACAGCGGTGTTCACGGCTTCAGCCCAAAAATGTAGCGGTAAATTCCGGCTATGAAGCATCACACGCGCCATCTCTTGTACAACCCTGTTTTTGCGCTCAACAACACCATTCTGCTGAGGTGTATAGGGTGCCGAGAATTCATGTTTAATGCCATTTGAAGTGCAAAAATCAATGAATTTTGAATTTATGAATTCTCCGCCTCTATCACTTCTAACACGAATGATCTTTTCATTCTTTTCAATCATAATACGATGGCAAATCTCATGAAAAGAGTCAAACGTATCAGCTTTCTCTTTTAAAAATGCTACCCAAGAAAACCTAGAGAAATCATCAACCAATAAGAAAATGTACCATTTACCTCCCAAGGATGGTTGACGGGTCGGCCCCATTAAATCCATGTGCAAAAGTTCCAAGGGCCGTTTTGTACCAACGTGGTTCAAGTTCTTGTGTGCAGTCCTAGACTGTTTACCCTTTTGGCAACCACCACACACAACGTTTTGTTTAAATAAAAGTTTTGGAACCCCCTTGACCACGTCCTTGTTTGAAATTCTAGTAAGTTCCTTAAAATTTAAGTGACCTAGCCTTTCATGCCAAAGAGTTTCATTATTCAAAGCGGCTAAGTTACAATTTTCAGAAAATTTATTAGGAACAACATAACAATTGTTTTCAGATCTAACCCCTTTTAAAAAGAAGACATGGTCCTTATCAATTACAACGCATTCAACAGATGAAAAGTTAACTGAAAAACCATTGTCGCAAAGTTTACTTATGCTTATGAGGTTAGTCTTAAGGCCATCAACAAATAAGACGTTTTTCAAAATCGGGCCATCTGGAATAGCTACCGTCCCTTTTCCAACAATTTTGGAAGATCGACCGTCTCCGAAAACAACGTGTCCTCCGGAGATTTTCTCAAGATTTTGAAAACAATTTTTGTCACCGGTCATATGACGGGAACACCCGCTATCCAGATACCAAGACGAACTATCATATGCATGCAAGGAAACATTGGAAACAAGACAAGGAAAAATTTCACCTTTGCGCACCCAAACCTTTTTGGAGTGCGTCGGTAATGGTCGTGAAGTTATATGCCTCGGTGAAAGCGTCTTGTTATAGCGATTGTTGCTCCTTGATGAAATCGTTTTGCGCGATGAACTACCAAGTCTCTTTTCATTTGAAAAGTTTTGCTTTGATTTCCGGGGAGGAGCCTTTTTGGTAGTTGTTGCAAGAGGTGTTTGAGATGAGCGTTCGACTCCCGTCTTGCAATATCTTCTTATGTGCCCTGAAACACCACAACGAAAACATACCTTAGATCTTGACGATCCCAAAGAGGATGAAGTAGGTTTGTTGTCGTTGTTTGTCTTGAATTCCGGTGTCGGAGGAGGAGATACCGACTGAGGCACAAAAACTATCCCACTCGAACTTGGACTGTTTCCAGTTTGAGTGTATCCGAGGCCGAACCGATTTGATTGACCAAGACCAAGAAGTCTATCCAACTTACTCCTTCCTGAAGAGAATCGCTGTAAGTCATTCTTGAGTTGGAAAATGGTCTTTGTCATTTCCAGGTTATCCTGTCGAGCCTCGTTGTAGAGCTTTGAGAAGTGATTCGCGTTATCCACCAGATTTGTATGTTCCTTCTCAAGTTGCTCATTGGACTCTTGAAGGGAAACATTTGCTTTTATCAGGTTTTCCCTTTCCACTTCAAGAGCGTTTGAGAGAGAAGTCGCTCCTTTTGCTTCTTCTTCGAGATCATGCACTCTCCCTCTCAAACTCTTGTTTTGCTTAGCCACTTTCTTTGAATCCCTCAAAAGTCTGTGGTAGGCTAGAGCAAAATCTTCACCTTCCGAATCATCCGATTCATTGTCCGTTGCATTCTTTTCAACAGTGGAGTTGGACAACGACTCGGATGTACTTGCCATAAAGCACATGAAGGGTGAAGATACGGACGCGTGGAATGCGGTGGAGCTCTTTTCTTCATCACTCGAAGACGACTCATTTGACGTTGAGTTGTCATCCCAAGTGACGACTTGCATCGCCTTCTTCTTTGCCGGATACTTGTTAGGACACTCCATTGCAATGTGGCCGTAGCCTCGACATTTGAAGCATTGTAGTTGTCCTTCTGAACTTTTCTTATCCTTTGAGAAGTTCTCTTGCTTTCTTGACTTGTAACTTGAAGTACCCTTGCCTTTGTTCGACTTTCCGAAGGATGGAGATTTGCTTGAATTACCCCTTCGAAAGTTGCGGCGAAACTTCCTTGTCAAGAGAGCGAGCTGCTTCTCAAATTCCTCCATAGAAAGGTTCTCGTCATCGTCTGAGGAGGATATATCCGCGTCTTCTTCCTTAGTTGTTTTCAACGCATAACCTGAAGACTTAGAAGTGGATGCCTTTCCAGAAGAATTGTTAGTAGTAAATGTCATTTCATAAGTTTGTAATGAACCAACTAATTCTTCTACACGTATTTCGTCCGGGTGTTTAATAGTTTCAATGGCTGTAACCTTTGGGCGAAATCGTTCAGGAAGAGTTCTTAAGATCTTTCTTACAATCTTAAATTCTGGAATCTTCTCTCCCAGGTTAGCACATGAGTTTACGATATCTTGCAATCGTGTATAGTAGTCCGTGAAAGATTCATTTTCTGCCATCAAGATAGAGTCAAACTTGCTCGTAAGCATTTGCAGTTTCTGAATCTTCACGAGGTTAGTTCCCTCATGTGTAACCTGAAGAACATCCCAGATTTCTTTCGCAGTCTCACATGCCGAGACGCGAGAGAATTCAGTTTGAGATAAGGCATTAAAAATAGCATTAATTCCCTTGCCATTGTAAGAAGATGAATCTAACTCTTCCTTGGTCCATTTCGACCTAGGTTTTAAGGTGTGAACATCACCAATAAATTCAGTTGGATTAGACCATCCTAATTCAATTGATTGCCACACCCATTCGTCGATGGAAATTAAAAAGGCTTTCATCCGCACTTTTCAGTACGCATAATTTGTTCCATCGAAGAACGGGGGTCGGTTGATGTTTCCACCTTCAACCATTGTTTACAACCCTATTCCGGCTCCGATACCACTTGTTGGGTTATATGAAATAAGGATCTAAATAGGGGAAAAAACACCTAGAGGGGGGTGAATAGGTGTAAACGTATAAACACTAAAAAATCGTTGCGATAAAAACCCAATGCGGAAATAAAAATAATACGCAAGATTTTTACGTGGAAAACTCCATCACCGGAGTAAAAAACCACGGGACCGATAACACGGCAGAAATCCACTAGAATTAAAACACGTATAAGGTGATTTACCATACACACTTACGACTCAACCTTTTCCATACGCTCCTAGAGGATCTTCTCCGCTCGCTCCACGACGCTTCTCGAATCCACGATCTGCGCCCAACGCTGAATCCACGGCGTCCAACGTCGAATCCACGACGTCCGACCGAATCCACGGTCTTCACCCAATAGCACCCTTCGAATCCACGAACGTGCCTCGCTCCGAATCCACGAGAGCGGTTGAACCTTGAATCCACAAGGACACGCGAATCCACGCGCCGATTTTTGGGGTAAATCGTTGTTTTTGGTGGTGATGATCCGCCGAATACTTAGATCAAAGATAGATCGGAAATACCATCTAAGTATTCATTAGTTTGATTCAACTCAAGATGTGAGTATGAAAACCTAGAGTCAAACTAATCAATATAGATGAAGAAACATAGAGTATTCTCTAATGATTTCCTTTCTTCTCTATATGTGGATCTAGAGCCGTATAAGATGATATATGAAAATGACGGCTATGTAGATTATTTTGGATTCACCCTAGAAAAAGAGTCATAGGGTCTATTTATAGGTTAGAAGCCCTAGGAAGGAGATAAGAACCAAAAACCTAACATTTCTGGAAATTTGACGGACAGCGATCCGGATCGGATTTGGGCGATCCAGATTGCAGTAGAAATAAAGACGGTTTCCAGAAAATCACACGTTCGGGATCCGGATCGGATTGTCTGATCCGGATCGTTCATACAATTCAGAAAACTCAACGTTCGGGATCCGGATCGTGAGATGCTGCGATCCGGATTGAAGTATTGTATGAAACAACAACCTTCGGGATCCGGATCGCTGGCTCTGATCCGGATCCTGAACATGTCCGAACACCAGTTTTTGATGTTTATTCAATGAAAGATTCTTCCAAGTGTTTCTACACTACAAGAAGTATTCGGATCACATAAAATCTTTAGTTAAACATACCTGATCCTTTTGAATTCTTCTTTCTTGAGATTGAGTTAAATGATCCAACTTCCTTCACCTTCAATCTTCAAGACTTGAGACTTTCACGAAACTATGCCAACTTAAATTCCGTAACAATAGTGATGACTGTATGATTAATTGTAATCTCTCCTCTTTGTCTGTCATGGTTGGAATGGTTAAAGTGTTT
The DNA here is from genome assembly GCA_029204045.2 of Tillandsia leiboldiana. Taxonomy (NCBI): domain Eukaryota; kingdom Viridiplantae; phylum Streptophyta; class Magnoliopsida; order Poales; family Bromeliaceae; genus Tillandsia; species Tillandsia leiboldiana. Next base: position 6,076,349 of record CM055071.1, on the reverse strand, counting down.
GTCCTGCTGGGAACGCCGTGCATATACAAAGGAGACTCCGCCCGTTTGGGGAGTGAATTTGTATATGCGGCAGGTCTGGTACGCACCGGAGGCGAGGTTCATTTAAATACAAAAAAAAAAAAATGGCTACGTTTTTCGCTCTTGTAGAACCTCCGGGGCGTGACACAGCGCCAGAAATCTGTCGGTGTTTGCATACCCAGAATCAACCAAGTAAAATTTTCCTGTTAATGACACAATATAATATGAAGTTATACTGTAATTTTATAAGTATTAAAAATGATAACTATAATATAGTGAATTGTCAGATTTTCTTTATACCTTCGGGTACTGTGAAACCGCCACTTTCACACGCCCATCTGAGAACTCGCATATCAGTGGCGGATCCTTCCCACCCAGTGCAAACAAAAAAAAATTGTTGATCAAAGTTGACCGCAGCCATCACATTTTGTGATGTAAACCCTTTCCGACACAGAAAACGTGCTTGCTCGCTCAACTTGACAATCGCCGGAATATGGGTCCCATCAACCGCACCGATTGCATTCTGCAAATGTACATTGAACACTCAATAACTCCCTTAGCAGGACTGGATCACGACTATGATCAAAGTGGGAAAAATCCATCCACTAATGAACTTCGATCCCCAAATCTGATGCATAATAAATATCCGGTCGACCGCCCAATATCCGCGGTCGCCGTAGTGCCCCAAACTCCCTAATCCAATAACTGACCACCGGTCAACCGCCCAATATCCGCGGTTGTCGCAATACCCCACAATCCAAAATCTAGGCCCCGGCTACACTACCCCAATCCCTTGCTCTAACCCGAGCAACAAATATCCTGGGTCTATAATAGAGGAGAATAATATAGAATCATGGCTTCTCCTAAGTCAAATTCCCAGCATGATAGTGTAGCAGAAAAAAAGTGGCCTAACTAGATGTCCATACAAACATGTAAGTGTCCTCATGATAACAAATATCGTTGTTCATACATTGATTAGAGCATGCTATTCCAAGATAATAAAGATCTCAAAGGAACACTAAGTACTAACATAGCACCAGTCCAAACTATACAAGCATGCATGATACCCACGATATACTAATCGGCATTCAACAACGGGGATCACTCTAATATTCCTAGTGAGTAAATCAAAGATGAGGTCAATAACAACTACCCACCTCGAAAAGCGTAAACCACAACAGTAAGAGACTCCTCGCTGTCCAAGATCCTCAATCCTCGCAAACCTCCAAAATGCGAGAACTACAGCAAAAATAGATCGCACATGGCATAAATGGACAACTTTCACAACAGTAATTACTGTTTTGCAAAACAGCATGGAAAACGAGGAAATTCACCTTAGTACAGTCCTCTGAAAAATTCAAAAAAATCACCGTTGCGATCCTCGCGACGAGGAGATGAAAAACGAGTACTTACTCGTCCCGTTCCGACACCTGTAGGGCAAGATACAAATTAATCACCGCGGTACACGCGAAACTTCCAATGATCAAAAGTCTGTAGTACTCTGTCCAGAAAAAGTATAATTTTCACCTTCGAAGCAATCTCCAAAAATTCCAGAAAAATTACGACGATGTTCCGTGCAATGCGTAGATGTAAATCGAGTACTTGCACTCCTCTTTCTGACTCTCGAGTGCAGAGAAAACCCACAAAAACCCCGGTATTCTCCAAAATTCCATCACATAAAAGGGGTCACAAAAATGGTCCAAAAAGCCCAAGAAAACCATGGAATACAGAGAAGTTGAAGATACAAAAGTCGTAGCCCTACTTGTCGTGAAAACGTGGGCATAAGAATCACCCAAAAATTCCTTCAGGCTAGCCCAGAAGAGTCCTCAGACTGAAATGCAACGAAAAAGGCTTACAAGGAAGGTGCGTCGCAGTGCGCCGAATCGCAGTAGACGTCGAAGTAGCGTCCTCCAAAAATTTCGGAACTTCTCCACAAGATGTAAAACAAAAGTGTGAACAATTTCTCTGAAGAAGGCCCACTGTGAAATTGTGAGGACCCGAATCCTCACTTAAGAGATTACTGTCGGATTAGTGGCCTTTGGGAGTGTTTGTGCGCGTGTCGGGCCCAAGATATGGATTTGTGGTGCAATTTGGGTTTTAGTTTGCATCACTGTAGGCCTGCGTGGTGTGTCGGTGGTGTTTGCGCGCAATTTGGACACAAGTGTTTGACTTTGGGCTTAAAAGGAGATCCCATGGGAATTGGAGGACCCGTCGAGTATTTAGAAGTGGTTTCGCGTGACACGGATGTCAAATTTGGACTCAGGGCGAAGTTTGGATAAAAGATTACCTCTCCGGTTGCCTTCGGGAATTTTTAGAGTTGGAATTTGGCAAATCGGACTTCAGAATTGGACCCGGCGCGGAAATCGGATCAAGTGGGCTTTCCGGGGGCAATCGGCAAATTTTGGGTGAGAATTTGGCCAATCGGACATCGTTTTTGGATTCAGCGCGCGAAATCGTTGAGAATGGACTATTTACTTGCCTTTTTCGGAGCCCGGGTGACGCGCGCATTTTTTGAGGCACGTGCGCGAATCTCAAGGCGTCGGCACGGATCCCTAGGCGGCGTGGCGCGCGGTTCGAGGCGCGCTGTGCGATGCGCGCAGCTGGCGCGCGTTGGGAACGCGCGCCTGCGCGGGTCAGCGCAGGGGCCGCCACGTGGCGGCCCCCCGTTGGCGCCCGCGCGGGCGTGAGGGGGCGCGCGCCCGTGTGGCGCGCGTGGTGTCTCGCGCCTGCGCGGGTCGTGGTGTCACGCGCCCGTGTGGTGCGTAGCCTGCGCGCCCGCGTGGCGCGCTCGGGTGCGCGCCACGTGGCGCACGGGGCGCGTGCGTGGACCCGGTGCACGTGCCCCGGCTTCGTGGACCACGGATGGTGGCTCCCCATTTGCTGGCGTCGTGGACCGGATCCGTGGACCCCTTCCTCCTTTTTCTTCTCTTCTTCTTCTTCTTTCTCCACCTTCTCCCCTTTTTCTTCTTCTTCTCCAACCGAGCATGAGAGAGTGAGAGGGAGGGAGTTGTGTGGGGTGCGGAGGCGCACCGTGGACCTCGCGGAGCGCGCGAGGTGTTCCAAACGGGCCGGTTCGGCGGGCGCCACAGTCGAGGTAGGTCCCGCGCGTTGTTTTTGCGGTATTTTTGGCACAGTTTTAGGGGCGTTCCTTTGGACATTGGATTGACCCCTTATTCTTATCTGTGTTAGGGACCGTATTTTTACTGCTCCGTTTTGCGTGCGGACCCCGACGGCGTGCTCCGTTTTGCGTGCGGACTTCGTTTTGTGCGCGGATTTCAGCACATTGCACCGTTTTGCATGCAGACTCCGTTTTGCGTGCGGGTTTCGGCACCATGCTTCGTTTTGCGTGCGGACCTCGGCGGCGTGCATCGTTTTGCGTGCAGACTCCATTTTGCGCGCGGGTTTTGGCACCGTGCTCCGTTTTGCGTGCGCACTCCGGCGGCGTGCACCATTTTGCGTGCGGACTCCGTTTTGCGCGCGGGTTTCGGCACCGTGCTCCGTTTTGCATGCGGACTCCAGCGGCGTGCACCGTTTTGCGTGCAGACTCCGTTTTGCGCGCGGGTTTCGGCACCGTGCTCCGTTTTGCGTGCGGACTCCGGCTGCGTGCACCGTTTTGCGTGCGGACTCCGGTTGAGGCGAGGAATCGCGTGGAGGCCAATTGCAAGTGTCTACGAGCAATTGGTGGCTTACCGAGGTGGGTTGGTTTTTATCTCCAAGTCTGCGGACTTCTCTCTAATTCTATTATGATAGGATTTTGCATGGTAGTTTAAGTGTTTCATTGGAACTTTGACTAGCACCCCCGTCATATGTTGCATGTGTAACCATACCAATAGAGAACCTTAATCTGGGCTAGGTTCTTTTATGCTTTAGACATCCCACACAGTGCATTTCTTTCTGGACTTAGAGTTCCTCGCCCGGGTAGTGGGCCGAGTGGTCAGGACATTGTGGGACGTATGTTGCACTCGGGCCTGGGGGCCGAGTGGAGTCTAGTAGTTAGAGCCAGTCGTTTAGTTCTGGCGGGAGCCGTTCGGGTAGACGGTGGTCCCGAGACGTTGTGTTCTTGAGTTGGTTGTCACTACAGTGGTAGTGGCAGTGGCGTACTAGTGACAGCAGGACCTTGAACCCAGAACCTTTTTGGGCGCACACATGATTTTAGTCAGCCAATGTTTTATTCCAAGCCTCGCAGGGTCGCCTGAGTCTGTTCTTGTTTGATAGGACGAGGTCATTAGCTCTTCGAGGTTTGGACATAAAACTTGTTTTTTAAATTGTTTTCCTAAAAAGACTAGAAATCATTAAAAAATGGATTTCTCTTAGATCAAATGGTTTTCAGTAATAAATGTCACTGTTTCTTATAAACTTACCCACTCGAGATGATTCGAGTGGTCTGGGTTCTAAGGGCTGATTTCTTTCTGGGGTCGAAAGCAAGTCGGAAGCAACGGGAGGCTACGCCTGTAGCCTGTTCTTGTTTGATTGGGGTCGTAGGTATTAGTCTCCCGGGGTTTTCGGACTCTTCGTGGATCTGGCTGTAGAGCATCTCCAGCCCATGAGATTTGTAGGTTGAGATGGGTTCCCACTTTAACCGGGAGGGGCCGAATCCCTGAACGGTAAAGGATCGAGAACTTCGATAGGCTGAGCCTAGAGTCTGTTCTTGTTTGATTGGGGTTCTACACACCGGCCTAACGGGATTCTCAGACCTTTGCTGCGTCAGTCGGTTCTTCTCGCTTATGAGTGGGGAGTCTTTTTGGGAGTCGTTTGGAGTGACGACGGTCCCAGCTGTGTTGTACCTTCTTTTAGTGGGTTAGTGTTGTGAGATCGAGACGTGGAGTCTTTCTCCGACTGAGTTACGCTAGTTGAGCATTGAGTACCGATCTGTTTGATCGAGGATTATAGCCTGCTGAGCCTGGCATTCTATGCCAGTTATGAGATACTTGAGATACTTGAGTTCGGTGGGGTCGCTCCCCTCGAGCTACACCCCGGGTGCGATGATGATACCGAGCCTGACGAGGCTGCGATGATGCGACTAGTTGATACACTAGAGTTCGCTTGAGATTGAGTTAGTCCATGTGGGACACCCTACGTAAGACCAAGTCCTGTTTGGGCGTAGTGGCAGTCGGTTTGGCGCAGGCTTGACTGGACCCTATGTGGCAGTCGCTGAGATTTGGGTTACTGTGAGAGAGTATGCATATCATGTGTCTTAGTGAGTTTTCCTTTGAGCATTGTACTTGACATATTGTCAGTAGTGAGTGGTTGCGTACCATCATCTGTGTTTTTCCCCTTGAGCATAGTAGATAGAGGCATGATAGCTGTTGATACTTATCCAGCTTTGTTTTCCTATCCCAGTCTTTTTCTGTTATCTTATGCCTCTAGTAGTGTCACGCCCCCGGGGGTTTTTGAGTCTATCAAAGCGGAAAATTGCGTGTATTATTTTGTTTTTTCTTCTTAACAAGGTAACTTAAACCTCATCCCCGGTGCGTGCCAGACCGCCACATACACAAATTCTCTCTGCCCACGGACAGAGTCTCCTTTGTATATGCACGACGTCTCGTTTACAACAACATACATCAACCATCAACCATACAAGAGACATACATCGTCAAACAGAGTACAGTAGTTTAACTAATGTTTAAAAGACTGGTGTCCACTCGACACCTTGTTGTTTTATTTTCAAGCGGAATACTAAAGCGGCATCAGTGTTTAGAAAGGATAAAACCAACGGTTGCAAACCCGTGTCCACACGGCACTTCGTTTTGAGAAAACATTTTCGAAATCATTTGGTTCATCATGAAAGCGTGCCGCATATGGAATCATCACTAAAAGCATCAAAGTATAAATGTACACCTCATCCACAGCGCTAAGTAATACATGTCCACGACTAATACGATCCACAAGCAAATTAACTAAAAGAAGCATAAGGGAAATGAGATAATAAACCCAAGTATCTGACTACGGTCCTCGCGACGCAGTCTCACCGCCCTCCCGGCTAACGCACCTTGTAACACCTGTCACGGAGTGGGTGATGTCAGTGACAAACAAAGTAGATGTCTAATAACAATAAGGAATAAGGAGCAAACCGAAAACACCGGAACCTTTCGCTAAAACCCTGCACATAATTAAGCTGGGCCCCATCCCCAGATTTATCAATTAAGTTGGGCACCAACCCCAGAGTCCCTGTCGGGGAGACTAAAGTCTCCTCTCGTGCGCAAACACCTCTTTGATGCATTTAACCTCTTCACGGTGCTGGTGTGCTATTATCAGCGGGCGCGAAGAGGTCCTCACGGCACCCACCCCTTTGTGAGGTACACGGGTCAAAAGAGACCACTTCTCCGGAAAAGTACACCCATGCGGAGGCCAATCCGCCTGTGTACGTGCAGCATCCGAAACGGATTTACCGAGATCGGCGTGTAGTGAGCACCGCGACCGTAGCCGCTTCAATTGTTAGATGAAATACAAATATGCGAAAGGTTAAACTGTCCATCTACTTTGTTAGATAAATTAAGAGAACTTTAATGACGATAGATGCACTTACTGCACTTGTTGCACTTATCGCAACCGTACCCACCTATTTGAAGAGAAATCGGAACACCTGAATCCTTCGCGCACCCCCGCTGCGCACTTGGACCAAAAGAAAGTCCGCAAGGATACCTATAGTCAAAAACGTGTACTAACATACGAAAACAAAAGACCCAATTCACTCTTTTCGACAGAAAATTCCAACACCGTCCGGGTTGACGAAACGGAAATCCCGCGCCGCCGTCGTCGTCCGCCGGAACCCCGCGCGGTTTAATACCGCGCGGCGCGTCTCCGCGGCGACGCCCACGCGGCGCGGTTCCTCGCGCGGGTGTTGCCCGTGCGGCGGCCGCGCGGTGCCCGCGCGGGTGTTGCCCGTGCGGCGGCCGCGCGGTGCCCGCGCGGGTGCGGCCCCGCACGGCGCCCGCGCGGTTGCGGGTCCGCGCGGGTGCCGCCCGCGCGGCAGCCGCGCGGCGGCCGCGCGGTGCCCGCACAGTTGCGGGTCCGCGCGGGTGCCGCCCGCGCGGTGCCCTCACGGTTGCGGGTCCGCGCGGTGCCCGTACGGTTGCGGGCCCGCGCGGCAGCCGCGCGGCGCCCGCGCGGTGCCCGCACGGTTGCGGGTCCGCGCGGGTGCCGCCCGTGCGGCAGCCGCGCGGCGCCCGCGCGGTGCCCGCACGGTTGCGGGTCCGCGCGGGTGCCGCCCGTGCGGCAGCCGCGCGGCGCCCGCGTGGTTGCGGGTCCGCTCGGCAGCCGCGCGACGCCCATGCGGTGCCTGCGCGGTTGCGGGTCCGCATGGGTGCCGTCCGTGACTCTCCTCCGCGCGATGCCCTAGCGGCACCGCGCGCCTCCGCCGTCCGTTCCGTGTCCTAGCATGATGACGACGACGGCGACGGTGACGGATACGACGGAGAAACCAAGAACGCAAACAAAAGAGACGACGGAAAAATCCCAAATAAATTATAACAATTATTTTACTAACCGAAGATCGACGGGAAGGTTGTCCGGTCGCGTTCTTGCCTTCGGTTCGGTGTCCGGGAAGATCGGGCTCCTTCTCTTTCTCCTTTCCCTTTCTTTCGGCTAGGGTTCCGTCTTTTCTTTTCTTTTTTCTCTTCTCACCGATTAGGGTTTTTATTTCTTTCTTTTCCTTTCTTTCCGATAATCGGGATCCCTTATATAGCTCGTATTAAATCTTTAATTAATCTCCTTTTTAATTAGTACGTAAGAGAATTCTATTTTCCCTCATGGATAATTAATTAACTAATTAATTATCCCCTACGAGATAACCCACCTTATCTCTAACGGGTGCAAGATATTTTGCACGGATTCCGATGCATGACTTAATCGCCGTATCACTAGGAATTCCGTTCCGGGAGATCCCGATATCGGATTTCAGATCCGATCGCACCGTCGGCTTTCTTTTTCCGCGCTCTATCGCAGGAAAATACCAGCACCTCACAATGGCCAACTTTTAAGAATTGAATAATTTTATTTCACTTAAAGGCTTAAATGACTATATGTAAGTCAAAAATAACCCGAAAGGCCGGATCACTACACCACTCACACTTTATAAAAAGTTTCGTCCCGAAACTTAAGTACAAACCCCACTAATCAATTCGGGAAAACATTCTCTCATCTTCGATTCCAGTTCCCAAGTCGCCTCGCGCTCTTCATGGTTGCTCCACTGGACCTTTACATAGGGGATCGTTCGTTTGCGCAACTTCTTGTCCTCTCTGGCCAAAATCCGCACCGGTGTCTCCTCGACGCTTAAATCTTCTCGCAACTCGATGGTGGAGGCATCCAAGGCATGAGAGGGATCAGCTAGGTACTTCCGGAGCATTGAGACATGGAACACGTTATGGACTCGTTCGAGATTCGGCGGCAGGGCTAATCGGTACGCCAACGGTCCTACGCGTTCTAGGATCTCGAACGGTCCTACGTACCTCGGGCTTAACTTTCCCTTCATGTCGAAGCGTCGGTTCCCCTTGGAGGGCGAAACTCGGAGTAACGCGTGCTCACCCACCATGAACTCTAAGTCTCGGCGTCTGTTGTCCGCGTAGCTTTTCTGTCTACTCTGGGCGGTCAGTAGCCTTTGTCTAATCAATCGCACCTTTGCTTCGGTCTCCTCCACCAAATCTGGGCCCAGAAACTTACGCTCACCCAAGTCGTCCCAACATATTGGAGACCGACAGCGGCGCCCGTACAGGGCCTCGTATGGTGCCATCTGAATGCTGGCCTGGTAACTGTTATTGTAGGCAAATTCCACTAGGGGCAAACACCGTGCCCACCCTTCGCCCAGGTCTAAAACACATGCCCGAAGCATGTCCTCCACAATTTGTATCACCCGCTCTGATTGTTCGTCGGTCTGCGGGTGAAAAGTCGTACTGAAGTGCAACTTGGTTCCCATTGCTCGCTGCAGGCTCTGCCAAAAGTTTGACACAAATCGCGTGTCCCTGTCCGACGTGATGGATGTCGGCACCCCATGCAACCTTACTATCTCGTTGATGTAGGTTTGTGCCAGTCGTTCCCGCGTCCATGTCGTGTGTATGGGCAGAAAGTGGGCCGATTTCGTCAGACGGTCCACAATTACCCATATTGCAACGTGTCCCTGTGACGATCTCGGGAACCCGGTCACAAAATCCATGGTAATCATGTCCCATTTCCACTCGGGCACCGGTAAGGGTTGCAATTTTCCTGCCGGACGCTGGTGCTCGGCCTTCACTCGTTGGCACACCAGGCAGTGTGCCACAAACCGAGTCACGTCTCCCTTCATTTTGGGCCACCAGAAGGTCTGCTTGACATCCTTGTACATCTTCGTTCCCCCGGGATGCGCTGCATATGGAGCAGTATGTGCCTCCCGCAGGATTTCCACTTTGAGTTCCGGTAGATCCGGCACGCAGATTCGTCCCCGAAATCGTATCGTGCCGTCGGAGTTTACTGTGAAATCACCTTCTTGGTCGACAGTTACTCTATTTCGCACCAGCTGGAGTTGGTCATCAGTCGACTGCCCCTCGAGAATTCTGTCAAGCATGGTAGGTCTGACCACCAGTGTCAGAAGTTGTTCGACTGTACCCGCCGGTACTACTTCTAGTCTTAATCGCGAAAACTCCGCAATCAGACTATCTTGTTGGGTGATGGCACTTACCCCTACCTTTTCGGCCTGCCCCTTACGGCTCAGGGCGTCGGCCACCACGTTTGCCTTTCCCAGGTGGTAGTGGATCGTTAAATCGTAATCCTTCAGTAGCTCGAGCCACCGTCTTTGTCGCAAATTTAACTCCTTTTGGGTTAAAAGGTACTTAAGACTTTTATGATCTGAATACACATTGCAGTGTGCCCCATACAGGTAGTGTCTCCAAAGCTTGAGGACGAACACAACCGCTGCGAGTTCCAAATCGTGCACGGGGTAGTTTCGCTCGTATTCTTTGAGCTGCCTTGACGCATAGGCTATAACCTTTCCCCGTTGCATGAGTACTCCACCCAGTCCGTTTCGCGACGCATCGCAATACACTTCATAATCCTCCCCTGGTTCTGGCAGGGCGAGAATCGGGGCTCGCGTCAATCTATCCTTGAGCTCCTCGAAGCTCCTCTGACATTTGTCCGTCCAGATGAACTTTTCCCCCTTTTTAGTCAAGCGGTTTAAGGGGGTGGCTATCTTGGAGAAACCCTCCACGAAGCGCCGGTAGTACCCGGCTAATCCTAGAAAGCTTCGAATCTCCGTCACCGTCGTCGGTTGGGACCAGTCCGTCACCGAATCTATCTTCTTCGGATCGACTGCGACCCCAGCCGCCGAGATTACGTGCCCCAAGAAGCCGACCTCACGGAGCCAAAACTCACACTTTTTGAGTTTGGCGCAGAGTTTCTGTTCCCGTAGGGTCTGGAGGACTATGCGCAGATGTCCTTCATGTTCCTCGTCTGTACGGGAGTAGATGAGGATATCGTCGATGAAGACCACCACGAATAAGTCCAGGAAGGGTTTGAATACTCTGTTCATCATGTCCATGAACACTGCCGGGGCATTTGTGAGCCCGAATGGCATTACTGTAAATTCGTAATGGCCGTAGCGAGTCCGAAAAGCCGTTTTGGGGATGTCCTCCCCCTTGACCTGGACCTGATGATAGCCGGACTGCAGGTCAATCTTTGAAAACACCGTCGCCCCCTGTAGTTGGTCGAAGAGGTCGTCGATCCTTGGCAGGGGGTACTTGTTCTTAACGGTGACCTTATTTATCTCCTGGTAGTCGATGCACAACCGGAGACTTCCGTCCTTCTTCCTCACAAACAGGACGGGCGCGCCCCAGGGTGACGCGCTAGGTCTGATGAAGCCCTTATCCAAAAGGTCCTCCAACTGTGCCTTGAGTTCCTTCAACTCCGCGAAGGCCATCCTGTACGGTGCCTTGGTGATGGGTTTGGTGCCGGGAAGTAGTTCAATAGGAAGGTCGACTTCTCGTTCCGGCGGCGCTCCGGGGAGCTCTGCCGGAAACACGTTCGGAAATTCCCTTACAACGAGAATTTCAGAAGGCGAGGAAACGGGTCGGGTGGATAAATCTACCGAGGCTAGGTAGGCCACGCACCCGCCCTCCATCAACTTCCTAGCTCGCGACGCGGAGATGATAGCCAAAAAGGAAGTGCTTTTACATAACAAGTACACGTTTTCTGGGAATCCCGGCTTCTGTAGTTGCACCTGGCGCTTCTCGCAGTCGATGACCGCCTGATACTCGGTAAGCCATTCCATGCCCAAAACTACGTCGTATTCCTTTAGCGGTATGACCACCAAATCCCAGGGGCACGACAACCTTCCCAGTCTTATTGAACACGAGGGTACTAGGCTAGTTGTCGCGATTGGCCCCCCAGGGGTCTGGACGGTCAGTAAGACATCAAGGGGACTACTTTCTAGCAGATGTGTTTGTGCAAAAGTGCGGGAAATAAAGGAGCGAGTCGCCCCGGTGTCAAACAGGGTTCGTGCTCGGAAATTAGAAACGGAGGTAATACCTGCGACCGCCTCCTCTTGCAGTGTCGCTCCATGTTGGCCCATGGAGTAGAGCCTCCCTCCTGGTTGTGGTCGCGATTCTCCTTCTGCTCTTGGCGCCGGAGGGTATGCGGGCATTCCCGTTGATGCTCTACCCCGTCCTGGTGGCTGTGCCGTTGGGGTGGAAGCTGCGGAAGATGCAGCTCCAGTGTTCAGAGGACAGTTGAATCGAAAATGCCCTGGTTTGCCGCAGCGGTAACAGTGATCCTATCTCTTAGGGCATTCCGTCACTGGATGCGATGCTCCGCAAATAACGCATGGCTTGTTCGCTGGTCGCGGCTTCCTGATAGGCGCACTCTTGCTTCCTTGTTGCGTCTTGGGGTACTTTGGGGGTCGGCTCCCACCAGACGGACCCCCTCCCGGGTAAGTCTGTGTCCGCTTCCTCTCCCGGTTATTTTCTGATCCCTCACGTCGAGCTCGGGTGATAGCGAACCCCCGCTCCACTATGGTGGCCCTGTCCACCACTTCCCTGAACGTGCGCAGGTTCGCTGCCTGAACCATCTCGAAGATGTCGCTCCGTAACCCGTCCACAAAAAGACGGGCCTTGTGGGGTTCATCTCGTATAACAAACGGGACGCAGCTAACCAATCTTACGAACTCCCTTTGATATTCCATGACCGAGCGATTCCCTTGTCTAATGTTCTTCAGGTCGTCTTCCAATTGCCGCGTGACGCTATCGGAGAAGAAAGCGTCAAAAAGTTCCTCTCTAAAGGCCGTCCATGTCGGTAGCGGGTCGTTTGTAGACGGATCCGGGCGTACCGTCTTCCACCATATGCGTGCATTCCCTTCGAGGAAGTGGACGGCTAGTGGAACCCGCTCGTGTTCCTCCATCAGTAGGTCCTCGAAGAGTTTTTCCATGGTATCTACCCATTTCTCGACGACCCATGGATCGGTCGTCTCTCCCTCAAAAGTGGGAGGGTCATGCTTCTTGAACCTAGTCAAATTCGTCCTGACCCTTTCTCGCGTCGTTCGTCGCTCCGTGATCCCTCCTATAGCGGCGGACCCCCCGAGAGTAGGGGTCGTTCCTGCCTCCCCTACCGTCGCTCCCATCACGGGCCCCGTGGTCGTCGGAGTAGGTACATCCCTTGGGGATGGGGGCTGTTCCGTTGTCGTACCACCCGTCCCTTGCGGTCCCGTAGTGGGTGCGTTGGCTTCGGGCGGAGGGGTCGGATCGCGCTCGGCTGGCGCGGTTGCCTGTCGCTGCGTCAGGTGACGAACCTGCTCCGTCAGCGTCGCTAATTGCCCGGCCATTTCCCGCAGTTGTCGCCGGAGGAGCTGGTTCTCTGCGGTGGCCGGGGTCACTCTGTCCGCGTCCGCATTCTCGGTGGACGATCTAGTCCAGGCCATCGTCCGCTATAGACAAAGAAACCATGTTAACCCTAAGGTTATAACCCTAACACGCTGTCTTAGGATTACACCTACATTACGTTCCCTTTTTCCTCCCGTACTCTCACGTACTACGCACCTATACCTTGGTTATCTCATGTCTAATTTGCTTGTGGCACCCTACACTGTGGATGTGGATCACGTCTACTATGGTTATGGTTGTTTTCTCTGATACCATTTAATCTGTCACGCCCCCGGGGGTTTTTGAGTCTATCAAAGCGGAAAATTGCGTGTATTATTTTTTTTTTCTTCTTAACAAGGTAACTTAAACCTCATCCCCGGTGCGTGCCAGACCGCCACATACACAAATTCTCTCTGCCCACAGACAGAGTCTCCTTTGTATATGCACGGCGTCTCGTTTACAACAACATACATCAACCATCAACCATACAATAGACATACATCGTCAAACAGAGTATAGTAGTTTAACTAATGTTTAAAAGACTGGTGTCCACTCGACACCTTGTTGATTTATTTTCAAGCGGAATACTAAAGCGGCATCAGTGTTTAGAGAGGATAAAACCAACGGTTGCAAACCCGTGCCCACACGGCACTTCGTTTTGAGAAAACATTTTCGAAATCATTTGGTTCATCATGAAAGCGTGCCGCATATGGAATCATCACTAAAAGCATCAAAGTATAAATGTACACGTCATCCACAGCGCTAAGTAATACATGTCCACGACTAATACGATCCACAAGCAAATTAACTAAAAGAAGCATAAGGGAAATGAGATAATAAACCCAAGTATCTGACTACGGTCCTCGCGACGCAGTCTCACCGCCCTCCCGGCTAACGCACCTCGTAACACCTGTCACGGAGTGGGTAATGTCAGTGACAAACAAAGTAGATGTCTAATAACAATAAGGAATAAGGAGCAAACCGAAAACACCGGAACCTTTCGCTAAAACCCTGCACATAATTAAGCTGGGCCCCAAACCCAGATTTATCAATTAAGTTGGGCACCAACCCCAAAGTCCCTGTCGGGGAGACTAAAGTCTCCCCTCGTGCGCAAACACCTCTTTGATGCATTTAACCTCTTCATGGTGCTGGTGTGCTATTTTCAGCGGGCGCGAAGAGGTCCTCACGGCACCCACCCCTTTGTGAGGTACACGGGTAAAAAGAGACCACTTCTCCGGAAAAGTACACCCATGCGGAGGCCAATCCGCCTGTGTACGTGCAGCATCCGAAACGGATTTGCCGAGATCGGCGTGTAGTGAGCACCGCGACCGTAGCCGCTTCAATTGTTAGATGAAATACAATTATGCGAAAGGTTAAACTGTCCATCTACTTTGTTAGATAAATTAAGAGAACTTTAATGACGATAGATGCACTTACTGCACTTGTTGCACTTATCGCAACCGTACCCACCTATTTGAAGAGAAATCGGAACACCTGAATCCTTCGCGCACCCCCGCTGCGCACTTGGACCTAAAGAAAGTCCGCAAGGATAACTATAGTCAAAAACGTGTACTAACATCCGAAAACAAAAGACCTAATTCACTCTTTTCGACGGAAAAGTCCAACACCGTCCGGGTTGACGAAACGGAAATCCCGCGCCGCCGTCGTCGTCCGCCGGAACCCCGCGCGGTTCGGAACCGCGTGGAGCGTCTCCGCGGCGACGCCCACGCGGCGCGGTTCCTCGCGCGGGTGTTGCCTGTGCGGCGGCCGCGCGGTGCCCGCGTGGGTGCGGCCCCGCACGGCGCCCGCGCGGTTGCGGGTCCGCGCGGGTGCCGCCCGCGCGGCAGCCGCGCGGCGCCCGCGCGGTGCCCGCACGGTTGCGGGTCCGCGCGGGTGCCGCCCGCGCGGCAGCCGTGCGGCGCCCGCGCGGTGCCCGCACGGTTGCGGGTCTGCGCGGTCCCCGCACGGTTGCGGGTCCGAGCGGGTGCCGCCCGCGCGGTTGTGGGTCCGCGCGCCAACCGCGCGGCGCCCGCGCGGTGCCCGCACGGTTGCGGGTCCGCGCGGGTGCCGCCCGCGCGGTTGCGGGCCCGCGCGGCAGCCGCGCAGCGCTCGCGCGGTGCCCGTACGGTTGCGGGTCCGCGCGGGTGCCGCCCGTGGGGCAGCCGCGCGGCGCCCGCGCGGTTGCGGGTCCGCGCGGCAGCCGCGCGGCGCCCATGCGGTGCCCGCGCGGTTGCGGGTCCGCATGGGTGCCGTCCGTGCGGTAGCCGCCCGGCGCCCATGCGGTGCCCGCGCGGTTGCGGGTCCGCATGGGTGCCGTCCGTGACTCTCCTCCGCGCGATGCCCTAGCGGCACCGCGCGCCTCCGCCGTCCGTTCCGTGCCCTAGCATGATGACGACGACGGCGACGGTGACGGATACGACGGAGAAACCAAGAACTCAAACAAAAGAGACGACGGAAAAATTCCAAATAAATTATAACAATTATTTTACTAACCGAAGATCGACGGGAAGGTTGTCCGGTCGCGTTCTTGCCTTCGGTTCGGTGTCCGGGAAGATCGGGCTCCTTCTCTTTCTCCTTTCCCTTTCTTCCGGCTAGGGTTCCGTCTTTTCTTTTCTTTTTCTCTTCTCACCGATTAGGGTTTTTATTTCTTTCTTTTCCTTTCTTTCCGATAATCGGGATCCCTTATATAGCTCGTATTAAATCTTTAATTAATCTCCTTTTTAATTAGTACGTAAGAGAATTCTATTTTCCCGCATGGATAATTAATTAACTAATTAATTATCCCCTACGAGATAACCCACCTTATCTCTAACGGGTGCAAGATATTTTGCACGGATTCCGATGCATGACGTAATCACTGTATCACTAGGAATTCCGTTCCGGGAGATCCCGATATCGGATTTCAGATCCGATCGCATCGTCGGCTTTCTTTTTCCGCGCTCTATCGCAGAAAAATACTAGCATCTCACAATGGCCAACTTTTAAGAATTGAATAATTTTATTTCACTTAAAGGCTTAAATGACTATATGTAAGTCAAAAATACCCCGAAAGGCCGGATCACTACAAGTAGACTTAGTGGGCAGACCGTGGGTCTTGAAGACGGTACCCACTGAGAACTACTGTAGGATGTAGTTCTCATACCCTCTGTCGGTGACAGGTTGCTGAGGCTTTTCTTCCGTTCCTGCCCGAGCTGGCTTGACGGACCGAGCACAGGGAGTCGCGTGATAGTTCCCTACCAGCATAGTTCCTTTAGAGTGTGGTAGATGTACCCTTTTTATATATTGAGAGTTTCTTGTTGAGAGACCTTTGTTGTGAGGTATAGAGTTTTATTTTATTTTACAGTTTGAGAGACTGATGTAGTGAGGATATTTTTGTATTGATAGCTTGTACACTGATTTATTTATTGGAGATGTCTCACCTTTTGAGTTTTGTATCAGAGGACTTTTCATACGATCGTATTTGGGAGATGGATATTGTATTATTTTCAGTTGTACAGTGATTGGATTTCAGTTTTCCTGCAGCTTTTATTTCCGCTCTGATATCTGTATAGCTGTAGTTCTATCTTTTGCAGGTTAGACGCTTCGTCGGTGCGGGGCTTCCCGTTGCAACGGCGGATCTGTTGGCGAGCCCGGGTCGCAGTTTCGACCCCGGGGCGTGACAGAAATGGCCTAGCAAAACGAGCAAAAGCCAGCAAAGTGGATCTATTTATAGGCCCAATGTCACGCCCCGGGGTCGAAACTGCGACCCGGGCTCACCAACAGATCCGCCACCTATGCGAAACCCCGCATAGGCGAAGCGTCCAACCTGCAAAGTACCATCTAACAACTAAACAGATATCAGAGCTAAAGAAAATATGCCGTAATAAAAATCTGAATCACTGTACAACTGAAAAATAAGGTACAACATCCATCTCCCAAAAATAAAGATACAATAATCCGGTCCACCGACACTGTAATACAAGTAAAAGCCACCTATACAACATCTATAAATCCAAAAAGGGAGATAAACTGAAATAATAAAATACAACTATGTACAGTGAAACCCACAATCCGGGTTGGTACATCTATCCCACTGTAGAAATCAACTCTGGTAGGGATCTATCTCGCGACTCCCTCGCCTCGAACCATCAACCGAAAGATCCGCAACTCCCGCAGCAGACACTGCAAAACAAAGGGAGGAAAGGGGAAAAACAACAATGGGGGTGAGAACCACTAGTAAAACCAGTAGCCTCCCCCTGTGGGTAAAGCCTCAAACCCCGACGTACCCACAAAGTCTACCAGAGGCAAGAGAAGGAATAAGAGAGGTGGTAAGCTATAAACAGAAATACTGATAAGAGGAAGCTGCCACTAGTATGCCTCTAAATGCCGTGCTAAGAAGTATAGCTAAAAGTATGCATCAGTATCTAACATGCCTGCCTGAATAAACCCAATCAATGAACCAGTAAGAACTGGTACTGCCTGCCGTGCCAGCCAAATCGGGTATGCCAGCCTACGCATAACACCGATAGGGGATAGGAGTCTCAAGGACTCAAAGTCTGTATATCGCACACTCCGGAGTGGCACTCGAGGGGAGCGACCCACACGAGTAAAATGCCTGAGTAATAAGTATCATATGAGAATAAGTCCGCAGGACTGGATCATGACACTGATCTAAGTGGAAAAGAACCATCCACTAAAAGAAGCCCAAATCCTCTCCCCGATCTGATGCAATAACAACTGTCCGGTCAACCGCCCAAAATCCGCGGTTGCCGCAATACCCTGCCATCACAGCCTGCCTGTCCCAAATCCCAACTGTCTGACTACACTATCCCAGCCCCCGCTCGACCCCGAGCGTACTATCCCCTAAGTCTAGATAACTGGAGAAAGAATAACAGCATGGTTTCTCCTAAGTCAGTTCCAGCATGATAGGGTAGTAGAAAAAGGTGGCCTATCTGAATGACCATACAAGCATGCAAATGTCCAAGATGATATAAAGAAAACAGGTGTCGATGTTCTTATATTTATTAGAGCATGCTATTCCTAAATATTGATAATTGCATAAGAACATTAAGTGCAACATAGCCTATGCCTGCCTATACCACATAAACGATGCTCACAGGTATAAATTGGCCTTTTCTTTCTAACATGATATGCTTTGATCTCAACCAAGCCTGCAATTTTATCCACGATGCGCAATCAACATTCTAACCCAAGTGTCACTCATAATCAACACCACATAAGGTAATACAACACTTGTCAAACCTCGCATTCACACATGAATATTCTTAGGATCATTTAACATTACTTAATCATAGACATTCAATCATGTATCACCAATGAATAATCTAAGGCCCCACAACCTTTATTGATCTCACATAGGATGAACATAGGATCAACCAACAACATCCAATCTTATTTGGAGGAATTAGGAGTCATGAACAAAGCTTAGTCACATAAGGAATAGGCCTCAACTCGCAATGATATCCATCTTATCATAAATGAATTAGAAATCAAAAGCATAGGTCATTCTCACATCGACTAGATCAACAACCAACCTCGGCACCCATTTTCACATAAGCTAGATCAAAGATCAATCAGCTAATTATTCTCACATGGATATGTTAGGAATCAACATCTATGCCCAACATCACACATTGGAGGATAAGGATCGACAACTATAATTCATATCACCAAGTGGGGACTAAGGATCACCAAACCAACTACTCTCACATAAACCGTTCTCAAATAAATTAACCAAGTCCTTCTCACATAAGCAACCACACACTTGTCACATAATCCCATCAAGTCCTCACTTAATTCAACCAACCATTCACATATAACTATCACCATAATTCTCACATAATTATGTTAACCATTCATCACAAAGTGTAGGCTAAAGATTAATTTCCCAAATACCCTCACGTAACATAGGTTAAAGGATGATCACTTATAATCAACTTCCTATGAGATAATGCAACATCAATCAAACTATTCATTCACTCATGTATACAATGAGGATCAATTAACTTAATCTAAACATGGATATCCAAGCATATTTCACCAAGGAGAAGAGAAACAACAATCAACTATGCCACGAGGGAAACCAATAGCCCGAGTGGGTAAATCGTTGTTTTCGGCGAAGCACAACCACCCACTTGAAACTTGATGATCCGATACTCGATCTGGCTGAATTTTGGCGTGAGTAAACCTTATCCTCCCAGGAGTCCGATGCCCTGAAAATCATCCAAATCTGCCTGACGGATTGGGCGCAATCACTGAAACAATGCACATTGCGCACTCAAATTCCAGAATTTCAGCAATTGAAAATAAGTTTAAGAAAATGTAGGTGCAGCCCCAAATACCTCAAGATGAAGTTCCTAGCAGTAAAACAAAGATGTCCTCTCTCATACAACCATCTTCAAGTCCTCAAAAATCCACCATCAATTCCCCTTAACATTCAAATGAAGCAAAATCACAATGCTGTCCAAAAACTGCTATATAAACTTGCTAGCATTTCCAAGCTTAATTAGAGACTGTTCCAAATGGATTCATCTACAGATCATAAAAGATAATTTGCTTACCTTGAAGTTAAGAAGAAGTACCAACTTGAATTTCTGAAAAAGACCTTGTATACACAAAGTTATCTGCATTCTAAGGTGCATTGCTCAAATCAAAACTAAAACAGGGACTGCAGTAATCCATATAACAACACCTGGAAATATTATTAATGTTACCTAACCAATTGAGCTCCAAATCCTGTAAGAGTGGTACCATTGGATTCCTTGTCGAGAGTAGATACAATTTGAGCTAAAGAACTCCAATTTTCATGCTCGAATGAAGGAGAAAACCCAAAAACACTTTGAGCTATCCACCAAGTTCCATCTGTACACGAATGCAGCAAGGTGCTCCAAAGATCATGCATAAACCCTAATACAAACTCAGATCTGGGGAAAATGGTACCTAACAATATTGTAGATCTTTGAGTCCTGGAAATTTCCCCGCAAAAATAATCCAAAAATTCCACTCCTACAATTCAGAAGAGCCAAAATACTAAAGGCTGCCCAAAAATCCAGACTAAAACAAAGGGTCCCAAAGATGGCCCTAAAACTCTGTAAAAAAATGAGATCTGAGGGGAGAGTTGAATACAAAGATTGTAGCCTTACCTCTCGTGAAAACGTAGAATCAAAAATAAGCTCAAAATTCCAAGAGATGAGTCCTGGGGAATTTTCGCACTGAAACACGACGAAGAGGGCTGTGAAGTAGCAATGGTGATGTCCTCAAACCTTGGTGAAGAAGATAATCCAAATGGCCTTCAAAAATCCTCCAAAAATCCAGTGTTGTAGTAGAGTGGATGAAGAAGCTCTGCTAAAAAAACCCCACTGAGAAAAGCTCTCCAAAAGGTCTAAAATGGAGGATGAAATTCCATTTAAAAGTCAAGAAGATGAAGCTGCTGAAAAAAACCCCTCTGTTGCTACAGTGCCGGGCCGGCCCGCGGCCGCAACGCGGGCCGCCACGCGGCAACCATCCAGCGGCCGCGTCAGCTGCTGGATGCCCGCCACGCGTCGCGCCCCGACAGGGCAATCGCACCCGCGAATGGGCGCGCAACGCGTGGCGGCGCCTTATCCGCCCGCGCCCGAGGGTGCCCGCGCCTGCCCGGCCTGCCCGCGCCCGCTGCATGGGCCGGGCTCGCTGTGCCGCACCTCCAGCGCCTGCCACGTGGCGTACGGACCCAATGGGGAGCCGCCACGTGGCACCCTCTCTGGTCCACCGGTCCACCATGCACCTGAAAAACACTGTAAACTTCGGGTTGCCCGTTTTCACGCGTCCGGACTCAGAAAAATACATGTAAATAGTCGATTTCCAACGTTTTCGCGCGCTGAATCCAAATACGAAGTTTGATTCTCCAAATTCTCATCCGAAATTTTGCCGAAAACCCCCGGAAAGCCCACTTGATCCGATTTTCGCGCCGGGTCCAATTCTAAAGTCCACTTTGCCAAAATCCAACTCTAAAAATTCCCGAAGGCATCCGGAGAGGTGATCTTGGGTCCAAACTTCGTGCTGAGTCCAATATTAATATCCCTTGCGCGCGAAACCACTTCTAAACATCCGACAGGATCATCAGACTACTCTCGTGATCCATTTAACACACCGGGTCCATCACAATGTCCAATTGGTGCACAAATACCACCGACACGCCACATAGGCCTCCAGGAGCTGCAGATGCAACAGTAGTCTAATAGTGGGAATTTCGGGTCTTCACATCCTCCCCCACTAAAAGAAAGTTTCGTCCTCGAAACAAGCTCAAGTCCACCAGGAGTCACAAATACCACGGGTAGATATCCATCAACCAAACACCACTCCCTCCCCGTGATTACTTCCCAACCACAACAACAACCACAAGTACGGCATGGCTCGATGTGCAATTCCTCATCTCTCGGGCCAGAATCCACAATGGCTTCTCACGTACTCCAGACACTCATAGGTCTCAAGTGGAGCGAGTCAAACAATGGCGGAAAATCCGAACATATCACCTTTAAGATGAGGCGTGGAAAACATCAAGGACTTCATCATGTCGCGGGGAAAAGAAGAAGCAACAGGTAACCACTGATCCACAACACCCTCAAACTCTCCTCCTCAAAACCAACTCACTCAAGAAACCTGAAGTACACCCACTCAATTATCCAGGTAAAAAGGGAGTTCAATATCAGAAACATCCACAGCTACAACCCTGAGTTGGAGAGTCACCGAAAAGTAGCGAAGAGTTCAAGTTGTCCCTGTTGTGGTTATCATTCTGTCCTTGCTCTACATCAACTGTGGACCCTTAATTCAACACTCACTGATCTCATCCATCAGTGTGGGTTGCTCGACTGAAACCAAAATCTGGAACGGATCACTCTGGGGCACGATCCCTGGTCCTAATCATCCCCTCCATTCCAGTAATGGCGCTTACTGCGCAAGCATTGCTCAAGCCCTGCACTGTAGTCCGGCCCCAAAACATCTACACACATCCAAGACTACCGTGGGGGCATCACTACCACTCGCTCACTGCTGACTGGACGAAAGATCCATTGTCTCCTCCATCAGGTAACACATCGGGTCTAACAATCCCGTTATCCATCATAATCGATAACTATACCATAAGCTCTCAGTTGTGCTGGTGCCATCTAATAAGGTGCCTTCAATATCGACGCGGTTCCCAGAACCATGTTAATAACAATCTCAATCTCCTTGCCCGGCGGCATCGTCATTAACTCAGGTGGACTCATATCCGAGAACTCGCGGGCACTAAGGACACCCTTGAGTCTCGGGGCCGCCGTAGGCACCTCTATCACAGTCACTAACTGAGCAATGCATCCTTGGCTCATCATCTGCCTGACTCTTGTTGACACGCTGTCGCTGCAACCAGTGCACTCTACCAAACCCTGTAAACAACTCCTCCTGTCCAACTCGCAGAAGTTCACAGTCCTCACCCCGCAACCACAAATTGCAAGTTGCCACACCGACCAATCCGATACCCCGAGTTGAAAATCTTGGGTTGCCGTAAGACCGGCTATTCAACGGGTATAACCCACAGCCTAACTGCACTGGACATATTCCACAAACCTCCTTCACGTGCACATCCTAATCAAGGATCTATACCTCAAGTGCACGTGGTAGCAACTCTACCTTTAGTCCATGCAGGGATGCACCTCGTTCTAACACAGATAGTTGTAAAGGAAATCATACCTGCGACGACACATCCCACTGATGGGACGCCCTCCGACCAGGTTGCACGAACTCAACTGCCAGCGCTAGTGGTTGTCGCCCAATTAGCCTCGACATTGTGACCTTATCTGCCCAGAAATATCCTGACAATCCCTAAAGAAAGCACCATCTCTGCCTCCACTCATACTGCAGCAATGATCGCAACCCATCATGCTTCCACTGCGCCACTCTGATACTGGTGCTGATGCTGCCGTCGGGGCCCACCCGACCTCTGGCGCCTCAGAAGTCCTCGACCCCAAAGAAGGAATCAAGAAGGCCTCTGCCTACTGATCCATCCTCCATCATCTGGCACCGAGTGCCTCCATCTGTCCAAAGGAACTACAGCAACATGTTCTATCGGGGCATCCAAAATATGAAGTCATAGGGACCAAATGAGCCAAAAAGGTATCCCAACGCAATCCTAACCAGCACACACACACATCCCCTGCGCCTCGCTCCTCATAACGTGGAGCGTGCAGTTCAACAACTGCGTAAACTCTCTAGCACAGTGAGGCTCTCAATTGATCACTCCATCACCACTAACCACGACTCTACCTCCAAAGGCTCCAACTCAATCTTACGAGTCGGGGTGGTTCATCTGCCAAATCTGGCTAAATAGATCGATCATGTCCCCTCAGCTCCTCTACTATCAACTATCCACCCTGCCTTGGTGCCTCGACACTAAACATTGGCACGGAGGGGGCTACTCAGTGTTCTGACAACTGTGTCACTAAAACTAGCTGCTCGCTCACTCTGCCGCTGATAAGCCTCTGCCAATCCCGTCATCTGGGTCCGGAGTTCTCTGACCTCAATCCAGGTATCCGGCCCAAAGCCAACCGCTGAAGCTCAACAGCTATGACGGGATGCACACGGGTCAAAACCCAGCGTCGGGGAGACACCCCTTACCACGACGAAACAGCAAATCAGCACACAGAAGCCACTCGACCCAATCCAGCGAAAGTCTAGAGCATGTCACCCATTCCACAGCATTATGTTGTCTGCAGCCAACATAATTACTTAGGAGAATAAACATGCCAATCACCCTTCCCGTCCCTTGGGAGAGGTATAAAACTCAATCAGGACTCTCGCTAAAAAAATCACGACTCTCACGAAGTCAACCAAGGGTCAAACCATAAGCCTAGGGTTTCTAAGTCCACCATGACCTACAACCTAGGCTCTGATACCACTCTAATCTGTCACGCCCCGGGGTCGAAACTGCGACCCGGGCTCGCCAACAGATCCGCCACCTATGCGAAACCCCGCATAGGTGAAGCGTCCAACCTGCAAAGTACCATCTAACAACTAAACAGATATCAGAGCTGAAGAAAATCTGCTCTAATAAAAATCTGAATCACTATACAACTGAAAAATAAGGTACAACATCCATCTCCCAAAAATAAAGATACAATAATCTGGTCCACCGAAACTGTAATACAAGTAAAAGCCACCTATACAACATCTATAAATCCAAAAAGGGAGATAAACTGAAATAATAAAATACAACTATGTACAGTGAAACCCACAATCCGGGTTGGTACATCTATCCCACTGTAGAAATCAACTCTGGTAGGGATCTATCTCGCGACTCCCTCGCCTCGAACCGTCAACCGAAAGATCCGCAACGCCCGCAGCAGACACTGCAAAACAAAGGGAGGAAAGGGGAAAAACAACAATGGGGGTGAGAACCATTAGTAAAACCAGTTGCCTCCCCCTGTGGGTAAAGCCTCAAACCCCGACGTACCCACAAAGTCTACCAGAGGCAAGAGAAGGAATAAGAGAGGTGGTAAGCTATAAATAGAAATACTGATAAGAGGAAGCTGCCACTAGTATGCCTCTAAATGCCGTGCTAAGAAGTATAGCTAAAAGTATGCATGAGTATCTAACATGCCTGCCTGAATAAACCCAATCAATGAACCAGTAAGAACTGGTACTGCCTGCCGTGCCTGCCAAATCGGGTATGCCAGCCTACGCATAACACCGATAGGGGATAGGAGTCTCAAGGACTCAAAGTCTGTATATCGCACACTCCGGAGTGGCACTCGAGGGGAGCGACCCACACGAGTAAAATGCCTGAGTAATAAGTATCATATGAGAATAAGTCCGCAGGACTGGATCATGACACTGATCTAAGTGGAAAAGAACCATCCACTAAAAGAAGCCCAAATCCTCTCCCCGATCTGATGCAATAACAACTGTCCGGTCAACCGCCCAAAATCCGCGGTTGCCGCAATACCCTGCCATCACAGCCTGCCTGTCCCAAATCCCAACTGTCTGACTACACTATCCCAGCCCCCGCTCGACCCCGAGCGTACTATCCCCTAAGTCTAGATAACTGGAGAAAGAATAACAGCATGGTTTCTCCTAAGTCAGTTCCAGCATGATAGCGTAGCAGAAAAAGGTGGCCTATCTGAATGACCATACAAGCATGCAAATGTCCAAGATGATATAAAGAAAACAGGTGTCGATGTTCTTATATTTATTAGAGCATGCTATTCCAAAATATTGATAATTGCATAAGAACATTAAGTGCAACATAGCCTATGCCTGCCTATACCATATACACGATGCTCACAGGTATAAATTGGCCTTTTCTTTCTAACATGATATGCTTTGATCTCAACCAAGCCTGCAATTTTATCCACGATGCGCAATCAACATTCTAACCCAAGTGTCACTCATAATCAACACCACATAAGGTAATACAACACTTGTCAAACCTCGCATTCACACATGAATATTCTTAGGATCATTTAACATTACTTAATCAAAGACATTAAATCATGTATCACCAATGAATAATCTAAGGCCCCACAACCTTTATTGATCTCACATAGGATGAACATAGGATCAACCAACAACATCCAATCTTATTTGGAGGAATTAGGAGTCATGAACAAAGCTTAGTCTCATAAGGAATAGGCCTCAACTCGCAATGATATCCATCTTATCATAAATGAATTAGAAATCAAAAGCATAGGTCATTCTCACATCGACTAGATCAACAACCAACCTCGGCACCCATTTTCACATAAGCTAGATCAAAGATCAATCAGCTAATTATTCTCACATGGATATGTTAGGAATCAACATCTATGCCCAACATCACACATTGGAGGATAAGGATCGACAACTATAATTCATATCACCAAGTGGGGACTAAGGATCACCAAACCAACTACTCTCACATAAACCGTTCTCAAATAAATTAACCAAGTCCTTCTCACATAAGCAACCACACACTTGTCACATAATCCCATCAAGTCCTCACATAATTCAACCAACCATTCACATATAACTATCACCATAATTCTCACATAATTATGTTAACCATTCATCACAAAGTGTAGGCTAAAGATTAATTTCCCAAACACCCTCACATAACATAGGTTAAAGGATGATCACTTATAATCAACTTCTTATGAGATAATGCAACATCAATCAAACTATTCATTCACTCATGTATACAATGAGGATCAATTAACTTAATCTAAACATGGATATCCAAGCATATTTCACCAAGGAGAAGAGGAACAACAATCAACTATGCCACGAGGGAAACCAATAGCCCGAGTGGGTAAATCGTTGTTTTCGGCGAAGCACAACCACCCACTTGAAACTTGACGATCCGACACCTGATCTGGCTGAATTTTGGCGTGAGTAAACCTTATCCTCCCAGGAGTCCGATGCCGCAAATATCATCCAAATCCGCCGAACGGATTGGGCGCAATCACTGAAACAATGCACACTGCGCACTCAAATTCCAGAATTTCAGCAATTGAAAATAAGTTTAAGAAAATGTAGGTGCAGCCCCAAATACCTCAAGATGAAGTTCCTAGCAGTAAAACAAAGATGTCCTCTTTCATACAACCATCTTCAAGTCCTCAAAAATCCACCATCAATTCCCCTTAACATTCAAATGAAGCAAAATCACAATGCTGTCCAAAAACTGCTATATAAACTTGCTAGCATTTCCAAGCTTAATTAGGGACTGTTCCAAATGGATTCATCCACAGATCATAAAAAATAATTTGCTCACCTTGAAGTTAAGAAGAAGTGTCAACTTTAATTTCTGAAAAAGACCTTGTATCCACAAAGTTATCTGCATTCTAAGGTGCATTGCTCAAATCAAAACTAAAACAGGGACTGCAATAATCCATATAACAACACCTGGAAATATTATTAATGTTACCTAACCAATTGAGCTCCAAATCCTGTAAGAGAGGTACCATTGGATTCCTTGTCGAGAGTAGATACAATTTGAGCTAAAGAACTCCAATTTTCATGCTCAAATGAAGGAGAAAACCCAAAAACACTTTGAGCTATCCACCAAGTTCCATCTGTACACGAATGCAGCAAGGTGCTCCAAAGATCATGCATAAACCCTAATACAAACTCAGATCTGGGGAAAATGGTACATACCAATCTTGTAGATCTTTGAGTCGTGGAAATTTCCCCGCAAAAATAATCCAAAAAGTCCACTCCTACAATTCAGAAGAGCCAAAATACTAAAGGCTGCCCAAAAATCCAGACTGAAACAAAGGGTCCCAAAGATGGCCCTAAAACTCTGTAAAAACATGAGATCTGAGGGGAGAGTTGAATACAAAGATTGTAGCCTTATCTCTCATGAAATCGTAGAACCAAAAATAAGCTTAAAATTCCAAGAGATGAGTCCTGGGGAATTTTCGCACTGAAACACAACGGAGAGGGCTGTGAAGTAGCAATGGTGATGTCCTCAAACCTTGGTGAAGAAGATAATCCAAATGGCCTTCAAAAATCCTCCAAAAATCCAGTGTTGTAGTAGAGTGGATGAAGAAGCTCTGCTAAAAAAACCCCACTGAGAAAAGCACTCCAAAAGGTCTAAAATGGAGGATGAAATTCCATTTAAAAGTCAAGAAGATGAAGCTGCTGAAAAAAACCCCTCTGTTGCTACAGTGCCGGGCCGGCCCGCGGCCGCAACGCGGGCCGCCACGCGGCAACCATCCAGCGGCCGCGCCAGCCGCTGGATGCCCGCCACGTGTCGCGCCCCGACAGCGCAATCGTGCCCGTGAATGGGCGCGCGACGCGTGGCGGCGCCTTATCCGCCCGCGCCCGAGGGTGCCCGCGCCTCTGCCCGCGCCTGCCCGGCCTGCCCGCGCCCGCTGCGTGGGCCGGGCTCGCTGTGCCGCGCCTCCAGCGCCTGCCACGTGGCGTACGGACCCAATGGGGAGCCACCACGTGGCACCCTCTCCGGTCCACCGGTCCACCATGCACCCGAAAAACACTGTAAACTTCGGGTTGCCCGTTTTCACGCGTCCGGATTCAGAAAAATACATGTAAATAGTCGATTTCCAACGTTTTCGCACGCTGAATCCAAATACGAAGTTCGATTCTCCAAATTCTCATCCGAAATTTTACTGAAAACCCCCGGAAAGCCCACTTGATCTGATTTTCGCGCCGGGTCCAATTCTAAAGTCCGCTTTGCCAAAATGCAACTCTAAAAATTCCCGAAGGCATCCGGAGAGGTGATCTTGGGTCCAAACTTCGCGCTGAGTCTAATATTAATATCCCTTACGCGCGAAACCACTTCTAAACATCCGACAGGATCATCAGACTACTCTCGTGATCCATTTAACTCACCGGGTCCATCACAATGTCCAATTGGTGCACAAATACCCCCGACACACCACATAGGCCTCCATGAGCTGCAGATGCAACAGTAGTCTAATAGTGGGAATTTAAGGTCTTCACACCCAACCCAAAAAGCCCACTGTTTCGGATTCGGGCGCACCTTTTCGGGCGCCCGAATCCAACAGTCGCACCCAGTGCCATGTCCGACCAGCGCCCGAAACCGCCAGCACTTGACACGTGTTCCAAATAGGGAACAGTAAGTGCAAGGCCCTTTGGACTCTGCCACGTGTCGCTCCCCCGTCAACGCGGGTGGGTGGCGCCCGCGAATCGCAGGGCGCCACGTGGCCCGCGCGCGCGACCCGACGACCGCGCCCACGTGCGCCTCGCCAGCCTCGCCGCCTGCCCCGCATGTAATATCACAGTTTTCATGTAACGTTTTACCCTCCTGCTAATAAAGTGTATGTTATGGGAAATTGAATTAACGGGTTTACTTAAGTTGATGATCTTGAGGTGCGGGTATTTTTCTGTGATAGAGCTCGAAAAACGGTGAACAGCGGTGCGACCGGATCCGGATTCCGACTTACGGATCCCCCAGAACGGGGTTGTAGGATCGCGGTAACCGGGATGTGCATCGAAATCCGTGCAAGTGATCATGCACGCTTTTCGAGGAGATAAGGAATTATCTCTAAGGAATTATCTTAAAGGAATTATCTTTAAGAAACAATCTCTAAGGAATTATCTTAAAGTAATTATCTTTAAGGAATTATCTCTAAGGATTAATTAAATAATTAATTAATTAGAGATTGAAATACCCGATGTGGATTTTGACGGTACGTACATATGAAAAGGGAAAATAAAAGAAATAAATTAATAATAAGATTTATTTATTCCCCGTATACCGAAAGAAAAACCTTAGTTTTAAAAGATCGCCTCCTCAAACCCTTCCCTCTTGTGCTTGCCGAAAACCAAATGAAACCCTAGTTAGAGAAGAGAGAAAAGAGAAAAGAAAGGGAAACCCTAACCGGAGGAAAAAGAAATAGAGAAGGAGGAAGCGGAGGAACCCGTTCGTTCCCGATCAACGTGCCGGAGATCGGAGAACGAGACGTCACCGCCATCGGAGGGCGGATCCGGATTCTCACCACCGCAAAGAACGGAGATCGGGATCGCGTTGCCTCCTCCATCGGAGCAAGGTTAGTGATCGTTATCTCTCCTTCGTCGGTTAAATTGTGGGGTTTTTCTGTGTTCTTTCAGATCGGTTTAATCGGTAAATTGATCACGGGTTTTTGATTGGTTTTGATCGGTGATTTGTTCGTGTTCTTGACCGGGTTTAATCGATGGTTTTTAATCGGTCTTGATCGGAGGTTTGATCGGGTTTCCGATCGATGTTTCGTTTGGTCTCCGATCAATGGTTTTATCGTTAGAGTTGTCGCGGATTTGTTTGGGTTATTTGGGTGTTTCGTTGGAGCATAGGGGAATTAACGGGAAGCCGCCGCCGCCGTTGTTAAACGGGAGGCCGTCGCTGCCGTTATCATGTTCACGAGGTCGTCGCCGCAGCCGCCGTGGTCGCGTGGTCGCAACCGGAGCCGGAGAAGACGACGAAATCGAAAAATTAAAGAAAAACCAGGATTTACTGTTCACGGAGCCGAGCCCGCAGCCACGCGGTCCACGCTCTAGGCGTGGACCCGGCGCACAGGCGCGGCACCGATTGCGGAGAACCCCGCTGCACCGCCGGCCCGCAGAGGATGCACCAGCTGTAATACCCGCCCTCTTATTTTGTATTTTTAAATTGTTTTTTTTTGTTACTGTTTAGGGGTCCGACGGGGGTTAAATAGTTTGTTTATTTCTGGGTAGACCGTCGGGGCTCGCGGGTATTTTTCGGGGAACGGTGACGCGATCGGATTCAAATTCCAATTCCGGGATCTCTCGAAATTTAATTTTGAAGTTTGCGATCGGTTTGGATGCGCCAGATTTCGTGCTGGCGACCTGCACGTCTTTCGAGGTAACCTTGACCTTTTGTTGGAATTCGATTGGGTTAAGTTGTGATCCGGGGGACTCGGATTTTAATTGTCCGCCTATCTGGGTTCCTCCATTGCTAGGGAAAACGCGGGCGCGATAAGAAAGAGGAAAAAGGAACCCAACCCATTTTCCATCTCGTTTCAAGAAATCAGCGCAGAGTTCCTGGCGGTGAGACGGGGAGAGGAAAAGGGGATTTTTTCTCGTTTTGCGGGGTCGATCGGGAAACGGCAGGACGATCCTCTCCTTCCTTTTCCTCCAGCGGATCGCAGGTGAGCGCCTTCGTTTTGTGTAGAGTTCTTGTTTTGCGCAGTTGGGGGGTTATTCTCGTTGCGGGGGAAAGCGCCGCCGCCGCTGCAGGTTTTGGGGCCGCCGTGCGGGGCTGCCCGCAGGCAGCGCGCCGCGCGGCAGAGCGCGGCGCGGCAGAGCGCCGCGCGGGGCTGCCTGCAGGCAGCGCGCCGCGCGGCAGGGGCTGCCGCGCGGGCTGGTGCCGCGAGGCAGGGGCCGCCGCGCGGGCTGCCTACAGGCAGCGCGCCGCGCGGCAGGGGCCGCCGCGCGAGGCTGCCCACAGGCGCGCCTCGCGGGCTGGTGCCGCGCGGGCTGCCTGCAGGCAGCGTGCCGCGCGGGGCTGCCCGCAGGGGCCGCGGCGCGGGCTGCCCTCAGGCAGCGCGTCGCGCGGCAGGGGCCGCCGCGTGGGCTGCCCGCAGGCAGCGCGCCGCGGGGTAGCACACCACGCGGGGCTGCCCGCAGGCAGCGTGCCGCGAGACAAGGACCGCCGCGCGGCAGGGGCCGCTGCCCGGGGCTGCCCGTAGGCAGCGCGCCACGCGGCAGGGCGCCGCGCGGCAGGGAGCCGCGCGGGGCTGCCTGTAGGCTGCGCGCCGCGCAGGCTGGTGCCGCGCGGGGCTGCCCGCAGGCACCGCGCCGCGCGGCAGGGTGCCTCAAGGGGCTGCCTGCAGGCAGCGCGCCGCGCGGCAGGCCCGCCGCGCGGGGCCGTTCGCAGAAGGTGTGCGCGCCGCACGGGTTGGTGCCGTGCGGGGAACTTCGCCGCACGAAGTTTTGAGGTCGCATGGGTTTTTCCGTCTCCTGTTTTGAGTCGACGTTGGCGTTTTGGTCATCTAGTCTTAGCCATTATTGTTCCTCCAGGGGCGCGGGACGTGGTAGACTCGGCAGGCACACGGTCGCGGACGGTTTGAACGCCGGTGGTCACACAAGGTGGGTACAATTTCCAAGGTCAGTTTGGAAAGGGTGTAGGTGATATATATTGCATGTTTGGGCAAAGGTGAAAAATAAAGTGATTACTTCTTTATAATGCTAACCCTGTTTACACTGTTTACCGGACGGTTTGAACGCCGGTGGTCACACAAGGTGGGTACAATTTCCAAGGTCAGTTTGGAAAGGGTGTAGGTGATATATATTGCATGTTTGGGCAAAGGTGAAAAATAAAGTGATTACTTCTTTATAATGCTAACCCTGTTTACACTGGTTATTTATATAATTGATTATGAGGCTCGTGATTTCTACACGCACACCAGCGATTTGGCCACCGCAAGGGTGTGCTTTTCCGGAAAAGTGGTACGTTGACCCGTGTACTCCACGTGATGGTGACATAATGGGGGACCATGTGGGTGGGGGGTGTGAGCGGTGATGCCGAGGCGGATGCTCGGTGGCCGAGGTAGGCGCTCGGCAGGGTTTCCGAGGCAGGTGCTCGGTGTGGTTGCCTGGGGAGGTGCCCGGTTTGGTTTGCACTGGGTTCTTCACTATTGGTTGCACGTTGAGGAGGGTGGTTGCTCTGGTTTTACCGTGGTTTGCTTTACTTTTAGCCCTTATTGCTTTCATTTTCATTTATGGTCACTGACTTCCCACTCCGTGACAGGTTCGTCCACGGGCGGGTGCTAGGGCGTTGGTGAGGCCGTGCGAGTGACCTTCTGGCCCTTCGAGGCTGCAGATGTTGACCTTTTGTTTATTTCCCTGTTCATTTTGTTACTCAGTAGTCGGTCTTGTGGATTACGATACCCCCATGGGGTCGACGTGGATGTTGGTCTGTTGTTCATACCTGTCTGGATAAGTACTTGTTTTTAAATCTCTTGATTGGTCGCTTTCAAACTGCAAAAACAAGAAAAAAAAGGAAAACATTACAAAAATAGCTTTATAAAACCTGGGTGTCGTGTGGGCACCGTTTCAAACCCCTGTGGATTTATGCGATTGCGAAATTAGTTTTATAAAACCTGGGTGTCGTGTGGGCACCGTTTTTAAACCCTGTGGATATATGCGAATTTGAAATGGTTTTATAAAATCTCGGTGTCGGGCGGACACCGCTTTCAAAACCCTGTGACTTTATCCTTTCAAAACAGTCGGCGTCTTTATCACTTGTGAAAAATAGCGGTATGTGTTTAGTGATTGGTTGTATGTGTTTTTTGCTTGATCTAATGTGGTTAAAGGTCGAATGATATGGACTTTGTAGTCAGGACGTCGTGCATATACAAAGGAGACTCTGCCCGTTTGCAGAGTAAATTTGTATATGCGGCGGGTCTGGGCACGCACTAGGGAAGAGGAAAAAAAAAAAAAAATATTGTGAGTTTGGGAGCATTGGTGGCTCTTCTTCCGCGCATTTAAACCCCCGGGGCGTGACACCAGCCCGGCCCAGCTCCTGCGGTGCACGCTCCGGGCATGCACCCGGTGCGCACTGCAGCGCCCTGCGGGCGTAAGCCCGGTGCGCGCTCTTTCGTGCACTGGCCCGGCCCAAAGCACATGGTGCACGCGCCCGGGTTGAGACCGGTCTGCGCCGCCGCCTCCACTGTGCGGTGAACCTGGTCCACGCCTCAGCCGTGCACCAGCCTCCAACGGAAGAGTCCGGTAGCTCCGTTTTCGGCCCGTTTCGCCTCGTTTTTTAGTGTTTTTGACCACGACGATATTTTTAACAACGATGTAGTTCCTTTGGGTCAGTTTTTGGTTCGATGGTTTTTTGTTGGACGACACGGTCCGCTTGGCACAGTGATTTTGGTTTTTTGTCGGTCTATTGTTACAGTGGTCGGGACCACTGATTTTGCCCGTTTAGGGTAAAAAGTGTTAAATGGTGTTCTTGGTTATTTTATTAGGCCGCGTGAAGTTCTGATTGCCTAGGAGGGTCCCGGGCGCGGTCGTTTATCTTCGTTCAGGTGGGTACCTTTGGTTATTTTCGGTGTAAAGTCATTCCCGAGTATTTTGCATGATAAAGTAGATGTTTTGGTAAACTGTCTAACCCGATTGCATGTAAATCCTGTTTTATATTCTAACTGAGGCGCCTGAGGTCGCAATACTGCTCTAACTGAGGCGGCTGAGGTCGCATGGCAGTTTATATGCTCATATTGCTTACACGCACACCGGCGGTTTGGCCACCGCAAAGGGTGTATTTTTCCGGAAAGATAGTAAGGTTTACCCGTGTACCCCACGACTAGCGATGATGGGGACCCCTCACGGAGAGGCAAACTGCTACTTGGGCAGTGGAGGGGTTGGAGGCACCAAGAAAGTGAGCACGGTATCTGGGGTTGGCGCCCAATATATATATATATATATATATATATATATATATATATATATATTATAAATCTGGGGTTGGTGCCCAGTTTGTTTTATGACAGGGATTTAGCGGTACATGAGGGGGAAGTAAATGCTCCGGTGTATCAGTTTGTCTTTTCAGTTATTGCATTTACTGTTTATAGCTACTTTATCAGTCACTGACTACCCACGCTGTGACAGGTCCGAGCAGGGGTGGGAACCGGGACGACGGTGAGGCAACAGTTAGAGGACCCTAGCCCTTGAGGCTATTAAACTTTACTGTTTTATGGTTATCTTTTATTGTGTTTGGTTAGTCTAGCTGTGATTACTTGTGCATGGTTTCTTGTGGATGTTGGATTGAGGACTTAGTGTAGGAATATCTTCTCATATCTGTGAATGTTGAGATGTATGAATGCGGCTCGTTTTCAAATACAAACATGGTTTCAAAAGCATTTTCAAACCAAGTGTCATGTGGGCATTGATTTCAAAACCCGTGGATTTATCCTTTCAAGTAAGGTGGCCGCTTAAAAGAGTTTGCGAAAATGTTTTGTAAAACCGGGTGTCGAGTGGACACCGACTTTCAAACCTATGGGTTTATGGTGTAGTTTCAATATGATAAATGTGACTGTATGGTTAAGTATAGTCTCTCCTTATTGTCGTTCATTGTTTGCATGGTTAAAGAATTTGTCGTGCTCGAAATGCCGTGCATATACAAAGGAGGCTCCGCCCGTTTGGGGAGCGAATTTCTATATGTGGCGGGTCTTGTGCGCACCGGAGGCGAGGTTCATTTAAGGGAAAAAAAAAATGGATACGTTTTCCGCTCTTTTAGAACCTCCGGGGCGTGACAGATTATATGGTATCAGAGAAAAATGACTTTAACCACTGCAGTCAGTGACCAACATCCACAGAGTGTAATACCACAAGTAACTAACCAAATTGATAACCCAGGGTGTAGGTGTGTAAAGTATGAACGTGAGTGCAGGAAAAAGGGATAGAGTCCCAGTGTTCGTTGGTCAAGGTTGTCACGCCCCGGGGTGGAAACTGCCACCCGGGCTCGCCAACAGATCCGCCATCTGTACGGAAACTGCCGTACAGACGAAGCGTCTAACCTGCAGGAAGAATCAACTACAGTATACAGATATCAGAGAGCCGAAAGTAGACTACTAAAACTGAAGTCCAAACACTGTACAACTGAAAAATAATACAATATCCATCTCCCCAAATACTATCATATACATAGTCCTCTGATACAAAACTCAAAAGGGAGGTATCTCCAATGAATACATCAGTGTACAGACTCTCGATACAAGAATATCCTCACTACAACAGTCTCTCAAACTGTAAAATAAAGTACAACTCTATACCTCACAACAAAGGTCTCTCAACAGAGGAAAAAGAAGAAAACTAATCTACTGAAGCTCTCCTCTGAAGGGGTACCGCTACACTCCAATGACGGGTAGGGAACTAGCTCGCGACTCCCTCGCCTCGGTCAGAAGGATCAGCAACTGGAGCAACAGGAATAGGAGGAGAAGTTCCTGGGGAAAAAGACACCACGACGGGTGTGAGAACTACTTCCCACAGTAGTTCTCAGTGGGTACCGTCAACAAGCCCAACGGTCTGCCCACTAAGTCTACTAGAGGCAAAAGATAACAGGCAAAGAAAACTGAAAGAAAAGCTGGAACTACTCTACAGCTACCATGCCTCTACCTAGACACTCAAAAGTGGAACAGATGAAAGTAAAGAGACCACTCGCACCCAAGGTGCTCAATCGACCCAAACGAACTGACTACCTCAAAGGTCCAGTCAAGCCTGCGCCCGTCGACTAGGAACGCTCCTGCCCACTACCACGCATCCACATGAGGACGGGATTTACGTGGGGCGTCCTGTCCTACTAACTCATCCCTCGCGCAAAACTGCCTCAACAGGCCAACCATCGTATCCACAGCGGCATCTCAGGACGCGACTCCAACTGAGTAGAACGGCGCGGCATAGAGTATCAAACATTGGCATATGCAGGCTAGTCAAAAACCACGCTCACTCTCAGAACGGTAGGACTCAAGATCCCCAAATACCTCGCGCAACAGTCGGAGCACTCTCGACGACTCAGCTGCTCGACTAACTCGAAACACGTGACACTAGCCTCTCCAACGGCTCGCAGCACAAGGCTCACTGGCTGGAGACACTCCACAGACAGGAACGACCCATAACTCAGGGTAACAAAACAGGTCGGACAACACTCAACGACCTGGGACCACCGCCAACCACAACGGTTCCCAACAAGACGGACCGGAAGATACTCGACGGCCCGGGACTGCCGGTGTCGCGTCGGCTCCCTCCACGACGGCACAACAGGGAAACAAGACCTCCCGGGACTACCGTTTACCCAAACGGCTCCCGGCACAGATAAGCAACCCAGTACAACTACCAGACTCCACTCTGCTCCCAGGCAAGAGTGTAAAAGCATCCCACACTAAAAGCAAGTCCCGACCTCTCGGCCCACTACCCGGGCGAGAAAACACTATGTCCAGGGATGAAGGTACAGTGTGGATGTCTAAGCATAAATAACCCTAGCCCAAGTGAGGGTTTTCTACTAGTCTGGTTACACATACAACGTATGACGGGGGTGCTAGGTCAAGTTCCAAAATAACTATATTAACAGATAATAAAAGGAATAACAATTCCTACAATCTGGCATACTACACAATGAAATAAACTATCATGCATAGTCCTACATCAGTAGAAATACTGTACAGTCCATAAAACTTGGAGATAAGGCCACCCACCTCGATTTGCCACCAATTGCTCGTAGACACTTGCAATTGGCCTCCACGCGATCCGCACGCAAAATGAGGCACGCCGTCGGAGTCCGCACGCAAAACGGAGCACGCCGCCGGAGTCCGCACCAAAAACGGAGCCTGCACGTGAAACGGTGCACGGTGCCGGAGTCCGCACGCAAAACGGTGCACGGTGCCGGAATCCGCACGCAAAACGGAGTCCGCACGCAAAACGGTGCACGGTGCCGGAGTCCGCACGCAAAACGGTGCACGGTGCCAGGATCCGCAGGCAAAACGGAGTCCGCACGCAAAACGGTGCACGGTGCCGGAGTCCGCACGCAAAACGGTGCACGGTGCCAGGATCCGCACGCAAAACGGAGTCCGCACGCAAAACGGTGCACGGTGCCGGAGTCCGCACGCAAAACGGTGCACGGTGCCCAACACAGAAAAGAGCAAGAGGGTTAATTACAGTCCAAAAGATCGCCCCAAAAACTGTACAAAAATACAGTAAAAACAACACACGGGACCTACCCGACTGCGCCGCCGTCGCCGCAACGCCCCCATCGGAAGCCTCGCGCGCTCCACGAGGCCCGCGACGCGAAACGCCAACTCCCACAACCTCCTCCCTCACTCCCTCTCGCTCTCGGGTGCAAAGAAAGAAAGAAAGGGAAGAAGGTGGCTTGCGGGGAGGAAGAAGAAGAGGAAAAAGAGGGAGAGGGGAGAAGGCGGGTCCACGGTGCACCGGTCCACGGTGCACCGGCCGGTCCACCGCACCCGCCCGGGTGCACCAGGCCCAGGCAAGGAGGCGCGCGGCCACGTGGCCGTATCCCCGCACGCCATGTCGGCGCGCAGCTCACGCGCCACACGGGCGCGTGACACGCTGCCGCCCGCAGGCGCGGGACACGGCCGCGTGACACGGGCGCGCCCACGTGCTCCCGCGCGGGCGCCAACGGGGGGCCGCCACGTGGCGGCCCCTGCGCTGACACGCGCAGGCGCGCGTTCCCAACGCGCGCCAGCTGCGCGCCTTGAGCTGCCTCGGGATCCGCGCTGTCGCCTCGCCTCGGGAAACGTGCCGCGCCGCCTCGAAAAACGTGTAAAATATCCGGGCTCCAAAACAAACAAGTAAATAGTCCATTCTTAGCGATTTCGCGCGCTGAATCCAAAAACGATGTCCATTTCTCCAAATTCTCACCCGAAAATTTGCCGAATGCCCACTCGATCCGATTTTCGCGCCGGGTCCATTTTTAAAGTCCGATTTGCCCAATTCCAACTCTAAAAATTCCCGAAGGCGACCGGAGAGGTAAACTTTTATCCGGACTTCACCCGGAGTCTAATTTTGACATCTGATTCGCGCGAAATCACTTCTAAACACCCGACGGGTCCTCCAACATCCCACGGGGTCTCACATTAAGCCCGAAGTCCACCACTTGTGTCCAATTTGCGCGCAACCCACGCAGGCCTCCAGTGATGCAAGCAAATCCCAAATTGCATCACAAATCCATTTCTGGGCCCCCAACACGCGCACCAACACCCCCAACGGCGACCGAAAGCTGCCCAACAACCAGCAACCCTACGCGGGGGATTCCAGGACCTCACATCCTCCCCCACTAAAAGAAAGTTTCGTCCTCGAAACTAGATCAAGCCCATCAGGAGTCAAGAATACCACGGCTAGGTATCTAACAATACGCCTCCAGCTCCCCCACTCGCTCCTCGTGATTACTCCGCAACAACAACAACAAGTACGGCATGACCCGATGTGCAATTCTCTCATCTCTCGAGCCAGAAATTGCAACGGGCGTCCCTCGTACTCCAATAATCACAGATCTCAAAGGGGCAAGTAAATCACGGGCGAGGAAAAACACATCACTACTGAGCTGAGACGTGAAAAACCAAGGGCTCCACTAAAAAGGCTGGGGGAAAACTGAGATAACCACAAGTGTAATACGCACCAAACCATAACATGGTGCCACCCTCAACAAGACGACCCGAAGCATACCCGCAGACTCGTCCAATAAGGAAGGGAAATCCAATAAGTTGGGGTCTTCACTCGGTCACTTCCCGATCCAAAACCACCCGAGTGGACTACTCAACTGCAGGCTACCCTCAAAAGGGATCCTCAAGAGACACAATCTCGTGCCACAGTTGGTCGCTCAACATGCTATAACCCCAACGGACCCACGGGTCGAAGTCGATCCCTCAACTCATAAAGAACACCCTAACGGGGACCAAACCGTCGGTGAACGGGACTGAAAACTGGCTCACAAGGCGATCATAAAGCTGATGCCCAACTCGCGGTCAAAAGTCCGAAACATCCAAAAAAACTCTCACCGTTGTGTACCTACAACGTGGCATCACTGTCGTGCACCCACGGCGTGGCATTACTGCCGTGTAACAACGGCGTGGCCTCACTGCCGTGCGCCAACGGCGTGGCATCACCACCGTGTATCAACGGTGTGGCATCACCACCGTGTATCAACGGTGTGGCATCACTGCCGTGTATCAACGGCGTGGCATCACTGCCGTGTACCAACGGCGTGGCATCACCACCGTGTATCAACGGTGTGGCATCACCACCGTGTATCAACGGTGTGGTATACTCAAGCATCAAGGCCTCAGATCTTCACAGTCCTATACCCAACACTACCTCAAAATCCCGGAGCTGAGGAAGGGCCAAAAGATCAACAGGCAAAAACCAGGGCCCCAACTGCACTGGGCAGGACCAATAACTCCCATCTAAGTGCAACACGTGATCAGGTATCTGAACCTCACGAGCACAAGCTAAAGGTCCTATCTCTAGCCCATACATCAATGCAAATGCCCTAGCACTCTCACAGCTATGTCGGAGAGCCCTCAACGACTCAACTCACAGCAACACCCTACTTATAGGCGAGAAGAACCGACTGACGCGGCAAAGATCCAAAAATTCCGATAGACCGGTGCCTAGAACCCCAACCAAACAAGAACAGACCCTAGGCTCAGTCTATCGAAGTTTTCGCTCCTTTACCGTTCAGGGATTCGGTCCCTCTCGTTCAAAGCGGGAAACTATGTCAACAAGCAACTCACGGCTGGAGACACTCCCGGTAGTCCATCAGGACGAACTCGACGCCATCAAATCTCGGCGTCCTGTTGGGTCATCTCAATCTCACTAAAATAACCACCTGGTAACTCGGCCGGAGGTGAAAATCGCCTCAACAGGCCAAACCTTCGCCACTCACTAGGCGACATCGCCACTCATTGGGCGGCATCGCCACTCACTGGGCGGCATCACCCCTTACTGGGCGGCATCGCCTCTCACTGGGCGGCATCGCCCTTGGTAGCTCGGCCAGTGGAAAGTATCCTCCTGGTAATTCGGCCAGGGAAAAATGTCCTCCTGGTAACTCGGCCAGGGCATGCGCCCACCTGGTAACTCGGCCAGGGGCAACGCATCCATCTGGTTGCTCGGCCAGTGGAAAGTATCCTCCTGGTAATTCGGCCAGGGAAAAATGTCCTCCTGGTAACTCGGCCAGGGCATGGGCCCACCTGGTAACTCGGCCAGGGGCAATGCATCCATCTGGTTGCTCGGCCAGTGGAAAGTATCCTCCTGGTAATTCGGCCAGGGAAAAATGTCCTCCTGGTAACTCGGCCAGGGCATGTGCCCCCCCTGGTAACTCGGCCAGTGATATGTATCCAACTGGTAACTCAGCCAGTGATATGTATCCATCTGGCAACTCGGCCAGTGATATGTATCCCCCTGGTAACTCGGCCAGCGATAATTATCCATCTGGTAACTCGGCCAGCGATAATTATCCATCTGGTAACTCGGCCAGCGATAATTCTCCATCTGGTAACTCGGCCAGCGATAATTATCCATCTGGTAACTCGACCAGTGATAATTATCCATCTGGTAACTCGGCCAGCGATAATTATCCATCTGGTAACTCGGCCAGTGATAATTATCCATCTGGTAACTCGGCCAGTGATAACTATCCATCTGGTAACTCAGCCAGGGAAAAACACCCTCCTGGTAACTCAACCAGGGAAAAACACCCTCCTGGTAACTCAACCAGGGAAAATGCCCTCCTGGCAACTCAGCCAGGGAGAATGCCTTCCTGGTAACTCAGCCAGGGAAAAACACCCTCCTGGTAACTCAGCCAGGGAAAATGCCCACCTGGTGACTCAGCCAGGGAAAACGCCCTCCTGGTAACTCAGCCAGGGAAAATGCCCTCCTGGTAACTCAGCCAGGGAAAATGCCCTCCTGGTAACTCAGCCAGGGAAAATGCCCACCTGGTAACTCAGCCAGGGAAAACGCCCTCCTGGTAACTCAGCCAGGGAAAATGCCCTCCTGGTAACTCAGCCAGGGAAAACGCTCTCCTGGTAACTCAGCCAGGGAAAATGCCCTCCTGGTAACTCAGCCTGGGAAAATGCCCTCCTGGTAACTCAGCCAGGGAAAATGCCCTCCTGGTGACTCAGCCAGGGAAAACGCTCTCCTGGTAACTCAGCCAGGGAAAATGCCCTCCTGGTAACTCAGCTAGGGAAAATGCCCTCCTGGTAACTCAGCCAGGGAAAATGCCCTCCTGGTAACTCAGCCAGGGAAAATGCCCTCCTGGTGACTCAACCAGGGAAAATGCCCTCCTGGTAACTCAGCCAGGGAAAATGCCCTCCTGGTAACTCAGCCAGGGAAAATGCCCTCCTGGTGACTGAGCCAGGGAAAATGCCCTCCTGGTAACTCAGCCAGGGAAAATGCCCTCCTGGTGACTCAGCCAGGGAAAATGCCCTCCTGGTAACTCAGCCAGGGCGGGGTGTGTCCTTTTCATAACACGATATCTCAGGGGTATCGCAACCCACTGCAAAACAACAAATGTCAGGACACAACAAGCATACGACCCAATCCAGCGAAAGTCTAAGACATGTCATCCATTCCATAGCATTATGTTGTCTGCAACCAACATAATCGATTAGGAGAATAAACATGCCAAACTCTCATCCCGTCTCTTGGGAGAGGTAAAAACTCAATCAGGACTCTCGCTAAAAGTCACGACTCTCACGTAGTCATCCTAATGTCCAACCACAAGCCTAGGGTTTCTAAGTCCACCACGACCTACAACCTAGGCTCTGATACCACTCTAATCTGTCACGCCCCGGGGTGGAAACTGCCACCCGGGCTCGCCAACAGATCCGCCATCTGTACGGAAACTGCCGTACAGACGAAGCGTCTAACCTGCAGGAAGAATCAACTACAGTATACAGATATCAGAGAGCCGAAAGTAGACTACTAAAACTGAAGTCCAAACACTGTACAACTGAAAAATAATACAATAGCCATCTCCCCAAATACTATCATATACATAGTCCTCTGATACAAAACTCAAAAGGGAGGTATCTCCAATGAATACATCAGTGTACAGACTCTCGATACAAGAATATCCTCACTACAACAGTCTCTCAAACTGTAAAATAAAGTACAACTCTATACCTCACAACAAAGGTCTCTCAACAGAGGAAAAAGAAGAAAACTAATCTACTGAAGCTCTCCTCTGAAGGGGTACCGCTACACTCCAATGACGGGTAGGGAACTAGCTCGCGACTCCCTCGCCTCGGTCAGAAGGATCAGCAACTGGAGCAACAGGAATAGGAGGAGAAGTTCCTGGGGAAAAAGACACCACGACGGGTGTGAGAACTACTTCCCACAGTAGTTCTCAGTGGGTACCGTCAACAAGCCCAACGGTCTGCCCACTAAGTCTACTAGAGGCAAAAGATAACAGGCAAAGAAAACTGAAAGAAAAGCTGGAACTACTCTACAGCTACCATGCCTCTACCTAGACACTCAAAAGTGGAACAGATGAAAGTAAAGAGACCACTCGCACCCAAGGTGCTCAATCGACCCAAACGAACTGACTACCTCAAAGGTCCAGTCAAGCCTGCGCCCGTCGACTAGGAACGCTCCTGCCCACTACCACGCATCCACATGAGGACGGGATTTACGTGGGGCGTCCTGTCCTACTAACTCATCCCTCGCGCAAAACTGCCTCAACAGGCCAACCATCGTATCCACAGCGGCATCTCAGGACGCGACTCCAACTGAGTAGAACGGCGCGGCATAGAGTATCAAACATTGGCATATGCAGGCTAGTCAAAAACCACGCTCACTCTCAGAACGGTAGGACTCAAGATCCCCAAATACCTCGCGCAACAGTCGGAGCACTCTCGACGACTCAGCTGCTCGACTAACTCGAAACACGTGACACTAGCCTCTCCAACGGCTCGCAGCACAAGGCTCACTGGCTGGAGACACTCCACAGCCAGGAACGACCCATAACTCAGGGTAACAAAACAGGTCGGACAACACTCAACGACCTGGGACCACCGCCAACCCCAACGGTTCCCAACAAGACGGACCGGAAGATACTCGACGGCCCGGGACTGCCGTCTGCGCGTCGGCTCCCTCCACGACGGCACAACAGGGAAACAAGACCTCCCGGGACTACCGTTTACCCAAACGGCTCCCGGCACAGATAAGCAACCCAGTACAACTACCAGACTCCACTCTGCTCCCAGGCAAGAGTGTAAAAGCATCCCACACTAAAAGCAAGTCCCGACCTCTCGGCCCACTACCCGGGCGAGAAAACACTATGTCCAGGGATGAAGGTACAGTGTGGATGTCTAAGCATAAATAACCCTAGCCCAAGTGAGGGTTTTCTACTAGTCTGGTTACACATACAACGTATGACGGGGGTGCTAGGTCAAGTTCCAAAATAACTATATTAACAGATAATAAAAGGAATAACAATTCCTACAATCTGGCATACTACACAATGAAATAAACTATCATGCATAGTCCTACATCAGTAGAAATACTGTACAGTCCATAAAACTTGGAGATAAGGCCACCCACCTCGATTTGCCACCAATTGCTCGTAGACACTTGTAATTGGCCTCCACGCGATCCGCACGCAAAAT
This sequence comes from Tillandsia leiboldiana, assembly GCA_029204045.2. Classification (NCBI taxonomy): domain Eukaryota; kingdom Viridiplantae; phylum Streptophyta; class Magnoliopsida; order Poales; family Bromeliaceae; genus Tillandsia; species Tillandsia leiboldiana. The sequence goes on along the minus strand of CM055071.1, from coordinate 6,032,929 downwards.
GAGGCACGCCGTCGGAGTCCGCACGCAAAACGGAGCACGCCGCCGGAGTCCGCACCAAAAACGGAGCCTGCACGTGAAACGGTGCACGGTGCCGGAGTCCGCACGCAAAACGGTGCACAGTGCCGGAATCCGCACGCAAAACGGAGTCCGCACGCAAAACGGTGCACGGTGCCGGAGTCCGCACGCAAAACGGTGCACGGTGCCAGGATCCGCACGCAAAACGGAGTCCGCACGCAAAACGGTGCACAGTGCCGGAGTCCGCACGCAAAACGGTGCACGGTGCCAGGATCCGCACGCAAAACGGAGTCCGCACGCAAAACGGTGCACGGTGCCGGAGTCCGCACGCAAAACGGTGCACGGTGCCCAACACAAAAAAGAGCAAGAGGGTTAATTACAGTCCAAAAGATCGCCCCAAAAACTGTACAAAAATACAGTAAAACAACACACGGGACCTACCCGACTGCGCCGCCGTCGCCGCAACGCCCCCATCGGAAGCCTCGCGCGCTCCACGAGGCCCGCGACGCGAAACGCCAACTCCCACAACCTCCTCCCTCACTCCCTCTCGCTCTCGGGTGCAAAGAAAGAAAGAAAGGGAAGAAGGTGGCTTGCGGGGAGGAAGAAGAAGAGGAAAAAGAGGGAGAGGGGAGAAGGCGGGTCCACGGTGCACCGGTCCACGGTGCACCGGCCGGTCCACCGCACCCGCCCGGGTGCACCAGGCCCAGGCAAGGAGGTGCGCGGCCACGTGGCCGTATCCCCGCACGCCACGCGGGCGCGCAGCTCACGCGCCACACGGGCGCGTGACACGCTGCCGCCCGCAGGCGCGGGACACGGCCGCGTGACACGGGCGCGCCCACGTGCTCCCGCGCGGGCGCCAACGGGGGGCCACCACGTGGCGGCCCCTGCGCTGACACGCGCAGGCGCGCGTTCCCAACGCGCGCCAGCTGCGCGCCTTGAGCTACCTCGGGATCCGCGCTGTCGCCTCGCCTCGGGAAACGTGCCGCGCTCCTCGAAAAACGTGTAAAATATCCGGGCTCCAAAACAAACAAGTAAATAGTCCATTCTTAGCGATTTCGCGCGCTGAATCCAAAAACGATGTCCATTTCTCCAAATTCTCACCCGAAAATTTGCCGAATGCCCACTCGATCCGATTTTCGCGCCGGGTCCATTTTTAAAGTCCGATTTGCCCAATTCCAACTCTAAAAATTCCCGAAGGCGACCGGAGAGGTAAACTTTTATCCGGACTTCACCCGGAGTCTAATTTTGACATCTGATTCGCGCGAAATCACTTCTAAACACCCGACTGGTCCTCCAACATCCCACGGGGTCTCACATTAAGCCCGAAGTCCACCACTTGTGTCCAATTTGCGCGCAACCCACGCAGGCCTCCAGTGATGCAAGCAAATCCCAAATTGCATCACAAATCCATTTCTGGGCCCCCAACACGCGCACCAACACCCCCAACGGCGACCGAAAGCTGCCCAACAACCAGCAACCCTACGCGGGGGATTCCAGGACCTCACAAAGGTGCTAGACCAATTAAGTCTAGGACTAACTTGGTTTCTTTATATTCACGGTTAATGGCCCGAAACTGCTCTTCAATCGATGGTGCATAAGTGGATACGATGGTTCCGGCAACAGTGGAGAATCGGCTACTCCAACAACGGTTATGCCACATGGCTGAGCGCTTTCCCTTTTCGTTAGGAAAGACGAACCCCACACGGCTCCCCTTCACGAGGATGGTCTACGGAGCGACACTTTTCAGGTAATACCGACGGTGGGATTACCCGCTTTCCGAGAGGCGAGCGACATTACCAGTTGGGTGGAGCGAGAATTGGCCGTTGCGTGCACCCGGCAGAAGGATCATGAGCCTGCCGGGGGCCGAAAACGACCCGTCTTATCCCGGGGATGACTTTCCCAATGGGAGCCGACCACCAGGGTATCCGAAGACGCCGCAAGGAACCTGAAGCACATCAGACAAGGGAACCGATCCGTCATGGAGTATCAACGAGTATTCGTAAGGCTGGCCAGTTGTGTTTCCTTTGTCATAAGGGATGAAGCTCACAAAGCCTGCATCTTCGTAGACGGATTGCGGAGCAATATTTTCGAAGTTGTGCAAGCAGCGGATCTTCACACCTTCCAGAAAGTGGTGGACAGGGCCACCATAGTGGAGCGCGGATTTGCGGTGATGCGCGCCCGACGAGAGGACTCGGAGTACAACAAGGATAAGAAACGACCCCAGCCCTTCTCCGGAAGGGGATTTTGTAATACTCGGGAAATTTGAGTTGGTATAAAGAGTAAAAATTCATGTGTGCAGGTGGGTGAGGAAACAATTTTAACCTTAGTGGTTTGTATACCGGTGTGCGGTTGGCACAGTTTCCGAAGCACAACTTTCACCTTACCGATTCGAGTCTGATCTCAGAAATCTGAGACCTCCAGTGCGACCGTCTCATCGAATTGAGTGAAAATGGTATGGACCGCTTGCTGATCCGACGGTCGGATCGTCCTGAAATCAGCAAGGAAACTAGTAGGACCCGCGACTTAAATGAATAGTAACACCCTGATTTATCTCCTCCCGCTAGCCAACGTCGGCCGATTGACTATCTGTATTCCGAATCTGACGAACCAGGTAATCGATTTAAATGGCGTCGTTGTTCTGAGCACAGTGGCGCTGACTAAATTTCCGTTTGACGAGCCTGAAGCATCGTAAAGCGTGCAGAACTGTTTATTTTACCGTAAAGGATGGATTTTAAAAATATAGGGGATCGAATGCGGCAAACCAAAATCACTACTTTATTGATTTCGTCGAGCCAGACATCGTGGTGGTGTCCGTTTTTAAGTTTAACGACCCGGGGGTCTCGAAAAGCGGCGAAAAATGGTGTTTTTGCATTAGAGTCCCCGCATTTTATGTGCGGAATCCAATGGGATTCTTTGGAGAGGGGCCTATGTGTGAGTTAAAGCCCCTACAATAGGACCCGTTTCTAGATGAGGATAGTGGAAAGCAAGATCTATCCTTGCTTTCGGTTTGGTTGACGAGGGAAGCAACCGATGGGCTCGGGTCCGCCGCCAACCACATCTGGGAGCGTCCTCGGCCACCTGAGAGGCAGATCGGAGAGCCCCGACGGCCAGAACCGCCGCGCGCCGCCGGGCCATCATTCTCTTCTCCCTCGAGTCCGACGAGGTGAGCACTTTTCTTTATGGTTTCTTCGGCAACTTGAGCCCCGGCAGTCGGTTACTGACACCAAGAGGGTGATCTGGGTCAATTCCCGAGGCCTGGGGACCTCGGGTTGCCGGCGGGTGAAACATGGGTCGCCGGAACCCTAATTTCTTGGCCGAAGTTGAACGAGTCACCTCCGGAGCTCCGGTGCCGGATCTAAGTTGATGGGCTTTCTCTGCTGGTCCACAGGACGACCCCCACGAAGTTTGGTGGGCTTTGGTGCAATGTGGAACGCAGGGGAGCAAACCCTAGTTCGGGTCATCTACTTCACGACTTATCTTCACCTCCGACTGCCGCCGTCGCTCCTCCAACGCCTGCCGACCCTGGTAAGCTTTCTGACACCCTAAGCTTTCCTCCTAAACCCTTGCATGCGACCCATGCAGCCTCGATCCCTAGTTGCCATTAATGGCCCTTTAAAGCATCTTCTTCTTCTTCCTCTGTTGGGGGAGCTCAGGGAGCCCCCAAGCTTGCGCGGTTGAGGTGTGTTCCACTTCTGGGAGTCCGAGAAGGGCCGTGCTCACCTTAGTTTGAAGGATGACCGAGAGGCTTGAGGGCTCGGCCAATTTGACCTCTGTCAGGGAAGGTGCGGGTTTGTCCTTGCTCCAGCAACTGCACCAGCCGTGCTGCTACCTCCCTCAGGTGAGCACTACCTTTTCCTGTGATTGCTTAGCTTGATGCTCATAGTAGACTTCAGTTTGATCATTTATAATATTAGTTGTAGCATGGTTGCGTATTGGGCCTTAAGTATTTTTGGGCCAACTTTATAGGTGGACCTTGTGCTAGCCCAAGCCAGTGAGCACGAGCTTCGTCTCATCATAACGGACGCGCTGAAACTTACGGCGTTGTCTCTGGATTCCTGGATATAGAGAACGAGATGTTTTTGTATTAAAGTTTAGTAAATGTATGTTATTTAGAATAGTTTTTGGACTAAGTTGCAATTGTAGCATGCCGGCTGTCTTTAGACAGTATTGACACGCCATCAGTCTTTTTGTTAGAAGCCCGTAGGCTTCCTTTGAGCGGAAAAAAGATATCGACCCGTAAATCGGCAAAATCGTCGATTTTACGGTTTCCGGTGTGAGTTTCGTGCGTTTCGGTGAAAAATATCTGTTAGTGATTGTTGTTAGTTGCCTCTGGGTATCCCCGACACTGTCATGGCAAGTCCAATGATTTTAGTTTTTCGTCGGGAGACTCCAAAGCCAAAATGGGCTTTCCGGAAGTTTCACGGGTATTTGTGGCAACACTTTGACACAGAGACTTACGTTTTGGTCCCTGTCTACTCGAACATCAAAATTATGATGTCTAGGGTCAGCTGGTGTAGTTGGTGGTATTTGGATATTTGTAGACCGCTGGCGGGTCAGGTTTAGTGTTTCAATGGATTTTCGGGAATTTCGGTTTGAGCCTAGTTTTGGCTATGTTCCCCGTGTTAGCAATATTTTATTGCAGTGCTGTCGGGATGGGTATTAGTGAGTCTATTTCTGATCACAGGTTCTGTTCAGGGCCTAGCAGTTCAACACCAGTCTCCCAGTAGTCTAGCGGGAGTTCGGGATAGGCCTACATTCAAGGGGTTCGTTCGACTTACTTAGAGGTGGGTTTTCATTCTGAGGTTTAGTGTCGGGATTTGAAAACTATAAACATATCTCAGTTACTCGTCTAACTGTGCTAATATTTGGTGTTCTCTATGGTTCATTATTATTGGTTTCGTTTTGTGTACCTAGTTATGATGCTCGAGGCTGCAGCACGCGCACCCGCGGTTTGGCCACCGCAAGGGTGCGCTTTTCCGAAAAAGTTGTCTATGACCCGTGTACCCCACGAGGTGACGTAGTGGGGGCCCCCCTGGGCGAGGGGGGCTAGAGGCTCCAAGGTGTGAGCGGTGCGACCCGTCGAGGTAGGCGCCCGGCGTGGTTTACCGATGTAGTTGCTCGGTGGTGTACCGATGTAGTTGCTCGGTGGTGTACCGATGTGGTTGCTCGGTGGTGTACGTACTCGGTGGGGTTGCCGGGACAGGTGTCCGGATTAGGTTATGCAGGTGTCGTGTTTTGCCCGTTGGGGATGGTGGTTGCTCTGGATGGTTCTCACGGTCTGCTTTAGTTACAATTTTTCCTGCTTTCCATCTTTATATCTTGTGTCGCTGACTTCCCACTCCGTGACAGGTTCTTTCAGGGGTGAGAGCTAGGGCGACGGTGTGGCCGTGGCAGGAGCATCTTTTTGGTCCTTCGAGGCCATAAACTGTGTTTACTTCCTTCATGCACATTTTCATTACCTGTTAGTAGCCATTGTGTGGATTTCGATACCCTTGTGGGGTCGGTGTGGATGTTGGGATGTTTCCTCTTACTTATGTGGATGGTTGATGTTATTCTTCTCCTGTTTGGCCGTTTTCGAACTACAAAAGAAAAGGAAAAAAAAAAAAAAAGAATTGCAAAAACTGTTTTAAAATATGGGTGTCGTGTGGGCACCGTTTTGAAAACCCTAGGGATTTATGAATTTCGAAAACTGTTTTAAAAACCTGGGTGCCGTGTGGGCACCGCTTTTAAAACTTGTGGATTTATCCTTTCAAATCAGTCGGCCTCGTGAATTCTTTAGTCTTGCGCGTTCATGTTAGTAAACTGCTGTGATTAAATGATTGTTGTAACTGCGACGCTGTGCATATACAGAGGAGACTCCGCCTATTTGCGGGGTGAATCTGTGTATGCGGCGGGTCTGGGCACGCACCGGGGAGAAAGGACTTTCAAAAAAAAAAGTATATGCAAATTTAAATCTTTTCGTTGATTACCTTCCGCTTAATGAAACCCCCGGGGCGTGACAGATTAAGATTGTATCAGAGACTTTCTTTAACCACAGCAGTCGGTGTCCGACATCCACAAAGATACCTCACATAGCTACTAATCAATGAAATGAGCATGACATAGAAGCTTAGAACGCGAGTGATCGGGGGGGGGGGGGGGGGGGGGGGGGGGGGGGGGGGGGGGGATAGTGTGGGTCCCTTTCCTCGATAGTTGGTTGAGTGCTATGCTAGCGGAGTCTAGAGCTGACTTGTGATCTGTGTGTGTACGGGTTAAGTTTTGTTTCTCGGTTTAGCTCGGTTGTCGTGCTTGTGTAGTCATGTTGTTTTGGAGGCTAGGGTCGAGGCCGGCTGCCACCGGGGTCTTGATGGTTACTGGGAATCAATGGATTAAGCAACCAGCACGGGACACGGTGTGCCTGCTGACGGTGTTCATGCACTTGGTGCGGCTGTTAACACAGCAGATCGTTGCGCCGGCTTTTGTTTTCAGAACCCCTTCCTCTGCCAACGTTTTGGTCGTCGTTAGTAACGGTGACTGGTGGTAGTGTAATCCGCCGGTGTTTGTTAGGGTGTCGGCCGTTTGTCGGTTGTTACAGTGTCTGCTGGGTTGTCGGTCGTGGGCAACCGGGTAGCCTCTCGTCTAAATTGGTACCTCTTTGGTCTGTGGGTGTTAGGTTACAGAAGATTACAGCAGATAGTCGGTCGATTCTTTTTGCACCATGGGCAAGGTATGGGTGGGAATGAGGACTTTTCCCCTACGGTTGTTACCCATAGTTCGGCTTTTTACTGTAGACCACTGCGATGGTGGCAGAAATCGTCGAGATGGGGTCTTGGGGTTCTCCTTTGGGTAGAGAAAGAGACACCGGGGCTAGCAAATCTTGTTCGTTGGGGCTCGATTTTGGTTGAGTGGACCTGGGAGCTTAGAGTGCTCCTGTTTGGGAAGGTGACCGTTTGGTCTTGGGGGTAGTTTTTGAGTTTCGGCTCTGGGTTTGCTTGGGGCGAGTGTGAGTAAACGAGATCGGTTGACTACCCAGTGTGCCGGCATTGGTCTTTCGGCGCGAATACCCGAAACACATCTCTCTCTCTTTGGGGTAGACCTTGGGGTGGGTCTTAGAGCGAAAACCCAGCCTTGGTTTTGACCGTCGCCTCGTGGGACGGACTGTCGGAGAGGGCAATTTGGGATGGTGGTTATGCTCCGAGCTAGTGGCCCGGGTTGGTGACGGGTGGAAGCGGCCCGCGTTGGTGACGGTGGAGGTGGTCCGTGTTGGTGACGGGTGGAAGTGGCCCGCATTGGTGACGGGTGGGTCGTTGTTCTCAAAGGAGGGCTACTTGTAGGCAGTGACCCGGCTGGTTTGGTTGGCACAACCTAGAGTTCGTAAGGGTATTAAGGTGGTTTCTCCCCCTCTTTTGTTGTCGGGTTAGTTTGGGCATTTAAGGGTCCGTCGGTCCGGGTTTGGTGGTAGGACCGGGGTAACCTCGACACATCGCGAGACTTTGGTCGCTGACTGCTCAGCACCGTCAGAGGTGGTCCGCGAACCGGTGGCATCATAGCAGGGAACTCCAAGTCGAGGGAGCAGGCTTACTCAGGTTAGTTTTCGATCAAGAGGGACGGAACGGTAGGGTAGCCGGGCGGGTTGAGCCCATCGGTTGTCTGAAATCTTAGGGCGGTTCAACCCGGTAATTTCCCGTTCAGGGTTACCACCGAGTTTCGCCAAGAGATATATGATGTTTCGCGTGTCATCGCTTCGGGGATGGATTTTTGAATGCCCCAACGGTGTTCAGGGGTATGATGAACAGAATGTTCAGACCCTTCTTGGATCAACTCGCATACAGACGAGGAGCGTTTACGAATGACCTTGCAGACTCTCAGGGACCAGAGGAGGGTAGGCCAAACTCAAAAGGTGTGAGTTTGGGCATCGCGAGGTGGGGCTTTTTGGGACGGCTAAAAGTCAGGAGAGCTTCGAAGAACGCAAGGTTAGGCCAACACGGGCACCCACGCATGCACTACCGACACCGGGTGAGGATTTTGAGGTGTGGTGGTGCATCACGGAACGGACTTGGAAGTGTGTTAAGGAAACAGAGGAAGGTAAGGCCTATACGACCAAGCAACTCAAGGAATGATTCGTCAAATCAAGATCACCCTGGAAAGACAAGTGGAGCAGTCGATGCCTGGAGTGGTAAGTGTCAGACGGGGAGACATATCGGTACCGCGATCACGCAGTAGGACGGATCAACAGCAGACTTTTGGTGGTTTAAATTGACAAGGGATGTGGCACAACTCGTGGCTCGCTATTGGGAGTCATCGAATAAAGGCCGAACATCGGCGCCCGGCGGGGGAAACGGCAATCTCCCCTAGCGCCAGAGAGAAATGAGAGGATCACGAGGGGGCGCGAAGCCATTTGGGAGCGCAAGTCGGGCATGCTTGGGCCCTTTCCCCTACTTATGGGATTCCTGGTGTGTTTAAGTTTCGAGGACACTTCTTTTGAAGTGTGAGTGATGTAATACTCGGGAAATTTGAGTTGGTATAAAGAGTAAAAATTCATGTGTGCAGGTGGGTGAGGGAAACATTTTAACCTTAGTGGTTTGTATACCGGTGTGCGGTTGGCACAAGTTTCCGAAGCACAACTTTCACCTTACCGATCCGAGTCTGATGCTCGGAAATCTGAGACCTCCAGTGCGACCGGTCTCATCGAATCGAGTGAAAATGGTATGGACCCGCTTGCTGATCCGACGGTTGGATCGTCCTGAAATCAGCAAGGGAAACTAGTGGGACCCGCGACTTACGTGAATAGTAACACCCTGATTGATCTTCTCCCGCTAGCCAACGTCGGCCGATCGACTGTCTGAAGTCCGAATCTGACGAACCAGGTAGTCGATTTAAATGGCGTCGTCATTCTGAGCGCAGTGGCGCTGACCAAATTCCCGTTTGACGAGCCTGAAGCATCGTAAAGCGTGCAGAACTGTTTATTTTACCGTATAGGAAGGATTTTAAAATTATAGGGGATCGAATGCGGCAAACCAAAATCACTACTCTATTGTTTTCGTCGAGCCGGACGTCGTGGTGGTGTCCGTTTTTAAGTTTGACGACCTGGGGGCCTCAAAAAGCGTGAAAAGCGATGAAAAACGGTGTTTTTGCATAAGAGTCCCCGCATTTTATGTGCGGAATCCAATGGGATTCTTTGGAGAGGGGCCTATGTGTGAGTTAAAGCCCCTGCAATAGGACCCTTTCTAGATGAGGATAGTGGAGGGGCTTCGTAGCATTTTGTGCATAGGTATACAAGTTTTTGGACCTAAGTTGCCCTAGCTCGGATCCATCGCACCCAGCCGCACCTGAGGAAACTTCTCGACCTCCTCTACCCCTGCTCCGACGGCTGCACCTGCAGCGCCGCCGGCCGCCACCACCCCTCGCCGGGAAAGCAAGATCTATCCTTGCTTTCGGTTTGGTTGACAAGGGAAGCAACCGATGGGCTCGGGTCCGCTCCCAACCACATCTGGGAGCGTCCTCGGCCACCTGAGAGGCAGATCGGAGAGCCCCGACGCCCAGAACCGCCGCGCGCCGCCGGGCCATCATCCTCTTCTCCCTCGAGTCCGACGAGGTGAGCACTTTTTCTTTATGGTTTCTTCGGCAACTTGAGCCCCGGCAGTCAGTTACTGACACCAAGAGGGTGATCTGGGTCAATTCCCGAGGCCTGGGGACCCCGGGTTGTCGGCGGGAAACAAGGGTCGCCGGAACCCTAATTTCTTGGCCGAAGTTGAACGCGTCGCCTCCGGAGCTCCGGTGCCGGATCTAAGTTGATGGGCTTTCTCTGCTGGTCCACAGGAGAGCCCCCACGAAGTTTGGTGGGCTTTGGTGCAGTGTGGAACGCGGGGGAGCAAACCCTAGTTCGGGTCATCTTCTTCACGACTTATCTTCACCTCCGACTGCCGCCGTCGCTTCTCCGCCCGGCCGACCCTGGTAAGCTTTCTGACACCCTAAGATTTCCTCCTAAACCCTTGCATGCGACCCATGCAGCCTCGATCCCGAGTTGCCATTAATGGCCCTCTAAAGCATCTTCTTCTTCTTCCTCGGTTGGGGAGCTCAGGGAGCCCCAAGCTTGCGCGGTTGAGGTGTGTTCCACTTCTGGGAGTCCAAGAAGGCCGTGCTCACCTTAGTTTGAAGGATGACCGAGAGGCTTGAGGGCTCGGCCAAGTTGAGCTCCATCAGGGAAGGTGCGGGTTTGTCCTTGCTCCAGCAACTGCAACAGCCGTGCTGCTACCTCCCTCAGGTGAGCACCACCTTCCTGTCATTGCTTAGCTTGATGCTCACAGTAGACTTCAGTTTGATCATGTATAATATTAGTTGTAGCATGGTTGCTTATTGGGCCTTAAGTATTTTTGGGCCAACTTTATAGGTGGGCCTTGTGCTGGCCCAAGCCAGTGAGCACGAGCTTCTTCTCGTCATAACGGACGCGCTGAAACTTACGGCGTTGTCTCTGGATTCCTGGATATAGAGAACGAGACGTTTTTTGTATTAAAGTTTAGTAAAAGTATGCTATTTAGAATAGTTTTTGGACTAAGTTGCAATTGTAGCGTGCCGGCTGTCTTTAGACAGTATTGACCGTCTAGTCTTTTTGTTAGAAGCCCGTAGGCTTCCGTTGAGCGGAAAAAAGATATCGACCCGTAAATCGGCAAAATCGTCGGTTTTACGGTTTCCGGCGTGAGTTTCGTGCGTTTCGGTGAAAAAGATCAGTTAGTGATTGTTGATAGTTGCCTCTGGGTATCCCCGACACTATCATGGCTAGTCCAATGATTTTAGTTTTTCGTCGGGAGACTCCAAAGCCAAAATGGCTTTCCGGGAGTTTCGCGGGTATTTGTGGCAACACTTTGACACAGAGATTTACGTTTTGGTCCCTGTCTACCCGAACATTAAAATTATGATGTCTAGGGTCAGCTGGTGTAGTTGGTGGTTTTTGGATATTTGTAGACCGCTGGCGGGTCAGGTTTAGTGTTTCAATGGATTTCCGGGAATTTCGGTTTGAGCCTAGTTTTGGCTAAGTTCCCCGTGTTAGCAATATGTTATTGCAGTGCTGTCGGGATGGGTATGAGTGAGTCTATTCTGATCACAGTTTCTGTTCAGGGCCCAAGTTCAACACCAGTCTCCCAGTAGTCTAGCGGGAGTTCGGGATCGGCCTACATTCAGGGGTTTCGTTCGACTGACTTCGAGGTGGGTTTTCATTCTGAGGTTTAGTGTCGGGATTTGAAAACTGTAAACATATCTCAATTACTCGTCTAACTGTGCTAATATTTGGTGATCTCTATGGTCATTATATTGGTTTCGTTGTGTGTACCTGGTTACGATGCGAGGCTGCAGCACGCGCACCCGCGGTTTGGCCACCGCAAGGGTGCTTTTCCGAAAAAGTGGTCTATGACCCGTGTACCCCACGAGGTGACGTATTGGGGCCGAGGGGGGCTAGAGGCGCCAAGGTGTGAACGGTGCGACCCGTCGAGGTAGGCGCCTGGTGTGGTT
>CM055071.1:5978794-6021330 GCA_029204045.2 Tillandsia leiboldiana | reverse complement strand
TCATGAGCCTGCAGGGGGCCGAAAACGACCGTCTTATCCCGGGATGACTTTCCCAATGGGAGCCGACCACCGGGTATCCGAAGACGCCGCAAGGAACCTGAAGCACATCAGACAAGGGAACCGATCCGTCATGGAGTATCACGAGTATTCGTAAGGCTGCCATTGTGTTTCCTTTGTCATAAGGGATGACGCTCACAAAGCCCTGCATCTTCGAGACGGATTGCGGAGCAATATTTGAAGTTGTGCAAGCAGCGGATCTTCACACCTTCCAGAAAGTGGTGGACAGGGCCACCATAGTGGAGCGCGGATTTGCGGTGATGCGCGCCGACGAGAGGACTGGAGTACAAAAGGATAAGAACGACCCAAGCCCTTCTCCGGAAGGGGATTTTGTAATACTCGGGAAATTTGCGTTGGTATAAGAGTAAAAATTCATGTGTGCAGGTGGGTGAGGAAACAATTTTACCTTAGTGGTTTGTATACGGTGTGCGGTTGGCACAGTTTCCGAAGCACAACTTTCACCACCGATTCGAGTCTGATCTCAAGAAATCTGAGACCTCCAGTGCGACCGTCTCATCGAATTGAGTGAAAATGGTATGGACCGCTTGCTGATCCGACGTGTCGGATCGGTCCTGAAATCAGCAAGGAAACTAGTAGGACCCGCGACTTAAATGAATAGTAACACCTGATTTATCTCCTCCCGCTAGCCAACGTCGGCCGATTGACTATCTGTATCCGAATCTGACGAACCAGGTAATCGATTTAAATGGCGTCGTTGTTCTGAGCACAGTGGCGCTGACTAAATTTCCGTTTGACGAGCCTGAAGCATCGTAAAGCGTGCAGAACTGTTTATTTACCGTAAAGGATGGATTTTAAAAATATAGGGGATCGAATGCGGCAAACCAAAATCACTACTTTATTGTTTCGTCGAGCCAGACATCGTGGTGGTGTCCGTTTTTAAGTTTAACGACCCGGGGTCTCGAAAAAGCGGCGAAAAATGGTGTTTTTGCATTAGAGTTCCCGCATTTTATGTGCGGAATCCAATGGGATTCTTTGGAGAGGGGCTATGTGTGAGTTAAAGCCCCTACAATAGGACCCGCCGCCAGATGAGGATAGTGGAAAGCAAGATCTATCCTTGCTTTCGGTTTGGTTGACAAGGGAAGCAACCGATGGGCTCGGGTCCGCCCCAACCACATATGGGAGCGTCCTCGGCCACCTGAGAGGCAGATCGGAGAGCCCCGACGCCCAGAACCGCCGCGCGCCGCCGGGCCATCATCTCTTCTCCCTCGAGTTCGACGAGGTGAGCACTTTTCTTTATGGTTTCTTCGGAAACTTGAGCCCCGGCAGTCGGTTACTGACACCAAGAGGGTGATCTGGGTCAATTCCCGAGGCCTGGGGACCCCAGGTTGCCGGCGGGTGAAACATGGGTCGCCGGAACCCTAATTTCTTGGCCGAAGTTGAACGCGTCGCCTCCGGAGCTCCGGTGCCGGATCTAAGTTGATGGGCTTTCTCTGCTGGTCCACAGGAGGGCCCCCACGAAGTTTGGTGGGCTTTGGTGCAATGTGGAACGCAGGGGAGCAAACCCTAGTTCGGGTCATCTACTTCACGACTTATCTTCACCTCCGACTGCCGCCGTCGCTCCTCCGACGCCGGCCGACCCTGGTAAGCTTTCTAACACCCTAAGCTTTCCTCCTAAACCCTTGCATGCGACCCATGCAGCCTCGATCCCGAGTTGCCATTAATGGCCCTCTAAAGCATCTTCTTCTTCTTCCTCGGTTGGGGGAGCTCAGGGAGCCCCCAAGCTTGCGCGGTTGAGGTGTGTTCCACTTCTGGGAGTCCAAGAAGGGCCGTGCTCACCTTAGTTTGAAGGATGACCGAGAGGCTTGAGGGCTCGGCCAAGTTGAGCTCTGTCAGGGAAGGTGCGGGTTTGTCCTTGCTCCAACAACTGCACCAGCCGAGCTGCTACCTCCCTCAGTTGAGCACTACCTTTTCCTGTCATTGCTTAGCTTGATGCTCACAGTAGACTTCAGTTTGATCATGTATAATATTAGTTGTAGCTTGGTTGTATTGGGCCTTAAGTATTTTTGGGCCAACTTTATAGGTGGGCCTTGTGCTGGCCCAAGCCAGTGAGCACGAGCTTCGTCTCGTCATAACGGACGCGCTGAAACTAACGGCGTTGTCTCTGGATTCCTGGATATAGAGAACGAGACGTTTTTGTATTAAAGTTTAGTAAAAGTATGCTATTTAGAATAGTTTTTGGACTAAGTTGCAATTGTAGCGTGCCGGCTGTCTTTAGACAGTATTGACACGCCGTCAGTCTTTTTGTTAGAAGCCCGTAGGCTTCCGTTGAGCGGAAAAAAAATATCGACCCGTAAATCGGTAAAATCGTCGTTTTACGGTTTCCGGCGTGAGTTTCGTGCGTTTCGGTGAAAAAGATCAGTTAGTGATTGTTGATAGTTGCCTCTGGGTATCCCCGACACTGTCATGGCTAGTCCAATGATTTTAGTTTTTCGTCGGGAGACTCCAAAGCCAAAATGGGCTTTCCGGGAGTTTCGCGGGTAATTGTGGCAACACTTTGACACAGAGATTTACGTTTTGGTCCCTGTCTACCCGAACATCAAAATTATGATGTCTAGGGTCAGCTGGTGTAGTTGGTGGTTTTGGATATTTGTAGACCGCTGGCGGGTCAGGTTTAGTGTTTCAATGGATTTTCGGGAATTTCGGTTTGAGCCTAGTTTTGGCTAAGTTCCCCGTGTTAGCAATATTTTATTGCAGTGCTGTCGGGATGGGTATGAGTGAGTCTATTTCTGATCACAGGTTCTGTTCAGGGCCCAGCAGTCCAACACCAGTCTCCCAGTAGTCTAGCGGGAGTTCGGGATCGGCCTACATTCAGGGGTTCGTTCGACTGACTTCGAGGTGGGTTTTCATTCTGAGGTTTAGTGTCGGGATTTGAAAACTATAAACATATCTCATTACTCGTCTAACTGTGCTAATATTTGGTGATCTCTATGGTTCATTATTATTGGTTTCGTTTTGTGTACCTGGTTACGATGCTCGAGGCTGCAGCACGCGCACCCGCGGTTTGGCCACCGCAAGGGTGCGCTTTTCCGAAAAAGTTGTCTATGACCCGTGTACCCCACGAGGTGACGTAGTGGGGGCCCCCTGGGCGATGGGGGCTAGAGGCGCCAAGGTGTGAGCGGTGCGACCCGTCGAGGTAGGCGCCTGGCGTGGTTTACCGATGTAGTTGCTAGGTGGTGTACCGATGTAGTTGCTCGGTGGTGTACCGATGTAGTTGCTCGGTGGTGTAGGTACTCGGTGGGGTTGCCGGGACAGGTGTCCGGATTAGGTTATGCAGGGGTCGTGTTTTGCCGTTGGGGATGGTGGTTGCTCTGGATGGTTCTCACGGTCTGTTTTAGTTACATTTTTCCTGCATTCCATCTTATATCTTGTGTCGCTGACTTCCCACTCCGTGACAGGTTCTTCAGGGGTGAGAGCTAGGGCGTCGGTGTGGCCGTGGCAGGAGCATCTTTTTGGTCATTCGAGGCCATAAACTGTATTTTCTTCATTCATGCACATTTTCATTACCTGTTAGTAGCTACTGTGTGGATTTCGATACCCTTGTGGGGTCGGTGTGGATGTTGGGATGTTTCCTCTTACTTATGTGGATGGTTGATGTTGTTCTTCTCCTGTTTGGCCGTTTTCGAACTACAAAAGAAAAAGAAAAAAAAAAAAAAAAGAATTGCGAAAACTGTTTTAAAATCTGGGTGTCGTGTGGGCACCGTTTTGAAAACCCTAGGGATTTATGAATTTCGAAAACTGTTTTAAAAACCTGGGTGCCGTGTGGGCACCGCTTTTAAAACTTGTGGATTTATCCTTTCAAATCAGTCGGCCTCGTGAATTCTTTAGTCTTGCGCGTTCATGTTAGTAAACTGCCGTGATTGAATGACTGTTGTAAGCGACGCCGTGCATATACAGAGGAGACTCCGCCCGTTTGCGGGGTGAATCTGTGTATGCGGCGGGTCTGGGCACGCACCGGGGAGAAAGGACTTTCAAAAAAAAATGTATACGCAAATTTAAATCTTTTCCTTGATTACCTTCCGCTTAATGAAACCCCCGGGGCGTGACAGATTAAGATTGTATCAGAGACTTTCTTTAACCACAGCAGTCGAGTGTCCGACATCCACAAGATACCTCACATAGCTACTAATCAATGAAATGAGCATGACATAGAAGCTTAGAACGCGATGTGATCGGGGGGGGGGGGGGGGGGGGGGGGGGGGGGGGATAGGTGTGGGTCCCTTTCCTCGATAGTTGGTTGAGTGCTATTGCTAGCGGAGTCTAGAGCTGACTTGTGATCTGTGTGTGTTACGGGTTAAGTTTTGTTTCTCGGTTTAGCTCGGTTGTCGTGCTTGTGTAGTCATGTTGTTTTGGAGGCTAGGGTCGAGGGCCGGCTGCCACCGGGGTTCTTGATGGTTACTGGGAATCAATGGATTAAGCAACCAGCACGGGACACGGTGTGCCTGCTGACGGTGTTCATGCACTTGGTGCGGCTGGTTAACACAGCAGATCGTTTGCGCCGGCTTTTGTTTTCAGAACCCCTTCCTCTGCCAACGTTTTGGTCGTCGTTAGTAACGGTGACTGGTGGTAGTGTAATCCGCCGGTGTTTGTTAGGGTGTCGGCCGTTTGTCGGTTGTTACAGTGTCTGCTGGGTTGTCGGTCGTGGGCAACCGGGTAGCCTCTCGTCTAAATTGGTACCTCTTTGGTCTGTGGGTGTTAGGTTACAGAAGATTACAGCAGATAGTCGGTCGATTCTTTTTGCACCATGGGCAAGGTATGGGTGGGAATGAGGACTTTTCCCCTACGGTTGTTACCCATAGTTCGGCTTTTTACTGTAGACACTGCGATGGTGGCAGAAATCGTCGAGATGGGGTCTTGGGGTTCTCCTTTGGGTAGAGAAAGGAGACCACCGGGGCTAGCAAATCTTGTTCGTTTGGGCTCGATTTTGGTTGAGTGGACCTGGAGCTTAGAGTGCTCCTGTTTGGGAAGGTGACCGTTTGGTCTTGGGGGTAGTTTTTGAGTTTCGGCTCTGGGTTTGCTTGGGGCGAGTGTGAGTAAACGAGATCGGTTGACTACCCAGTGTGCCGGCATTGGTCTTTTCGGCGCGAATACCCGAAACACATCTCTCTCTCTTTGGGGTAGACCTTGGGGTGGGTCTTAGAGCGAAAACCCAGCCTTGGTTTTGACCGTCGCCTCGGTGGGACGGACTGTCGGAGAGGGCAATTTGGGATGGTGGTTATGCTCCGAGCTAGTGGCCCGGGTTGGTGACGGGTGGAAGCGGCCCGCGTTGGTGACGGGTGGAGGTGGTCCGTGTTGGTGACGGGTGGAAGTGGCCCGCATTGGTGACGGGTGGGTTCGTTGTTCTCAAAGGAGGGCTACTTGTAGGCAGTGACCCGGCTGGTTTGGTTGGCACAACCTAGAGTTCGTAAGGGTATTAATGTGGTTTCTCCCCCTCTTTTGTTGTCGGGTTAGTTTGGGCATTTAAGGGTCCGTCGGTCCGGGTTTGGTGGTAGGACCGGGGTACCTCGACACATCGCGAGACTTTGGTCGCTGACTGCTCAGCACCGTCAGAGGTGGTCCGCGAACCGGTGGCATCATAGCAGGGAACTCCAAGTCGAGGAGCAGGCTTACTCAGGTTAGTTTCGATCAAGAGGGACGGAACGGTAGGGTAGCCGGGCGGGTTGAGCCCATCGGTTGTCTGAAATCTTAGGGCGGTTCAACCCGGTAATTTCCCGTTCAGGGTTACCACCGAGTTTCGCCAAGAGATATATGATGTTTCGCGTGTCATCGCTTCGGGGATGGATTTTTGAATGCCCCAACGGTGTTCAGGGGTATGATGAACAGAATGTTCAGACCCTTCTTGGATCAACTCGCATACAGACGAGGAGCGTTTACGAATGACCTTGCAGACTCTCAGGGACCAGAGAGGGTAGGCCAAACTCAAAAGGTGTGAGTTTGGGCATCGCGAGGTGGGCTTTTTGGGACGGCTAAAAGTCAGGAGAGCTTCGAAGAACGCAAGGTTAGGCCAACACGGGCACCCACGCATGCACTACCGACACCGGGTGAGGATTTTGAGGTGTGGTGGTGCATCACGGAACGGACTTGGAAGTGTGTTAAGGAAACAGAGGAAGGTAAGGCCTATACGACCAAGCAACTCAAGGAATGATTCGTCAAATCAAGATCACCCTGGAAAGACAAGTGGAGCAGTCGATGCCTGGAGTGGTAAGTGTCAGACGGGAGACATATCGGTAACCGCGATCACGCAGTAGGACGGATCAACAGCAGACTTTTGGTGGTTTAAATTGACAAGGGATGTGGCACAACTCGTGGCTCGCTATTGGGGTCATCGAATAAAGGCCGAACATCGGCGCCCGGCGGGGGAAACGGCAATCTCCCCTAGCGCCAGAGAGAAATGAGAGGATCACGAGGGGGCGCGAAGCCATTTGGGAGCGCAAGTCGGGCATGCTTGGGCCCTTTCCCCTACTTATGGGATTCCTGGTGTGTTTAAGTTTCGAGGACACTTCTTTTGAAGTGTGAGTGATGTAATACTCGGGAAATTTGAGTTGGTATAAAGAGTAAAAATTCATGTGTGCAGGTGGGTGAGGAAACAATTTTAACCTTAGTGGTTTGTATACCGGTGTGCGGTTGGCACAGTTTCCGAAGCACAACTTTCACCTTACCGATCCGAGTCTGATCTCGGAAATCTGAGACCTCCAGTGCGACCGTCTCATCGAATCGAGTGAAAATGGTATGGACCGCTTGCTGATCCGACGGTTGGATCGTCCTGAAATCAGCAAGGAAACTAGTGGGACCCGCGACTTACGTGAATAGTAACACCCTGATTGATCTTCTCCCGCTAGCCAACGTCGGCCGATCGACTGTCTGAAGTCCGAATCTGACGAACCAGGTAGTCGATTTAAATGGCATCGTTATTCTGAGCGCAGTGGCGCCGACCAAATTTCTGTTTGACGAGCCTGAAGCATCGTAAAGCGTGCAGAACTATTTATTTTACCGTATAGGAAGGATTTTAAAATTATAGGGGATCGAATGCGGCAAACCAAAATCACTACTCTATTGATTTCGTCGAGCCGGACGTCGTGGTGGTGTCCGTTTTTTAAGTTTGACAACCCGGGGGCATCGAAAAGCGTGAAAAGCGATGAAAAATGGTGTTTTTGCATAAGAGTCCCCGCATTTTATGTGCGGAATCCAATGGGATTCTTTGGAGAGGGGCCTACGTGTGAGTTAAAGCCCCTGCAATAGGACTCATTTCTAGATGAGGATAGTGGAGGGGCTTCTTAGCATTTTGTGCATAGGTATACAAGTTTTGGACCTAGGTTGCCCAAGCTCGGATCCATCGCACCCAGCCGCACCTGAGGAAACTTCTCGACCCCCTCTACCCCTGCTCCGACGGTTGCACCTGCAGCGCCGCCGGCCGCCACCACCCCTCGCCGGGAAAGTAAGATCTATCCTTGCTTTCGGTTTGGTTGACGAGGGAAGCAATCGATGGGCTCGGGTCCGCCCCCAACCACATCTGGGAGCGTCCTCGGCCACCTGAGAGGCAGATTGGAGAGCCCCGACGCCCAGAACCGCCGCGCGCCGCCGGGCCATCATCCTCTTCTCCCTCGAGTCCGACGAGGTGAGCACTTTTTCTTTATGGTTTCTTCGGCAACTTGAGCCCTGGCAGTCGGTTACTGACACCAAGAGGGTGATCTGGGTCAATTCCCGAGGCCTGGGGACCCCGGGTTGCCGGCGGGTGAAACATGGGTCATCGGAACCCTAATTTCTTGGCCGAAGTTGAACGCATTGCCTCCGGAGCTCCGGTGCCGGATCTAAGTTGATGGGCTTTCTCTGCTGGTCCACAGGAGGGCCCCCACGAAGTTTGGTGGGCTTTGGTGCAGTGTGGAACGCGGGGGAGCAAACCCTAGTTCGGGTCATCTTCTTCACGACTTATCTTCACCTCCGACTGCCGCCGTCGCTTCTCCGACGCCGGCCGACCCTGGTAAGCTTTCTGACACCCTAAGATTTCCTCCTAAACCCTTGCATGAGACCCATGCAGCCTCGATCCCGAGTTGACATTAATGGCCCTCTAAAGTATCTTCTTCTTCTTCCTCGGTTAGGGGAGCTCAGGGAGCCCCCAAGCTTGCATGGTTGAGGTGTGTTCCACTTCTGGGAGTCCGAGAAGGGCCGTGCTCACCTTAGTTTGAAGGATGACCGAGAGGCTTGAGGGCTCGGCCAAGTTGAGCTCTGTCAGGGAAGGTGCGGGTTTGTCCTTGCCCCAGCAACTGCAACAGCCGTGCTGCTACATCCCTCAGGTGAGCACTACCTTTTCCTGTCATTGCTTAGCTTGATGCTCACAGTAGACTTCAGTTTGATCATGTATAATATTAGTTATAGCATGGTTGCGTATTGGGCCTTAAGTATTTTTGGGCCAACTTTATAGGTGGGCCTTGTGCTGGCCCAAGCCAGTGAGCACGAGCTTCGTCTCGTCATAACGGACGCACTGAAACTTACGACGTTGTCTCTGGATTCCTGGATATAAAGAACGAGACATTTTTGTATTAAAGTTTAGTAAATTTATGCTATTTAGAATAGTTTTTGGACTAAGTTGCAATTGTAGCGTGCCGGCTGTCTTTAGACAGTATTGACACGCTGTCTAGTCTTTTTGTCAGAAGCCCGTAGGCTTCCGTTGAGCGGAAAAAAGATATCGACCCGTAAATCGGCAAAATCGTCGATTTTACGGTTTCCGGCATGAGTTTCGTGCGTTTCGGTGAAAAATATCGGTTAGTGATTGTTGTTAGTTGCATCTGGGTATCCCCGACACTGTCATGGCTACTCCAATGATTTTAGTTTTTTGTCGGGAGACTCCAAAGCCAAAATGGGCTTTTCGGGAGTTTCGCGGGTATTTGTGGCAACACTTTGACACAGAGACTTACATTTTGGTCCCTGTCTACCCGAACATCAAAATTATGATGTCTAGGGTCAGCTGGTGTAGTTGGTGGTATTTGGATATTTGTAGACCGCTGGCGAGTCAGGTTTAGTGTTTCAATGGATTTCCGGGAATTTCGGTTTGAGCCTAGTTTTGGCTAAGTTCCCCGTGTTTGCAATATGTTATTGCAGTGCTGTCGGGATGGGTTTGAGTGAGTCTATTTATGATCACAGTTTCTGTTCAGAGCCTAGCAGTTCAACACTAGTCTCCCAGTAGTCTAGCGGTAGTTCGGGATCGGCCTACATTCAGGGGGTTCGTTCGACTGACTTCGAGGTGGGTTTTCATTCTGAGGTTTAGTGCCGGGATTTGAAAACTGTAAACATATCTCAATTACTCGTCTAACTGTGCTAATATTTGGTGATCTCTATGGTTCATTATTATTGGTTTCGTTTTGTGTACCTGGTTATGATGCTCGAGGCTGCAGCACGCGCACCCGCGGTTTGGCCACCGCAAGGGTTTGCTTTTCCGAAAAATTGTTCTATGACCCGTGTACCCCACGAGGTGACGTATTGGGGGCGAGGGGGGCTAGAGGCGCCAAGGTGTGAACGGTGCGACCCGTCGAGGTAGGCGCCTGGTGTGGTTTACCGATGTAGTTGCTCGGTGGTGTACCGATGTAGTTGCTCGGTGGTGTACCGATGTGTTTGCTCGGTGGTGTAGGTAATCGGTGGGGTTGCCGGGACAGGTGTCCGGATTAGGTTATGCAGGGGTCGTGTTTTGCCCGTTGGGGAGGGCGGTTGCTCTGGATGGTTCTCACGGTCTGCTTTAGTTACAGTTTTTCCTGCTTTCCATCTTTATATCTTGTGTCGCTGACTTCCCACTCCGTGACAGGTTCTTTCAGGGGTGAGAGCTAGGGCGACGGTGAGGCCGTGGCAGGAGCATCTTTTTGGTCCTTCGAGGCCATAAACTGTGTTTACTTCCTTCAAGCACATTTTCATTACCTGTTAGTAGCTATTGTGTGGATTTCGATACCCTTGTGGGGTCGGTGTGGATGTTGGGATGTTTCCTCTTACTTATGTGGATGGTTGATGTTATTCTTCTCCTGTTTGGCCGTTTTTGAACTACAAAAGAAAAAGAAAAAAAAAAAAGAAAATGAATTGCGAAAACTGTTTTAAAATCTGGGTGTCGTGTGGGCACCGTTTTGAAAACCCTGGGGATTTATGAATTTCGAAAACTGTTTTAAAAACCTGGGTGCCGTGTGGGCACCGCTTTTAAAACTTGTGGATTTATCCTCTCAAATCAGTCGGCCTCGTGAATTCTTTAGTCTTGCGCGTTCATGTTAGTAAACTGCTGTGATTAAATGATTATTGTAACTGTGATGCCGTGCATATACAGAGGAGACTCCGCCCGTTTGCGGGGTGAATCTGTATATGCGGCGGGTCTGGGCACGCACCGGGGAGAAAGGACTTTCAAAAAAAAAAGTATATGCAAATTTAAATCTTTTCATTGATTACCTTCCGCTTAATGAAACCCCCGGGGCGTGACAGATTTTCTAGCGGGGACTGGCCATACGTCATCTGCAGAGAAGCACCCCGGGGGATTATTTGTTTCCGGAAGCACGACCATTGCTTTTGATGTGACAAACTGGGACAGTTCCGCTTAAACTGCCCCGAACCCGGGAACAATTTTTCGGAATCACGACACGGATGAGAGGTCTTATGCGACGACACGACAAAGGACTCACTACCCGAGGGAAGTAGTAGCAGGAAAGACCCCTTACGATGAGTAATATTGGTCTTGACCCCAGGAGGACCCTTGGAAGCAAATACTTTGTACATTCCTGCCCAATAAGGTTGGGAAGACTCAGTTGTCTTTGGTGTTGGCTATTTATCTATGGGTTAAATAGGCTCAGCTTTCTGCCTCGAGACAATAGGCCCAAGAGACTAATAAGTTGAGTTGGGTGAGCCCAAAAAGTTGAGTAGAGGCTACGGTCCACAATAGACCTAACGGCAAGAGGCCCAACAGTAGACCCAACGACCAGGTGGGTTGAGTCCGGTCGAGATCCGTGGCGCTGTGTCTGTACGCTTTAAGTGTATTGGTTGCGTATCTCTAAAAGCTCGAGCTTTTGGGATTAGTGTTTGGCGCCCACGATCCGACATTTGGGACTCAGTGGTGTCACCGCTAAGAGAATTCGAGGGGATACTCGAAAGGGATTGGCTTACTAAGTATCAGGTGCTAGTCGATTGCGAGAAACCGAGCGTGCCGTCTAGGGGCACACCCGTTCTGTTCGTACGGAAGAAGGACGGGAGTCTACGATTGTGCATCGACAATCGGGGAATAGATAAGGTCATAGTAAAGAACAAATACCCCTCACCTCGGATTGATGACCTATTCGACCAACTACCAGGAGCGACGGCGTCCACAAAGATTGATCTACAGTCCGACTATCGCCAGTTTAGAGTCCGGAGTGATGACATACTGAAAACAGTCTTTCGAACTCGGTATGGTCATTACGAGTTTACGGTTATACCGTTTGGACTCATGGTCGCTCCGGCGGTATTCATGAATATGAGGAACAGGATCTTGGAACCTTTCTAAACCAGTTTGTAGTAGTCTCTATAAATGTCATCCCGATCTACGCTCGCATAGACAAAGAGCACGAGGAACACTTGTGAGTGATCCTCCGGACCCTCCGGGACTAGAGATCGTATGCCAAACTCGAGAGTTGTGAGTTTTGGCTCTGCGAGGTAAACTTGTTGGGACACATAGTCCCAGCGTCGGGAATAGCGGAGGACCCAAGAAAGGTAGATTCCGTGACCAACTAGGCCCGGCTAATAACGGTGACAGAAATCTGAAGCTTCCTAGGACTGGCGGGGTACTACAGACGCTCCGTGGAAGGCTTCTCAAAGATGTTGGGTTATGTATAATATGGATCTAAATAGGGAAAAAAATACCTAGAGGGGGGTGAATAGGTGTAAACAATAAACACTCAAAAATCTTTGCGTAATAAAAATGTGATGATCCGGAATTCTACAGGGCTTTTACTGTGTCACCGGCAGCTTCTGGAGGCCTACGGGGCATGTCGGCGGTGTTCGTGCGCCAATTTGGACACAAGTGATTGACTCCGGGCTTAAAGTGGATCACGTGGGTAATCAGGGAACCCCGTCGGATGTTTATAGGTGTTTTCGCGCAAATCGGATATCAGATTTGGACTCGGCATGAAATTCGGATTGAAAATGCCTTTTCGGGAGCCTCCGGCGATTTATTGGATGGGAATTTGGCGAAGCGGACGTCAAATTCGGGTTCAGCGCGCGAAAACGGTCAAGATGGACTATCTGCTGGATTTTTCTGAGCTTCGGGTACTGTTCACCGCCGGAACAGTAACTCCGGCGATCGCCGGCGGCGGCGGCGGCGGCGGGCAGCGTCGGCGGGCGGCGGCGCGGCCTCGGGCAGGCGGAACGGCGGCGGCACAGGGCGCGGGCAGCGCGCGGGCGCGCGGGCAGGCGCGCGGTCCACGCGGCCGTCGTGCACCAAGGCGGGGGCACGTGGCATCACCCCATAGGCCGGCTCACAGCTCACGGTCTACGGAGCATGATGGTTGGGTTTTGGTTCACGGTGCACCGGAGTGGACACGTGGCAGGTTACCATTGGTTCGGCTTACGGAGGCTCGTGCACCGGGTGCAGCGGTCAGTGGCAGGGACACGTGGCGCTTCCCTTTTGGCTGGTCAACTGTGCGGGCAGGAGGGGCAGCTGGCGCGGGCAGGCGCGCAGGCGCGACGGTACTGTTGTCGGGGACGCGTGTCGACTCCCGGGGTTGGCCGCGTGGCGCAGCAGGAGTGGAGGATTTGGGCTGTCGCCTGTTCGGGCGACACGTGGCGGGCGCTGAGGCGGGTCGGACGGACCGCGGATCCCGTCCGACGGCGCGCCTTGGGCCGGGCCGCACTGTGCGCGCCCGAAAGTCTTGGGCCGGGCCGCACTGTGCGCGCCCGGAAACTTCCGGGCGCCCGAAAATTGGGACCTGGATGGCATTTTGCTATTTGTTTGGGAGGCCTATTTAAACATCCCGAGCTCCTTTCTTCTCACTTTTTCCACCATTTCCGAGCCTCCTCTCACCAAGGTGTCTTCAGCAAAGTTGTTCCCCTTCGAGTTCTACATCTTCTGGAGGATTTCCAAGATTTGTGGTGGCACACACTCCGAGGTTTGGATTTTACGGCGCGGCGCGACGCTCGTTCCCTTGTGATTCCCATCGTCGCATTTCAGTGCACGGACTCTCCCGAGCTACCCCGGCACTCTTTTTCAGCGATTCTTGCGCCATCGTCTTCACGACAGGTAGGGCTACGTTTTCCGTGTTTGCTGGTTTTTTCCCATCCCGAGGTTTTCATGGGTTTTTCGGATCATCTTGTGACCTCATTTTGCTGTGATGGAGTTTTGGACAGCGGTTCGGTATTTCGGCGATATCTCCGCAACCAGACATCGGATTGAGGTGATTCAAAAGGCAATTTGCATCTACGCATCGCAAGGAGTCTCTCTGAATTTTCTTGGATTTTTCTGGAATTTTTCCCGAAGGTGAGAAACCCCTTTTTACAGAACTTTGTAGCACAGTTTTGGGTGGAAGTATTGTTCGGGGTAGTTCTCTTGTCGATTTTGGATCTCAGCGTAGAAAACTCGTGTGGGAACGTGCAGGTACTCGTTTCGACCGGTTCGTCGCGAGGATCGTGACGGTATTTTTCCTGGAATTTCTCGAGCAGATCTCGCAGGTGGAAAAGGCAAAACTGTGGACTGATTGTATTTGGGACAGATTTTGGTGTGAGCATGGTGGATTAATTGTGCTTGTTCTTTTGGGGTATTTTTGTGCAGCACCGTGGTGATCGTTGAGACCGGGCGCGGACTTCGCTGTTGGGATCAGGGTTTAGCGCTCGAGGTGGGTGGTTGCTTTACTCCTCTTTTCTGATATACCCACTAGGAATATTAGAGTGATCCCCTTTATTGGACATGTTGAATGGTCACCTAATGGACATGCATGCTTAACTAGATAATTGTGAGCCTATCATATGGAAAACATTATATTGGAAACTTGACATGTTGGAACTTATACATGCTTCATGGACATCGTTTTAGCATTTAACCTTGCATAAGGGGGGGATGTACTTTCATATTGTGATATTGTGAGGCGTCTTGTGGGAGGGTACCACTTGAGGATTTTTGGACAGGCATAGGTGGATGATTCATGTGAGGGTGATTAGCAGGTTATGGACATGTGCGGTTGGATTATGATTTAGCATGATGATTACACCCAGGTGGAGTTATTACTTGATACACATGATGAACCACTATTTGTCACTCCCCTTCTTTCTTCCATGAGGAGATAGGCTTGATTTCAGGGATATCTAGTTAGACCATTTCTGGTCGCTACACTATATGTTGGGACTGCCTTGGGAGGAACCCTATTGTCTCTTCTTCCCCCTATTCCTTAGGCAGGCGGCTATTTGTTGCTCGGGTTTGAGCAGGGATCGGCATAGTGTAGCCGGGGCTTGAATTTTAGCTTTTGGGGTATTGCGGCTATTGCAGATAGTAGGTGGTTGACCGGATGTCGGACCTGGGTCAGGATTGTCATTGTGGGTGTGGTTGTTAACCCTCCATCTTTTGATTACCCGCTAGGCATTTGAGTAGCTTCTTTGATTAAAAGGATAAATGCACTTTATGTGTGGCAATGGCAGGCTTATTGTGATTAAACAGATATTGTTAGAACTTGCTTGATTGGGGATTATGATTGTAGGACAGTAACATCATGTTAAAAGGTAAGGCTAATCAATAATTGTGGGCTTTGGGTATGTGGCATAGGCAGGCACAGGCTATCTCATATTTACTATTCTCATACTGTTCTATACATGCTCTAACATTATAAAGGTTATCGACATCTGTTTATTTTTATATCATCTTGGGACATTTGCATGCTTGTATGGTCACCTAGTTAGGCCACCTTTTTCTGCTACACTATCATGCTGGAATTGACTTAGGAGAAACCATGCTTTTCTCTTCTTTTATTTATATTCGGGGGATAGTGCGCTCGGGTTCGAGCAGGGACTGGGATAGTGTAGTCAGACAGTTGTGGGCTTTGGGACAGGCAGGCTGTGAGGGCCGGGCATTGCGGCAACCGCGGATCTTTGGCGGTTGACCGGACAGTGGTTATTGCATCAGATTGGGATAGAGGATTTGGATTTCTTTTAGTGGATGGGTTTTCCACCGTGATCAGAGTCATGATCCAGTCCTGCTGATTTGGTACTTGTTACCCAGGCATTATACTCGTGTGGGTCGCTCCCCTCGAGTGCCACTCCGGAGTGTGCGTTTTTACAGGCTTCGAGTCTTCGAGACTCCCTTTTCCTATCGGTGTTATGCGTAGGCGGGCATACCCGATTTGGCAGGCAGAGCAGGCAGTACCAGTGCTTACTGGTGTATCGATTGGGTCTAGACAGGCAGGCGTTGACATTCTGATGCATACATTCAGCTATTCTTTTAGCTCAGTTTTTAGAGGCATTCTAGTGGTAGCTTTTCATCAGGAGTCATACTCGTTGCATACCACCTTTATTCCTTTTGCCTCTGGTAGACCTAGTGGGCGTGTCAGAGTTGAGGTTTTACCCACTAGGGGAGGCTACTGGTTTACTAGTAGTCTCACCCCCATTCTTCTTTCCTCTTTTGCTTCTCCCTTGTTTTGCAGTGTTTTATGCGGGTGCTACTGGGCTTACAGTGGCGGGTCGAGGAGAGAGGACGGCCGAGTAGGTAGATCTCGAGGCAGGATGAGCATGTTAGCTGGATTGTTGGTGTACCCATGTTTCCTCAGACGGTAGTACCTTTACTTTGGGACTGGCTTTTGCCAGCAGGTTGTATTTATTTTGGTGAGCTGGGAGAGACAGATGTATCATTTATACAGATGTATTGTATTTTATTTCCAGCTTCAGTCTGAGATGTATTAATTTTAGTTCAGCTCTGTTTTTATTGCTCTTTTATTATATCTCTTTTATCTGAGCAGGTTACTGGCGCTTCGTGTACACGGAAAATACCGTGTGCACGGCGGATCTGTGGACGGGCCCGGGTTCTGGTTTACACCCGGGGCGTGACAGATTAAGTTGGTATCAGAGCTTAGGGATAGGTCGGTTGGGACTTAGGAAACCCTAGGCTTTTAGCAGACCCTAGGATGATAGGACGCGAGAGACGCGACACCTTGCGAAAGTCGGC
Source organism: Tillandsia leiboldiana (assembly GCA_029204045.2). Taxonomy (NCBI): domain Eukaryota; kingdom Viridiplantae; phylum Streptophyta; class Magnoliopsida; order Poales; family Bromeliaceae; genus Tillandsia; species Tillandsia leiboldiana. The sequence goes on along the minus strand of CM055071.1, from coordinate 6,005,120 downwards.
GATTTATTTGTTTTACTCTTCCTGTGAGTGAAGAGGGATCGACATACTCTATTTCTGTGGGACAGTATGTTGGCTGCAGACAACATAAGGTTACAGAAATAGAAGGATGTCTTTGACTTTCGCTAGATTGGGTCGAGTGTTTGGGGTGTGCTGATTTGCGGTTTGTCGTGGCGAGCGGTGTCTCCCCGACGTTGGGCCTTGACCCGGGCGCACCTTGGTGCGGCAGTTGGGTCTGAGCTAGTTGTTTCAGGCCGGATACCGGATTAGAGTCAGAGGACTCGGGACCCTGATGACAGGATTGTCAGAGGCTTATCAGCGGCAGAGTGAGCGGGCATCTGGTTTTGAGTGACACAGTTGTCGGAGCAGCGGGCAGCTCGACAGTGCTTCTTTCTGTGACCACCCGGTTGCAGTATCCTCAGGGGCGGGGATTTTTGTAGTACTGAGGGAGTGAGTAGCCCTCCGTGCCAATGGTTAGTGCCGAGGCGCCGAGGCAGGGTGGATTGTTGACAGCGGATGAGCTATGGGACACCATTGATCAGTTAAGCCAGTTTTGGCAGATAAACCACCCCGATTCATAGGATTAAGTTTGGAGCCTCTTGGGGTAGAATCGTGGTTGGTGGTGATGGAAAGACTGCTTGAGAGCCTCTTGGTGTCAAAAGGATTTACGCAGTTACTGAACTACGCGCTCTATGATTTAGGGGACAAGGCGCATAGGATATGCTTGACTGTGAGTGGATTGCGCCAGGATGCCCTTCCGTGTATTCGGACCCTCTTTTGCAGGTTTTAGATTTTGGGGTGCTTTGATAGTGGAGGCATTGGGTATGGCGCGTAGCATTGCAGTTCCGTTGGATAGGGGTCTGCCGCCAGAGGCGAGTTCTGGATAGAGGCGCTTGGCGCTAGGTATTGGTGGACAGGTCGGCCGGCAAGGACATTTTCGTTTCCCTTCCAGGATGGTGGATATCCTTTTGGATGGATTATGTAAAGCTTACCCCAGGGGGATGTTACCCTTGGTGATCGATAACATGCATGTTTGGGGTACAACATATGTGATTGAGGGGTGAGCTTAGTAAGGGTAATTGTATAAGGAATTGCATGAATTGATGGTGCTTTGTCGTATGACGATGATATCCAGGTGGATTCCTGAGACGTCAGAGGTTGGGTGGACCCCGATGACAGCATCGGCCCATTTTTCAGAGTGGTGCAGCGGTAGCGTGGATTGGCTGTCTGCGAGAGACCACATTCGTCGCCTCAGTGTGAGCAGGGACAGGGGTCGAGCTCCCTTTGTGATTGGTCTAGATATGTTTGGCAGGCTGAGCGACGACCACTTGCATCGAGAGGATGAATTTGTGCCGCCCGGTTGGAGGGCGCCACGGTAGTGGATCGAGTGTCGCCGGTGTGATTTCATCACAGCAGTCAGAGTTAGAGCATGTTGCAGTCCGGCATGGGCTAGAGGCAGAGTTGTTGCCCCGTGCACTAGAGGTACAGGTTACTGTTGGTATTGTGCAGGTGGGGAAGGCTTGTGGATCATATCCAGTGCAGTAGAGGCCGTAAGTTATGCCGGCAGACTTATTGGTATTTGTGGCCGTTCGGTGTTTAGACCCAGTGCTTGGGACTGGTTGGCATAGTGCCACTGGATGTTTCACTGCTGAGAGAAAGGACCTTGTTTTCTGCGAGGCAGACAATAGAAGGCTTGTTTTGTTGCGACTGTTTGGGTACTCAGGTTACAGCGATAGTGTGAGAGGTGCCTACGGCGGCACCGGGACGTAAGGATATTCTTGTTGCCGTGAGATCCCGGGTGTGATTCCACCTGAGCCGATGATGATGCCGCCGGTTAGGGAGATTGTGATTTCGATTGACGTGGTTCTGGGAACTGCGCCTACCTCGATAGCACCTCGTTAAATATCATTTGTAGAGCTGTGAGAGCTGTGGGCATAGGTGCGTGGACCTGATGGATAGAGGGTTTGTTGGACCTAGTGCCGCGTCGTTGATACACGACTGTGAGAGTTCTTTGTGAGTGGAGCCCAGGCAGGTCCGGGTATTATTTAGGACCTTTTGGATGGAGTTATACTCCGGCAGATGTTCGATTATGATGCCTGCATCAATTTGGAACTACAGCTGAGTATCTCGCCAAGATGACGTTCAGGACACGCTAGGGGCATTATGAGTACAGTGAGGCCAATGGAATGACTAATGCCTTATTACCTTTAAGATTGAGGAATTCTGTGTTCCAGTTGGGCTTGAACGGATTGATAGCGGCATTTTTCAGGGATATCTTGGCTTTTACCCCTCCCTGAGTGATTTAGAGCTTGTGAAGCATTTATAGATGCTGTGGCAAGGTCTGTGAGGATAAGGTTTTATGCTAAATGGTTTTGGTACAAGTTTCATCTTTGAGAGCACATCTTCCTGGATTACGTATTTAGCCGCGGGGGCGGCGGTGGAAGTCCAGTCCAAATAGATGCTATTTGAGGATAGGCTGCGGCTGAGCAATCTACTCGTGTGGTCTGGTTTTGACAGTGACCGGGTGAGAACCCCTGCTTGTTAGGGCCCCTTTCCTGTGCGGGTGCTTGTGTGGATGTGTTTCGGGTGCCCTGGTTGAGTCGGCTCTAGAGGGTGATTTTAGTGCGTGTTGCACTGGCTGTTCGTTCTTTTCCCCCAGGCTTTTGATGGAGTCCCTGAGGTTTTTTCTGCGTCTTCGCTCAGGAGTGTTGTGTTTTGAACTCCTCGCCCGTGATTGACTCACTTCTTTGGAGCCCTGCGAGAGTTTGGAGTACGAGGGACGCTCGTTGCGAATTCCGGCTCGTGAGATGAGGGAATTGCGCGATCGGGCTATGCCGTACTGGTTGTTGCTGTTATTGTTGCTGAGGAGTAATCACGGGGAGTGATAGGCGACTTGAGAGCGGGAGACGGCGGTGTTGAGTACTTACCCCTGGTTTCTGAGACTCGTTGAGAGTTGCTTTAGTTTCGAGGACGAAACTTTCTTTTAGTGGGGGAGGATGTGATGATCCGGAATTCTACAGGGCTTTTACTGTGTCACCGGCAGCTTCTGGAGGCCTACGGGGCATGTCGGCGGTGTTCGTGCGCCAATTTGGACACAAGTGATTGACTCCGGGCTTAAAGTGGATCACGTGGGTAATCAGGGAACCCCGTCGGATGTTTATAGGTGTTTTCGCGCAAATCGGATATCAGATTTGGACTCGGCACGAAATTCGGATTGAAAATGCCTTTTCGGGAGCCTCCGGCGATTTATTGGATGGGAATTTGGCGAAGCGGACGTCAAATTCGGGTTCAGCGCGCGAAAACGGTCAAGATGGACTATCTGCTGGATTTTTCTGAGCTTCGGGTACTGTTCACCGCCGGAACAGTAACTCCGGCGATCGCCGGCGGCGGCGGCGGCGGCGGGCAGCGTCGGCGGGCGGCGGCGCGGCCTCGGGCAGGCGGAACGGCGGCGGCACAGGGCGCGGGCAGCGCGCGGGCGCGCGGGCAGGCGCGCGGTCCACGCGGCCGTCGTGCACCAAGGCGGGGGCACGTGGCATCACCCCATAGGCCGGCTCACAGCTCACGGTCTACGGAGCATGATGGTTGGGTTTTGGTTCACGGTGCACCGGAGTGGACACGTGGCAGGTTACCATTGGTTCGGCTTACGGAGGCTCGTGCACCGGGTGCAGCGGTCAGTGGCAGGGACACGTGGCGCTTCCCTTTTGGCTGGTCAACTGTGCGGGCAGGAGGGGCAGCTGGCGCGGGCAGGCGCGCAGGCGCGACGGTACTGTTGTCGGGGACGCGTGTCGACTCCCGGGGTTGGCCGCGTGGCGCAGCAGGAGTGGAGGATTTGGGCTGTCGCCTGTTCGGGCGACACGTGGCGGGCGCTGAGGCGGGTCGGACGGACCGCGGATCCCGTCCGACGGCGCGCCTTGGGCCGGGCCGCACTGTGCGCGCCCGAAAGTCTTGGGCCGGGCCGCACTGTGCGCGCCCGGAAACTTCCGGGCGCCCGAAAATTGGGACCCGGATGGCATTTTGCTATTTGTTTGGGAGGCCTATTTAAACAGCCCGAGCTCCTTTCTTCTCACTTTTTCCACCATTTCCGAGCCTCCTCTCACCAAGGTGTCTTCAGCAAAGTTGTTCCCCTTCGAGTTCTACATCTTCTGGAGGATTTCCAAGATTTGTGGTGGCACACACTCCGAGGTTTGGATTTTACGGCGCGGCGCGACGCTCGTTCCCTTGTGATTCCCTTCGTCGCATTTCAGTGCACGGACTCTCCCGAGCTACCCCGGCACTCTTTTTCAGCGATTCTTGCGCCATCGTCTTCACGACAGGTAGGGCTACGTTTTCCGTGTTTGCTGGTTTTTTCCCATCCCGAGGTTTTCATGGGTTTTTCGGATCATCTTGTGACCTCATTTTGCTGTGATGGAGTTTTGGACAGCGGTTCGGTATTTCGGCGATATCTCCGCAACCAGACATCGGATTGAGGTGATTCAAAAGGCAATTTGCATCTACGCATCGCAAGGAGTCTCTCTGAATTTTCTTGGATTTTTCTGGAATTTTTCCCGAAGGTGAGAAACCCCTTTTTACAGAACTTTGTAGCACAGTTTTGGGTGGAAGTATTGTTCGGGGTAGTTCTCTTGTCGATTTTGGATCTCAGCGTAGAAAACTCGTGTGGGAACGTGCAGGTACTCGTTTCGACCGGTTCGTCGCGAGGATCGTGACGGTATTTTTCCTGAAATTTCTCGAGCAGATCTCGCAGGTGGAAAAGGCAAAACTGTGGACTGATTGTATTTGGGACAGATTTTGGTGTGAGCATGGTGGATTAATTGTGCTTGTTCTTTTGGGGTATTTTTGTGCAGCACCGTGGTGATCGTTGAGACCGGGCGCGGACTTCGCTGTTGGGATCAGGGTTTAGCGCTCGAGGTGGGTGGTTGCTTTACTCCTCTTTTCTGATATACCCACTAGGAATATTAGAGTGATCCCCTTTATTGGACATGTTGAATGGTCACCTAATGGACATGCATGCTTAACTAGATAATTGTGAGCCTATCATATGGAAAACATTATATTGGAAACTTGACATGTTGGAACTTATACATGCTTCATGGACATCGTTTTAGCATTTAACCTTGCATAAGGGGGGGATGTACTTTCATATTGTGATATTGTGAGGCGTCTTGTGGGAGGGTACCACTTGAGGATTTTTGGACAGGCATAGGTGGATGATTCATGTGAGGGTGATTAGCAGGTTATGGACATGTGCGGTTGGATTATGATTTAGCATGATGATTACACCCAGGTGGAGTTATTACTTGATACACATGATGAACCACTATTTGTCACTCCCCTTCTTTCTTCCATGAGGAGATAGGCTTGATTTCAGGGATATCTAGTTAGACCATTTCTGGTCGCTACACTATATGTTGGGACTGCCTTGGGAGGAACCCTATTGTCTCTTCTTCCCCCTATTCCTTAGGCAGGCGGCTATTTGTTGCTCGGGTTTGAGCAGGGATCGGCATAGTGTAGCCGGGGCTTGAATTTTAGCTTTTGGGGTATTGCGGCTATTGCGGATAGTAGGTGGTTGACCGGATGTCGGACCTGGGTCAGGATTGTCATTATGGGTGTGGTTGTTAACCCTCCATCTTTTGATTACCCGCTAGGCATTTGAGTAGCTTCTTTGATTAAAAGGATAAATGCACTTTATGTGTGGCAATGGCAGGCTTATTGTGATTAAACAGATATTGTTAGAACTTGCTTGATTGGGGATTATGATTGTAGGACAGTAACATCATGTTAAAAGGTAAGGCTAATCAATAATTGTGGCCTTTGGGTATGTGGCATAGGCAGGCACAGGCTATCTCATATTTACTATTCTCATACTGTTCTATACATGCTCTAACATTATAAAGGTTATCGACATCTGTTTATTTTTATATCATCTTGGGACATTTGCATGCTTGTATGGTCACCTAGTTAGGCCACCTTTTTCTGCTACACTATCATGCTGGAATTGACTTAGGAGAAACCATGCTTTTCTCTTCTTTTATTTATATTCGGGGGATAGTGCGCTCGGGTTCGAGCAGGGACTGGGAGAGTGTAGTCAGACAGTTGTGGGCTTTGGGACAGGCAGGCTGTGAGGGCCGGGCATTGCGGCAACCGCGGATCTTTGGCGGTTGACCGGACAGTGGTTATTGCATCAGATTGGGATAGAGGATTTGGATTTCTTTTAGTGGATGGGTTTTCCACCGTGATCAGAGTCATGATCCAGTCCTGCTGATTTGGTACTTGTTACCCAGGCATTATACTCGTGTGGGTCGCTCCCCTCGAGTGCCACTCCGGAGTGTGCGTTTTTACAGGCTTCGAGTCTTCGAGACTCCCTTTTCCTATCGGTGTTATGCGTAGGCGGGCATACCCGATTTGGCAGGCAGAGCAGGCAGTACCAGTGCTTACTGGTGTATCGATTGGGTCTAGACAGGCAGGCGTTGACATTCTGATGCATACATTCAGCTATTCTTTTAGCTCAGTTTTTAGAGGCATTCTAGTGGTAGCTTTTCATCAGGAGTCATACTCGTTGCATACCACCTTTATTCCTTTTGCCTCTGGTAGACCTAGTGGGCGTGTCAGAGTTGAGGTTTTACCCACTAGGGGAGGCTACTGGTTTACTAGTAGTCTCACCCCCATTCTTCTTTCCTCTTTTGCTTCTCCCTTGTTTTGCAGTGTTTTATGCGGGTGCTACTGGGCTTACAGTGGCGGGTCGAGGAGAGAGGACGGTCGAGTAGATAGATCTCGAGGCAGGATGAGCATGTTAGCTGGATTGTTGGTGTACCCATGTTTCCTCAGACGGTAGTACCTTTACTTTGGGACTGGCTTTTGCCAGCAGGTTGTATTTATTTTGGTGAGCTGGGAGAGACAGATGTATCATTTATACAGATGTATTGTATTTTATTTCCAGCTTCAGTCTGAGATGTATTAATTTTAGTTCAGCTCTGTTTTTATTGCTCTTTTATTATATCTCTTTTATCTGAGCAGGTTGCTGGCGCTTCGTGTACACGGAAAATACCGTGTGCACGGCGGATCTGTGGACGGGCCCGGGTTCTGGTTTACACCCGGGGCGTGACAAAAAATCAATGCGGAAAAATAAATAACACGCAGAGATTTTACGTGGAAAACTCCATCACAGCAGTAAATAACCACGGGATCGATAACACGGTGAAATCAACTAAGATTAAACACGTACAAAGGTGATATAACGTACTCACACACGACTCAACCTTTTTCCATACGCTCCGAGTTGATCTTCTCCGCTCGCTCCGCAACGCGCCTCGAATCCACGATTTGCGTCCAACGCCGAATCCACGGCGTCCAACGTCGAATCCACGATGTCTGACCGAATCCACGGTCTCCACCAAATAGTACTTTTCGATCACACGAATCGTACCTCGCTCTGAATCCACGAGAGCGGTAGCACCTTGAATCCACAAGGCCACGCGAATCTGTAGGACCCCCGAACCCCATGCAGCATTTTCCGATGGATCCACTGTTAGAACACCTGTTGTTGGTGTATCTGGCCCATGGTGCATCAATGGGATGCCACAGATGGACCCTGTAAGGTTTTATTAGCTGTGTTGGCTTTCGGCTGGGTTTGCCGAAATTTTGAAAAAGAATTAGGCCAAATAGACAGCGGAAATGGATTCAGCGCGGAAAAACGCTTGAAAATGGCTTTTTGTTTGCCAAATTCTGAGTCCGGATGCCCAAAAACGGACTCCCGGAAAATTTACTGGATTTCTGGTGCATGGGGGAGCCGTGGACCGGCGGGGGAGCCACGTGGCAGGCCCTGATTGGCCGGCGCACGCAGCTGGGTCCACGGAGCACTGGGGTTTGGACCGGGGTGCACCGGGAGGCGCGTGGACCGGCAGGTGTCCACGTGGCAGCGCCTGATTGGGCGGCTCTGGTGCGCTCGGTCTGCGGGAGTGCGCGGGGAGGCGTGGACCGGGGGCGCGCCACGTGGCGGCACCCGGTTGGCGGGCGCATGAGCGCGCGGTCCACGCAGCGCGCGGGGCAGGTGGCCGTACGCGGGGCAGGCGCGGGCGACGCGGGAGGTGCCACGTGGCGCCCGCTGATTCGCGGGCGCCACCTGCCGCGTTGACGCGGGCAGGGACACGTGGCGCTCCCCGTGGCGGCTTGCACGGCTGCGGCGTGTTCGGGGGACACGTGGCGGGCGTCGGCGCGGGTCGGACCAAGCAAGCGTCCGGCCGGATCCCGTGTGCGGGCTGGGCCGGGCCGGGCCGCACTGTGCGCGCCCGAAACCGGCCGGGCCGGGCTGCACTGTAGCCGCCCGAATTCGGGCTGGGCCGCACTGTAGCCGCCCGAATCTGGGCCGGGCTGCACTGTAGCAGCCCGAATCTTGGGCAATTTTGGTATTTCTTCATTTGTTTTTGGGGCCTTTAAATAGCAGCCCGAGCCTCTTTCTTCTCCCCTTTTCTCCTCTTTTCGAGCCTCCTCTGCCCAAGCAACCTTAAGAAGAATTCTTCATCTTCAAGCTCTGGATCCACCTGCAAAGTTTTGGGATTTTATGGGCACGCATCCCGAGGTTCTCTATTTTACGGCGCGGCGCGACGTGGTGGTTCCTGTGTTCTTCTTCGGCGCAGCAGCAGTGTTTTAGCTCCCCTGGTCTACTCCGACGATCTTTTCGAGCGATTTCTTCGCTGCTGGATTCGTAACAGGTGAGGCTACGATTTTGGGTTTCTCGGACATTTTCAGATTTCACGTTTTTCGAGGTGTTTTCTCGTGCTCATTGGGACCCTTTTTGCTGTGAGATTTTGGTGAGGGCAGCACCTTCTTTTGAGGAGATCTTCGCGCACGAGTCTCGGATCAAGACGTGCTTATAGACTTTTTTCATCTACTCGACGCGAGGATCATCGTGGATTTTTCTTGGAATTTTTGGAGACCTTCCCGAAGGTATACACTGTTCCTTTTATCTGTACAAGAGTTTACAGTTGAATGGTTTTGGGATTGTGCGCGCCGATACTGTGGAATTTGTAACTTGGCCTACGGTGCTCGGAATTGGACGTGCAGGTACCCGTTTCGAAGCTATCGACGCGAGGATCGCCGTGGTATTTTTATCAGAATTTTTTGGAGTTCGTTTTACAGGTGAAAATTTCGCAGTAAGTGGACTGTTCCCAGCAGATTTGTAAAACCTGGATTTTATTGGATTTAAAGTGTAACTGTAGCCTTATGTTGTACCAGGAGGGATTGTGGGCTGTGCTGGACCTGTTGGACCTTGAGTGGTTATTTTTCCTGGTTTTCTCAGCTGTACGGCTCCGGACAGTTAGCGTTTTCAGGTGGGTGGCTTGCTTTCAAGATCTATGGATTGTACTCTAATTCTATTGATATAGAATCATGCATGATAGTGATTGGACTTGGGTAGCATGCTAGAGCGTAGGAATTGTTGATCCTTGTTTTATCTGTCGATCTTGTGATCTCTTGCTTCCTACTATCATGTTAAATATTTGTTATATTGGAACCTGACCTAGCACCCCCGTCATATGTTGCATGTGTAACCAGACCAGTAGAAAACCCTCACTTGGGCTAGGGTTATTTATGCTTAGACATCCACACTTTGTGTTTCATTCCTGGACTTAGTGTTATCCTCGCCCGGGTAGTGGGCCGAGCGGTCGGGACTTCTCTATAGTGTGGGATGCATTGCACTCGTGCTTGCGAGCAGAGTGGAGTCTGGTAGATGTAGTGGTTCGCTTGTCTGTATCGGGAACCGTTTGGGGTAAACGGTGGACCCGAGAGATCTTGTTTTCCCCTGTTTGGGCCGTCGCCACTGTGTTAGTGGCAGTAGTTTACTAGTGTTAGCCGGACCTAGAACCCAGAACCCTTTTCGACATATACACGATTTTAGTCTACCAATGTTTTCTTCCAAACATCGAAGGGCCGCTGGAGTCTGTTCTTGTTTGATTGGACAAAGGCATCAGCCCTTCGGGGTTTGGGTAAAACACTTGTTTTCTAACTGTTTTTCTAAAAAGAACTAAAATCATTAAATATGGATTTCTCCCAGATCAAATTAATTTTCAATAACAAATGTCACCTTTTCCGGTAAATCTCCCCACTCGAAAGGATTCGAGTGGTCTGGGTTCTAGGGGTCGTTCCTCTGTCGGGACGAAAGCCACGGGGGCCGAGCCTGGAACCTGTTCTTGTTTGATAGGGTTGTAGGTGTAGGTCCCCCGGGACTTCCGAGCCCCGTTGGTGTCTTCTGCGAGTTGTATTGTGATTATTGCCTTCCCGAACTTTAAGGGATCGGGAACTTCGATAGTCAGAGCCTAGAGTCTGTTCTTGTTTGATAGGGTTCTTAGCACCGGTCTATCGGGTTTCCGAACCCTTATGGTGTCGGTCTTTCTGGAGAGTTTAGTGTTCTTTTGTGGGAGCCGTCTGGTGGACGGTGGCCCCAGCTGTGTGACTTCCAGCTTGGTGTTGTTGGTCGATCTTGTTGATCGTGGTTTGGACTACAGCCTGCATGAGCCATATTTGAGCTCGACAGAGATACGCGGATACTTTCCTCGGTGGGGTCGCTCCCCTCGAGAGCCACTCCGGAGTTGGGCCTGTTACTTGCTATCGCGACTTGTCGACGCCGTCCCTCTGACTGGCCCAGTTCGTGGCAGTCACGGACACCCTACGGTAGACCCGTCCTGTTGAGGATATGTGGCAGTAGGTGGGCGCAGGTTTGACTGGACCCTTTGAGGCAGTCAGTTTAGATTTGGTGAGTTTACTGTGTGTGTTAGTAGATGCATCATGTTTCATCTGTCCCTTTTCTTGAGCATCTAGTTAGAGGCATAGTAGCTGTTGAGTTACTTTTCCAGCCTTTCATTTCAGTTTTATATTGTTACGTTATGCCTCTAGTAGACTTAGTGGGCAGACCGTCGGGCTTGTTGGCGGCACCCACTGAGAACTACTTGGGACGTAGTTCTCACACCCGTCGTGGTGTATTTTCCCACAGGGACTTCTACTCCGGTTCCTGCTGCTCCTGTTGCTGCTTCTTCTGATCGAGGTAAGGGAGTCGCGAGATAGTTCCCCACCAGTCGTCGTCCAGAGAGTAGATGTACCCTTATTACTTTTGAGAGTTCCTGTTGAGAGAACTTTGTAGTGAGGTATAGAGTTGTATTTATTTTCTACTGCTCGAGTGACTTTTGTACTTTTGGTGAGGACTGGTGTTGTATATAGTTTTTATTTCTAGCAGTTTTACTTTCAGCTCTGATATCTGCATAGTATAGATGCTCTTTTGCAGGTTAGTCGCTTCGTCTATACGGGCTTCCCGTATGGGCGGCGGATCTGTTGGCGAGCCCGGGTCGCAGTTTCGACGCCGGGGCGTGACAGATTAGGTGGTATCAGAGCCTAGGTTGTAGGTCATTATGGACTTAGAAACCCTAGGCTTGTGGTTGGACATTAGGATGACTACGTGAGAGTCGTGACTGTTAGCGAGAGTCTTGATTGAGTTTTTACCTCTCCCAAGGGATGGGATGAGTGACTGGCATGTTTATTCTCCTAAGCGATTATGTTGGCTGCAGACAACATAATGCTAGGGAATGGATGACATGTCCTAGACTTTCGCTGGATTGGGTCGTGTGTTGTTTGGTACTGTCCTGATGTTTCCATGTGTGTTGCAGGTGGGCACGATGCCTCCCCGACGCGGGGTGCAGACGCGTTCTCAGCCTTTTCCCTCCGATGAGCCTGGGCAGGAGGAGCCAGCACAGGGTCAGCAGAGTGAGGTGCAGGAGCTTCGGGCTCAGTTGGCCCAGTTGTCTGAGGCGGTGCAGCGCCAGGAGGAGGCTTCTCAGCGCCAGGAGGAGGCTTCTCGGCGCCAGGAGGAGGCCTTTGGTCGGATGATGCTTCTTTTAGAGCAGAGGACGCAGCCTGTGGTAGCACCCCCTGTGTGTTCGCCTGTGCCTTCTTCGCCAGCTGTGGCGCCCCCTGTGGTCCCGTCAGCGCCGGCTATTCCTGTCGAGCCGGTTTCTAGCATACCACCGCCTGGATCGATGGGACCTTTGACTTTGGTTGAGCAGAGTGCGGTGGTGGATCTGTTGATGAGATTCCGCCGGTTTGATCCACCCCGTTTTTCTGGTATGAGTGCTGAGCCGTGGGAGGCAGAGTCTTGGATCACGGCCATGGAGCGTCATTTTGAGAGTTTGTTCGTTGATGATCGATTTCGAGTCTTTTGGCTACACACTACTTGGAGGGCAACGCCGAGGCTTGGTGGCGGCGTGTGCGGCCTGCTGGTCCGCCTGGGACGCAGATTCTTCCTGGGCGGAGTTCCGCAGACTTCTGTTGGGGGCCTTCTTCCTGAGAGTGTTCGCCAGAGATTGGAGGAGCAGCTGAGAAATCTCCGCCAGGGAGATCGGCCCGTGAATGCATACATAGCCGAATACAATCAGCTGTTGGCTAGTATGCCTCACGTGGCCAGGGACGAGTCTCACCGGATCTACATGTTCGAGCGGGGGCTGCGCCGGGATATTTATCAGCTTGTTCGCTCACAGCAGATTACAGACTTTGGAGGCATCGATGGAGCAGGCGTTATATATTGAGTCTAGAGAGGCGGTGATGTCAGAGGTGGCTCTAGCCCCCGTAGTGATTCCTGGGGCGAAGCGCCCAGCACCGGGTGATGAGGGGCAGACGAGCGGGCAGGGACCTCCGAGACCTCCACGATCTCATCCTGAGGGTCGTGGGTTTCGTAGGCGCCGGAGATCTGGTGAGCCCCAGCAGCAGCAGCATCAGCGGTATCGGCAGCAGCGGCAGGAGCTGTCACGCCCCGGGGTCGAACTGCGACCCGGGCTTGCCAACAGATCCGCCGTCTGATACGGAACTGCCGTACAGACGAAGCGTCTATCCTGCAAAAGAGATCTATAGCTAACAAGTATCAGAGCTGAAAGGAAGCTGAAACACTAAGCGGTGAAAAGTCCAAGTACACCAGTCCACTAGCACCCACAACATAAGTACAAAGTGGAAACTAAAAGTACAAGAGACACAACACCGACACCACCGACTCGGGTAGGAGCTAGCCAGCCACGCGCAAACCTCGGTCAGAAAGCTCCGAATGAGCCAAACCTGGAACGGTCGCCTCAGGAACACCTGTCATCACAGCGGGTGTGAGATCTACTGCAACAGTCAGATCTCAGTGGGCACCAAGCTAAAAACCCACGGTACACCCACTCAGTCTGCTGGAGACAAAAACACAGATAGATAGATAGATAGATAGATAGATAGATAGATAACTGGAAATGAATCTATCGCTACATGTCTCAATGCAAATGCTGGAAGTAAGTTCTCAGGTCTCTCTCACGGGAGGCCTGGAAACTACGAACGTCTGCGCCCCCTACAGCCCTTATCAAACAAGAACATGCTGTAGGTTTAGGCGCCCATAGTTTCCCGCCCCCGCACTGGGACTGCTAGAACTCTACAAGACACTAGAAGGCCACCTCAATCCCTTCTAGTAACCACCTGGTGACCTCGGCCAGGGCATAAACTGTCTATCTGGTAACTCAGCCAGTGATATCTGCACATCTGGTAACTCAGCCAGTGATTTATACCCATCTGGTATCTCTGCAGTGGTATCTACTCATCTGGTAACTCAGCCAGTGATTTATACCCATCTGGTAACTCCGCCATGGTATCTACTCATCTGGTAACTCAGCCAGTGATTTATACCCATCTGGTAACTCCGCCAGTGGTATCTACTCATCTGGTAACTCAGCCAGTGATTTATACCCATCTGGTAACTCCGCCAGTGGTATCTACTCATCTGGTAACTCAGCCAGTGATTTAGTACCCATCTGGTAACTCCGCCAGTGGTATCTACTCATCTGGTAACTCACCAGTGATTTATACCCATCTGGTATCTGCCATTGGTAATCTACTCATCTGGTAACTCAGCCAGGTGATTTATTACCCATCTGGTAACTCCGCAGTGGTATCTACTCATCTGGTAACCTCAGCCAGTGATTTATACCAATCTGGTAACTCTGCCAGTACAACTCGTATACTCTAACGATGGCGACTAACACTCATGTCCAAGTCGGAAACGACAACCCTCGACTTGCACGACTGTTCCGCAAATACCTGATAATAAGATACGATACCCTTTGCATTCGGAAGCATAAAGGGCATTCCGTAGTCATTGGGAGAAACCAACCCACCTGCGATCCACCGCGAAAAACCGTGCGCCAAACGGAGGTCCCGATGCGATCCCGCAGCTCCACGGGCAAAACACGCGCCGCCGGCCACGGAGAAGCTAACACTATGCCACAACTGCGAGACAAGAAGAGGAACCGTGATCAGCAAACCGCGGCCGGAAAACCGCGCAAACAAAGGCGAAGGAAAACCCTCCGGCGGCGAAGAGCGTCGGGCGTCGCGCAGAATCCCATCGCGCATCCGCCGCGGCGCATCCGCCGCGGCGTACCGCCGAGCCGCAAACAACGCGGCACAGTGCGGCCCATGGCCGTACTGCCCAAAGAAACCAACCCCACGCGGCAAAGGTCAGCCGCGTGGCCAGCAGCGCCGCGCGGCCCCAAGTCCGCCCGTGCGGCCTGCAGCAGCGCCGCGCGCCTAGCGCGCGGCCTGCAGGGCCGCGGGGCCCAAGGGCCACCCACGCGGCTTGCAGCAGCGCCGCGCGCCTAGCGCGCGGCCTGCAGCAGCGCCGCGCGCCTAGCGCGCGGCCTGCAGGGCCGCGGGGGCCAAAAGGCCCGCCCGCGGCACAGGGGCCGCCCGCGCGGCGCCCTGCAGGGCCGCGGGGGCCCAAAGGCCCGCCCGCGGCACAGGGGCCGCCCGCGCGGCGCCCTGCCATGCCGCGCGGGGCCCGCGGCACAGGGGCCGCCCGCGCGGCGCCCTGCACTGCCGCGCGGGGCCCGCGGCACAGGGGCCGCCCGCGCGGCGCCCTGCACTGCCGCGCGGGGCCCGCGGCACAGGGGCCGCCCGCGCGGCGCCCTGCCATGCCGCGCGGGGCCCGCGGCACAGGGGCCGCCCGCGCGGCGCCCTGCACTGCCGCGCGGGGCCCGCGGCACAGGGGCCGCCCGCGCGGCACCCTGCCATGCCGCGCGGGGCCCGCGGCACAGGGGCCGCCCGCGCGGCACCTCTGCAGTGCCGCGCGCCACGCGCGCGGCCTGCAGGGTCGCCCAGCGCAGGGGCCGCCCGCGCGGCACCTCTGAAGTGCCGCGCGCCACGCGCGCGGCCTGCAGGGTCGCCCAGCGCAGGGGCCGCCCGCGCGTGCCAGCCAGGGCGCGCAACCAGCGCGCCCGCTGCCAGCGGCCCGGTGCCCCGCTGCACTGCCACGGCAGCAGGGCCCTTGCCGCGCGCGGCGCCCATGCGCGCGCCCGCGCACGGCCGCTCCCCTTAGCCGCGCGCTGCCCAAAAACAGCGCGCGCGGCTCGCGAGGCACCTCCGCGCCACGGACAACACAGTCCAATGGCACCCCAGCAGCAGGAAAAAGAAGGGAAAAGAAAAGATACAAAATAAGCCAACCTCCTCGCGGCACGCCGGTCCCCGCACGGCTCCACGCCACGCTCGGAGAAGAAACGCCCAAGAAAAGCTTCCTCCAAAGCCTCTTCTTCTTCTTCTTCTCCCCTTTCCTCTCAATTTTTCTCTTTTCCTTTTCTTTCTTTCTTTCTCTTTTTCCTTTGCTACAGAGGTGGAGGGGAGGGGGGTTTAATAAAGCAGAAGCTTTAATTAAATTAATGAATTTAATTAACTTAATTCCCAAACAACCCAACTCCAACTCACTTTTTGCCCTCGGGCCCTCCGCCGCTGCCCGGAACCTCCCGAGCTCACGCTGTATCCAAAGTACACGCGCTCACAGCTTTTTCCTCTTCAAAAAGCTCAACCGTTGAGTCGGGGTGCTCAAATCAATACCGGCTCCAAAATTGCCAGTTCCGACTCACTTTTTGCCTCCGGGTCTTCCGCGTCAGTCCGGAACCCCCGAACCTCGCTGTAATCAAAAGTACGCGTGTCCACAGCTTTTTCTCCTCAAAAAGCTCATCCGTTGAGTCGGGGTGCTCAAATCAATACCCGGCTCCAAAATTGCCAGTTCCGACTCACTTTTTGCCTCCGGGTCTTCCGCGTCAGTCCGGAACCTCCCGAACCTCGCTGTAAACTGAAAATACACCTGCTCCAAGTGTTTCCCAAATTTTCTGCAACCCATAGCGGTGTCGGAGCTTCCCGTACCAGTCACCCCCAACGCGTACAAAGCCCGAAACAAGCAGAGGCTTCCGCGGGGATCCAAATCAACCCCGAACTCCTCTGCAAACACAAATGGGACACATCCAAGGCAAACTCCTCCGCACCACACCTTCCTGCAAGGTCGGTGCGTCATCCAAATCCCGGTGTTCTACATTCTCCCCCCTTAAAAAGGGTTTCGTCCTCGAAACTCAACTAAATCCATACATAGGAGGGCAAATCAAAAACAAAAGGGATAGGAGATCCACAAATTGTCCAAGGCTCTCAAGTGGTCACTCACATTCTTCATGCTGGACAACACTGAACCTTCCCCAAAGGTATGATTCGACTGTAAAATTCTTCTGGTTTCACCAACAAGAATCGCATCGGTCGATGAGGATAACGCAAGTCCTCGTCCCATCACCAAGGAAGGGAAAGCAAAACAAACTTGCGGGGTTCAAATAGGCCTCATCCCATTGCCTCGATCACTGCGCGAGGATCCTCTCCTCGCAAAACTCATTTCTATAAATAACTCTCAGGCTGGTAGTTTCCCTTCGATTCGAGATCTCAGTAAACCGAAGTCTAAGCCTCCTTAAGGCAAAACCCACCGATGCTTCATGGCCACCAAACTCCTGTTCCACAAAACATAAATCACCTCCCTTGACAGGGGAAAACTTTCAACCTCGAGAACCTTCTCTCGATTCTGGCACTCAATTCCCAGGGTTACACAGCTCGCCTAAACAGGGCATACTGAACAAAATGTCCTCGCTGGGATAAAGCAATCATACATCCTTGCAAAATCTATCCACCGGCGTTACCTCGACCCGACTTCCTGAGTGTCCAAGCACTTAAGGTTTGAGGATTCAAGAATAATTCCATGACCTCACTATCACGGCAATATCCGGATCAATGCTGGTATCTTCCTCAGCTTTGCCTCTCGCAAGTTACACTGGCCTTGCATAGTCCAAGAGCTTCTGATCTCTGACTTTAACATGGGTCCAGGCCCAACCCAAACGGTATCTCACCTCGTTGGGTCCTCCGACACTCATGCGGCTGAATCACAAGGCCTAACCACAAAATTTTCGATGCCCAAGTGCAACTCTCAAAGCTAGGCAACCAACTTCTTCCTCCATAGAAGTTGTAGCACCATCCTCAAGAGCCCCTCAAGCTCCAAGTCGCCTCGGAGATAAGCAAAAACCCACGACGGTATCACCACCAACCCGTCCAGTGAAACAGGAAAAACACAGCTCTCAATCAGTAGGGCATTAGTCAATCTACTTGACCACGCAAACCGCTCAAACTGCCCTACTGGTTCCGGATCAGTATCCAGGCACAGCCCTTGGCTGTAAGGTTCCATAAAGATATCAACCACTCGAAGGCATCTGCCCAAGCACAAGGTGAGACTAATCAAGTTCGAACCTTACAAGAACTCACACGGTTGTGTACCCACAACGTGACATCACCACTGTGTAACAACTGCCTGGAACCTCACTGTCGTATCCCCACGACGAGGTACTAGGTCTCACAGACCTCTCGATCCGCCAAATCTCACAACTGCGCTCACAGCCCTCTCTGTCTCACGGTTGATACTCCCCGAGGTGCTGTCGAAGTTGGCGCGGTTCCCAAACCACGTCAATCACTGTCTCGATCTCAGTCCCAATCTAGTAAGCACCTGGTAACTCGGCCAGGGGCATCAACCTCCTGGTAACTCGGCCAGGGGCAAGTAACCTCCTGGTAACTCAGCCAGGGCATCATATATCTCATCACATGCTATAAAAAAAATACCCTCCTCCTGACCAGGTCCACGGAGGGTCAATGTCTTCTCTCTCGACAATCCATGATAGCATAAATTGGGACGACCGATTCCTATCCAACCTCGCTATCAACACCCTCAGCACTGATGTAGGAATAACATCTCGATTGATCAATCCAAGGTCCTATTTGCTACTGGCAGGACAGGCAGCACTCATCCACGTGCTTCACGTGATCTGAAAATTGATCCAAACGTGCAAAACCATCAGTCCTGACACTGGCCCACACGAAGGTTACCCCGCTTTACCGAAACGCACACACGGCGTTGGCATAAAGCATGCTCTAAACCACGACGGCCACATAACCAGGTGAGACGCGATCCACAACCACTGACGAAGAATGCGGCCCACGCAGAAGGGAAACTCACATCCTGGCACTGCTGCTGAAGCGAGCGCTGTCGAGGAGCCTCCTGGTCTCAGTCTCTCACTGAGACCCATGATCCTGTGGTGTGGAATCATGGCAACCTCGAAACATGCGACTATCGCAAATCGGCGATGCGGAGCTCTCACTCCGAAGCTGATCCCCCGCTCACCGTCTCCCTCGGACGGGGTCACTGACCACAGTCAAACCATCGAGCATGCACGCTCCACTGCATCCAAGGTCGGCACTGCGCCGAATATGCACGAAGAGGTAGGCATCTCGATGCAGCTCCCACTCGAACATAACCAAACCTCTAAGCCTCATCCTGGCGTCCAGGTGGGTACATCGCTCAACCGTCACAGAAACTCACCCCCAGAACATCAACTGCGCTCCCGATGGTCCAACAAGACGAATCCGACGCCACCAGCTCTCTTGGCGTCCGAATGCAAAAGTGCATAACCAAGCGCCCCTGATGCTTATCCTGGATGAACAAATCCTCGAACAAATCTTCCATAACAGCGTTCCAGTTCTCGGCCTCTCACGGCTCCAACTCGGTCCCGAAATCTACAAGGGATGGAACTGGATGCGGTACACAACCTAACAGCAACCTCTCGCTGCTTCCGCACCATCAATGGTGCGATCAGGAACAGAAATCGACAAAGTCGCGGCCGGAGGTACTACTGACGATACTCCGGGAGATGCTCTCGGTCCAAGCATGTGCATCACACGCTCCATGCTCTCTCCTCCTGGCGCCATAACGCCTCAAATACCAGGACTGCTTGGGCCTGGATCTCTCAAGCCTCTCTCGGCTCCATCCATTTAGCTTCCCGCTAAACAAGCCCCTCATCCCAGGTCAAACACGCCCTCGCCGCTGCACGGCGTCTCGGAAGCATCCAAAAACCACTGCAACAAACAAACATTAGGACTAAGACTTCCTCGACCCAAACAAACGAAAGTCTAAACATGTTAACCTTTCTAAAGCAGTATGCTGTCTGCAGCCAACACAATCACCTTTAGAGAAATAACATGCGAGGTCACTCACCCCAATCCTCAGGGGGAGGTACACCCTCAGACAAGACTCTCGCTAAGGTCACGTCTCACACGACAGTCTTCCCACTGTCCAACTAAAAGCCTAGGGTCTCTAAGTCCCCAACGACCTATATTCCTAGGCTCTGATACCACCTAATCTGTCACGCCCCGGGGTCGAACTGCGACCCGGGCTCGCCAACAGATCCGCCGTCTGTACGGAAACTGCCGTACAGACGAAGCGTCTATCCTGCAAAAGAGATCTATAGCTAACAAGTATCAGAGCTGAAAGGAAGCTGAAACACTAAGCGGTGAAAAGTCCAAGTACACCAGTCCACTAGCACCCACAACATAAGTACAAAAGTGGAAACTAAAAGTACAAGAGACACAACACCGACACCACCGACTCGGGTAGGAGCTAGCCAGCCACGCGCAAACCTCGGTCAGAAAGCTCCGAATGAGCCAAACCTGGAACGGTCGCCTCAGGAACACCTGTCATCACAGCGGGTGTGAGATCTACTGCAACAGTCAGATCTCAGTGGGCACCAAAGCTAAAACCCACGGTACACCCACTCAGTCTGCTGGAGACAAAAACACAGATAGATAGATAGATAGATAGATAGATAGATAGATAACTGGAAATGAATCTATCGCTACATGTCTCAATGCAATGCTGGAAGTAAGTTCTCAGTCTCTCTCACGGGAGGCCTGGAAACTACGAACGTCTGCGCCCCCTACAGCCCTTATCAAACAAGAACATGCTGTAGGTTTAGGCGCCCATAGTTTCCGCCCCGCACTGGGACTGCTAGAACTCTACAAGACACTAGAAGGCCACCTCAATCCCTTCTAGTAACCACCTGGTGACTCGGCCAGGGCATAACTGTCTATCTGGTAACTCAGCCAGTGATATCTGCACATCTGGTAACTCAGCCAGTGATTTATACCATCTGGTATCTCTGCCAGTGGTATCTACTCATCTGGTAACTCAGCCAGTGATTTATACCCATCTGGTAACTCCGCCAGTGGTATCTACTCATCTGGTAACTCAGCCAGTGATTTATACCCATCTGGTAACTCCGCCAGTGGTATCTACTCATCTGGTAACTCAGCCAGTGATTTATACCCATCTGGTAACTCCGCCAGTGGTATCTACTCATCTGGTAACTCAGCCAGTGATTTATACCCATCTGGTAACTCCGCCAGTGGTATCTACTCATCTGGTAACTCAGCCAGTGATTTATACCCATCTGGTAACTCCGCCAGTGGTATCTACTCATCTGGTAACTCAGCCAGTGATTTATACCCATCTGGTATCTCTGCCAGTGGTATCTACTCATCTGGTAACTCAGCCAGTGATTTATACCCATCTGGTAACTCCGCCAGTGGTATCTACTCATCTGGTAACTCAGCCAGTGATTTATACCCATCTGGTAACTCTGCCAGTACAACTCGTATACTCTAACGATGCGACTAACACTCGTGTCCAAGTCGGAAACGACAACCCTCGACTTGCACGACTGTTCCGCAAATACCTGATAATAAGGATACGATACCTTTGCATTCGGAAGCATAAAGGGCATTCCGTAGTTCATTGGGAGAAACCAACCCACCTGCGATCCACCGCGAAAACCGTGCGCCAAACGGAGGTCCCGATGCGATCCCGCAGCTCCACGCGGCAAAACACGCGCCGCCGGCCACGGGAGAAGCTAACACTATGCCACAACTGCGAGACAAGAAGAGGAACCGGGATCAGCAAACCCGCGGCCGAAAACCGCGCAAACAAAGGCGAAGGAAAACCCTCCGGCGGCGAAGAGCGTCGGGCGTCGCGCGGAATCCCATCGCGCATCCGCCGCGGCGCATCCGCCGCGGCGTACCGCCGAGCCGCAAACAACGCGGCACAGTGCGGCCCATGGCCGTACTGCCCAAAGAAACCAACCCCACGCGGCAAAGGTCAGCCGCGTGGCCAGCAGCGCCGCGCGGCCCCAAGTCCGCCCGTGCGGCCTGCAGCAGCGCCGCGCGCCTAGCGCGCGGCCTGCAGGGCCGCGGGGCCCAAGGGCCACCCACGCGCCTGCAGCAGCGCCGCGCGCCTAGCGCGCGGCCTGCAGGGCCGCGGGGGCCAAAAGGCCGCCCGCGGCACGCCGCCCGCGCGCGCCTGCAGGGCCGCGGGGGCCAAAGGCCCGCCCGCGGCACAGGGGCCGCCCGCGCGGCGCCCTGCATGCCGCGCGGGGCCCGCGGCACAGGGGCCGCCCGCGCGGCGCCCTGCCATGCCGCGCGGGCCCGCGGCACAGGGCCGCCCGCGCGGCGCCCTGCACTGCCGCGCGGGGGCCCGCGGCACAGGGGCCGCCCGCGCGGCCCCTGCCATGCCGCGCGGGGCCCGCGGCACAGGGGCCGCCCGCGCGGCGCCCTGCACTGCCGCGCGGGGCCCGCGCACAGGGGCCGCCCGCGCGGCGCCCTGCCATGCCGCGCGGGGCCGCGGCACGGGCCGCCCGCGCGGCGCCCTGCCTGCCGCGCGGGGCCCGCGGCACAGGGGCCGCCCGCGCGGCGCCCTGCCATGCCGCGCGGGGCCCGCGGCACAGGGGCCGCCGCGCGGCGCCTGCACTGCCGCGCGGGCCCGCGGCACAGGGGCCGCCCGCGCGGCGCCCTGCGCGCGGGGCCCGCGGCACAGGGGCCGCCCGCGCGGCGCCCTGCATGCCGCGCGGGGCCCGGCACACGCCCGCGCGGCCCTGCCATGCCGGGGCCCGCGGCACAGGGGCGCCCGCGCGGCGCCCTGCACTGCCGCGCGGGGCCCGCGGCACAGGGGCCGCCCGCGCGGCACCCTGCCATGCCGCGCGCCACGCGGCCCGCGTCGCACAGGGGCCGCCCGCGCGGCACCTCTGCAGTGCCGCGCGCCACGCGCGCGGCCTGCAGGGTCGCCCAGCGCAGGGGCCGCCCCCGCGGCACCTCTTGCCGCGCGCCACGCGCGCGGCCTGCAGGGTCGCCCAGCGCAGGGGCCGCCCGCGCGTGCCAGCCAGGGCGCGCAACCAGCGCGCCCGCTGCCAGCGGCCCGGTGCCCCGCTGCACTGCCACGGCAGCAGGCGCCTGCCGCGCGCGGCGCCCATGCGCGCCCGCGCAGCGGCCGCTCCCCTTAGCCGCGCGCTGCCCAAAAACAGCGCGCGCGGCTCGCGAGGCACCTCCGCGCCACGGACAACAAGTCCATGGCACCCCAGCAGCAGGAAAAAGAAAGGAAAAGAAAAGATACAAAATAAGCCAACCTCCTCGCGGCACGCCGGCCCCCGCACGGCTCCACGCCACGCTCGGAGAAGAAACGCCCAAGAAAAGCTTCCTCCAAAGCCCTCTTCTTCTTCTTCTTCTCCCCTTTCCTCTCAATTTCTCTTTTCCTTTTCTTTCTTTCTTTTCTTTTTTTCCTTTGCTACAGAGGTGGAGGGGAGGGGGTTTAATAAAGCAGAAGCTTTAATTAAATTAATTAATTTAATTAACTTAATTCCAAAAACCCAACTCCAACTCACTTTTTGCCCTCGGGCCCTCCGCCGCTGCCCGGAACCTCCCGAGCTCCGCTGTAATCCCAAAGTACACGCGCTCACAGCTTTTTCTCTTCAAAAAGCTCAACCGTTGAGTCGGGTGCTCAAATCAAATACCGGCTCCAAAATTGCCAGTTCCGACTCACTTTTTGCCTCCGGGTCTTCCGCGTCAGTCCGGAACCTCCCGAACCTCGCTGTAAATCAAAAGTACGCGTGTCCACAGCTTTTTCTCCTCAAAAAGCTCATCCGTTGAGTCGGGGTGCTCAAATCAAATACCGGCTCCAAAATTGCCAGTTCCGACTCACTTTTTGCCTCCGGGTCTTCCGCGTCAGTCCGGAACCTCCCGAACCTCGCTGTAAACTGAAAATACACCTGCTCCAAGTGTTTCCCAAATTTTCTGCAACCCATAGCGGTGTCGGAGCTTCCCGTACCAGTCACCCAACGCGTACAAAGCCCGAAACAAGCAGAGGCTTCCGCGGGGATCCAAATCAACCCGAACTCCTCTGCAAACACAAATGGGACACATCCAAGGCAAACTCCTCCGCACCACACCTTCCTGCAAGGTCGGTGCGTCATCCAAATCCCGGTGTTCTACACCTTGTCGTGTGAATTCTCTCGCGTCTCGCATGTGAGACTGTGAAAGAATATGGATGTTTCTGGAGAGTTGGGACATTTGAGCGCAACAAACCAGGTGAACATTCAAAGCTGCCCTTGCCCATGAGCAAGTTTGCCCTCCATTTTTATGGCAGAAAAATGAATCTTTCACTGATTACTATACGTGATGCAAGACATCGTGAATACATGTGCTAACTTGGGAGAGAAAATTTCAGAATTTAAAGTTGTAAGAAAGATTTTAAGGACTCTTCCTGAAAATTTCGTTCCAAGGTTTACGGCCATTGAAACTATTAAACACCCGGACAAAATCCGTGTAGAAGAATTAGTTGGTGCACTTCAAACATATGAAATGACATTCCTACTAACTATTCTTCTGGAAAGGCATCCTCTCTAAGTCTTCAGGTTTTGCGTTGAAAACAACAAAAGAAGACGCGGATTCATCCTCCTCAGACGATGACGAGAACCTATCTATGGAGGATTTCGAGAAGCAGCTTGCTCTCTTGACAAGAAAATTTCGCCGAAACTTTCAAGGGGTAATTCAAGTAAAACTTCATCCTTCGTAAACTCGAATAATCTTCAAGCTACAAGTCAAGAAAGCAAGAGAGTTTTTCAAAGGATAAGAAAAGCTCGGAGGGACAAATCCAATGCTTCAAGTGCCGAGGATACGGCCATATCTCAACGGAGTGTCCCAATAAGAATCCGTCGAAGAAGAAAGCGATGCAAGCCGTACTTGGGATGACACCTCAATGTCAAATGAGTCATCTTCCAGTGATGAAGAAAACAACACAACGGCATTCCACGCATCCCACAACTTCACCTTCGTGTTCTTTATGGCAAGTACATTCGATTCTTGTCCAACTCCTCCCAGTTGAAAAGAATGCAACGGACAACGAATCGAGTAATTCCGATGGTGAAGACTTTGTTTTTGCCTACCATAAACTTTTAAAGGATTCAAAGAAACTGGCAAAGCAAAACAAGGGTTTGAGAGGGAGATTGCAGGATCTCGAAGAAGAAGCAAAAAGGGCAACTTCTCTCAAACGCTCTTGAAGTGGAAAGGGAAAACTTGATCAAAGTAAATGTTTCCCTTCAAGAGAAAAATGAGCATTTCGAGAAGGAACACGTAAACTGGTGGATAAAGCAAGTTACTTCTTGAAGCTCTACTCCGAGGCTCGACAGAAAAAAATGGAAATGACGAAGACCATTTTCCAACTCAAGGATGATTTAAGCGATTTTCTTCGGGAAGGAGCAAGTTGGATAAGATGCTTGGTCTTGGTCAAACAAACCGTTTCGGCTTGGATACAATCGAACTGGAGACAGTCCGTTCGAGTAAGACAATTTTTGTGCCCTAGTCGGTATCTCCTCCGACGACGATGAAAATTTACTGCAATCAACGACAACAACCCTACCTCACCTACTTCGGGTTTGACAAGTTCAAAGGTATGTTTTCGTTGTGGTTTTGCAGGGCACATACGAAGAAATTGCAAGATTGGAGCGAAAGATCATATCAAGCACCTCTTGCAACAAACCAAAAAGGTGATTCCCCGGAAATCAAAAAGGAGAACCTTCAAAAGAAAAGAGCCTTGGTAGTTTATCTAACAAGACGACGTCATCAAAGAAAGCAATCAATCAAACAGACGCTTTCACCAAGGAGAATAACTTCACATTCATTGCGACGCAGTCCAAAAAGGTTTGGGTGCGCAAAGGTGAAATCTTCCCTTGTCTTGTCATTCATGCTTCTTTGCATACTTATGACAATTCGTCTTGGTATCGGGATAGTGGATGTTCCCGTTTATACCGGTGAGAAAAACAGTTTTCAAACTTTAGGGAAAATCTCCGGAGGACTTGTAGTTTTCGGAGACGGTCGTTCTTTTCTAAAATTGTTGAAAAAGGAACAATTGCTACTCCAGAAGGCCCGGTTTTGAACAATTTTTATTTGTTGAAGGCCTTAAGACTAACCTCATTAGTATAGTCAACTTTGACAATGGTTTTTTCAGTTAATTTTTCTTCTGCAGAATGTATTGTAACTGATAAGGACCATGTATTCTTTTTGAAAGGGTTAGATCTGAAAATATTGCTATGTAGTTCCAAATAAGATTTCTGAAAAGTGTAACCTAGTTTGTTTAGATAATGAAACTCTTTGGCATAAAAGACTATGTCACATAAATTTTAAAGAACTAGCGAGGATTTCAAATAAACGTGGTAAGGGGGTTCCTAAACTTTCTTTAAAGAAAATATTGTGGTGGAGGTTGTCTAAAGGGAAACAATCAAGGGCTGCACACAAGAACTTGACACCACATTGGTACCAATCGGCCCTTACAATTACTGCATATGGACTTTAATGGGGCCGACTCTCACCTCCTTGGGAGGTAAATGGTAATATTTTTCTTTGGTTGATGATTTCCTCCAGATATTCATGGGTACATTTTTAAAAGAGAAAAGCGGATACATTCGACGCTTTTCATGAGGTTTGTCATCGTATTATGATTGAGATAATGAAAAGATCGGTCGTGGTTCGAAGTGATAGAGTTGGAGAATTCACAATTCTAAATTCATTGATTTTTGCACTTCCAACGGCATAAAACATGAATTCTCAGCACCCTATACACCTGCAGAGTAGTCGAGGCACTTGGTGGGAAGTGTACCGCCCGCGCAGCAAGATGGCGGGGTGCGGAGAAATCGCCTCACGTGTCCATTTTTGTTGCAGATGATTTCGGTTGGTTTTCGGATCGATGCGGCAGCCCCAGCTTGAATCGAGTTGTTTTCGGGCTTTGTGCGCTGTTATAGGACTGGTCTTGCTAGAGCCGCGACTCCACTGT